>CM039516.1:34289917-34414307 GCA_022432975.1 Begonia masoniana | reverse complement strand
AAAAAAAAAATAAGGGAGAAAACTATTTCTCTTCTCACGTCCAACTGAAGAATGCAAAGCTTTTTGCCTTTTGTACAGGAAGGAAGAAGAGAGAGAACATAAAAAAGAGTAACACAAGAAACAGAATTACAAAGAAAATGTTTAACGGTAAGCACTACACTTCATTTCTATTCTTAATAAAACTTGGTCTCTCTCGCCACAATTTATACCTCAAACAACTTGAGTAAAGATAAATCACCAAAAACGATAGCCTTGTCTAACTAATTATAATAAACTCTCTGAATCAGTTCCATCTCTCTTTTTTTTTTTTTTTTTTTATGCATCTAATCACCTACACCCTTATCTATATGCTCTCTTGTATCTTAAAAGTTCTCAATCATCAATAGATTCTCAATAAAATTTTTACTTATATTATAAAGTTTAATGAGATAATAAATTCAGTTAGCAAAATATGTGCACAATTTAGTGCACATAATTGAGTTTCATCAAATTCTTAAAAAGTACACGTCGTTGAAATTTTTCATATGTTAAGGTGCCTAACGACTTGTGATTATACGAGAAGCCAATGATATATTTGATCCCACGCCTCGAGATAGAGAAAAGACATTCTATTCACTTAAGTGGAATAAACCCAAGTTCACATCAACTCAAGAAGAAGGGATTTGTTTTTCTTGATCAACAATTATTGTAACTTTTTTTATTTGCGTTTATTTTACATATTTAGAGGGTTGCATGCATGGGAGGGTATAGTGGTAATTTACAAAGATAAGAAATGGTTCCTTATTTCAAGGGAAGATAAAGAAAGGTTTAGTAATTTACAAAGATAAGGAAGAGTTCGGTTCTTTATTTCAAGGGAGCGCGCGGCTCATCCTTGCACTCACGTTCATACATTCATTTTTTCATTTAATTCTTGCTTTAGTTTTTAGCTTATGTTTTATTTCAAGAGAGGTTTATTAAAAACCTCCGAGACTCTTATGTTTAGAAGATTTGATTGAATAGAAAAATTGAGGTTTTCCTCCTCCAAAAGTTGAGTTCTTCCTTGGAAGGTTTCGCGCGGCTATTCTTCCTTCCTGGGATTAATTGTCGTTAAAATTATCTTCATATTGTGAGTCCAGTGAAGATTCTTACGAGTGGATTCCTTTCTACTATTTTAGTTGAAGGTAGAGTGTAAACATAAGGGTGTACCAACTCTCAAACCGCCTCGTTCGAGTTCTCCTAGACAAGTCGACATGTATCCTAATTAGTACCATAATGGAACCAACCAGGATTTTAAAGTTATCATTTTTTTTTTTTTTTTTTGCTTCCGCATCGCATCAATACCTCATCATAAGTCGGGAGGGAGAGATTTGTAGGGTTCTTTCTTAAATGATGAGGGACCCTTGTGTGTGAATAGAGGCTTTTAAAGTCTCTATTTGCTGCAAGAAGAAGTTTTTTCTTCTTTTTGCGGCCTTCATTCTTCAAAATGAGGAATGTATCTCCTTCAAGCCTATATAAATAGAAGCTTGAAGAGAACATTCCATTATCCTAAAAAGGAGGAAGCAATTCTTCAGTGAAGAAGGAAGAATAGTAGAGTGAGGATTATTTTGATGAAGAGAAAAGAAATAGTATGAGTTAAAAATATGAGAAGTGCTTTTGTGCACATTGTGAGTTATAAGAGTGATTAATTTCTCTTAGTGAATATTTTCTAGAATGTTTGATTTCTATAAGAATATTGTAAAATCTTATTTTTCATAGTGATATCTTTTTGGACTTGATCCCTGTAGTTTTTTCTGATTTGAGTTTCCACGTAAAATTTTGGGTGTTTATTTCTATTATTATTTCTCACTTTTTGGCTGTTATATTTAACGGCGTGAAAAAATATTCATGGTATTTTTCGGATTGCATCTGCTATCATTTTTCATACTGCTTATTTAGTAGTGTATTTGTACTATGTAAGTGAGTTCTGTCTAGGAGATTTGATTTTAAGTTGGATCATCTGTGACCCCTCTAACCTTTCCTCGGAACACACTTGGAAAGATAATTATGTCTAATGAGACTGTCAAGAACAGTCTTTCATAAGAATTATCCTGATCAGTACTCTTCACATTTTACAGCGACGATATTATTATTGTTTTTAGTGATTATTTATCCCATCACTATCATCCAAACCTTCCTAGAAAGAATTTTGTGCTATCCAATTTTTTTTCCTTTTGATGTTGTGCCACGTCCAATTATTAAACAAGAATGACAATCCTTGCTGTATAGCAAATTGTTAATGTCCAATGGTTCATATATTTTCTGTTCTAAAGAGTCACAACTTAAGTATGTCAAAACATTTAGCGAAATATAAAGTGTTTAGTAACATACACATATACCTCTTTGGAGACCCAATATGAATCAAGTTCATTGCAAAAATGTATTTTTGTGCATTATGGCTACTGTTTAACCCACATTCTCAGCTAACTGCGACCTCTTCTTGATTAATAATTTTATGTAGAATCTACCATAAATTGTACCAAATGTCAATTATGAATAAAAATTAATTAGCAAAATTTTCACAAAGAAGGAAATTAAGTTACCTATTTGCTTGTTTCTTTTGCATTGTCATTTTTTCTCTTTGTATGCATAATTTTGCTCTCCTGTGATGTCATTTTTTTATCCATTGAAATGCAATTTTAAATAAAAGAGGGTACCCACCCGAACATCTGTCTCCTAGTTAGACTATAGGCAGTCAAACAATTTTTGAGGCGACAATTGAAAGTTATGACCTACTTGCTAATGGTATTTGATTTTGCAAAATGATTCAATGCATTCAGTTACAACAAATCAGAAAACCAAACGAAATTGACAATTGAAAGTTATGACCTACTTGCTAATGGTATTTGATTTTGCAAAATGATTCAATGCATTCAGTTACAACCAATCAGAAAACCAAACGAAATTGACAATTGAAAGTTATGACCTACTTGTAAATTTGCTGATCCTCCAATCAACTTTTTCCTCGTTTAAAAATTAAAAGTCTGATTAGTGAAATAGAGAACTGGCAGGTTATATTGAAATTGGACTTATATTTGAAAACTTAATTTTAAACTTGAGAACTTAGTTAAAAAATACCAGGTTCAATTTTGATATAACATACCAATTCTCTTGTGCTCTAATTAATTTTTAATTATTTTAAATATTATGAAGAGATTGATGGGAAGATCAACAAATTTGCAAGTCCGGTTAAAGATAAAATGTTTTGTGGTAAAATGTTCTATTTTTTAGAGGACAGGGCATAGCCATCGTACACAGAGGAGGAAAGGACTGGTTTGAAATGAAGACGGTAATTTGGGAGGAGGAAGAAGAGTCCAGTCCCAAGGAGGAGTAAAGTAAAAGTGTGAGACTTTTTGATGGAGAATTGGGAAAGAGGCACAGGGCACTCCGTCCAGCTCTACCACTGGCACTGTCTTTTCTTTTCCATGAAATGTGATGGGCCGCCCAGAGCCCACCCTCCTCTTTCCCCATTCTTCATTGCGCACCAAATGCAGCTTCTTCTTAACACTCATACACAGTGATGATCTAATTCAATATTTATTCTACTTCTTTTAAAATTTAAAATTATTCTATTTTTTTTTTAAATGAAATTAATTTTTATTTTGAAACTCGTTATCAATTTTCTTGATATGAGAATTTTGATATTTTAAATTGGTGAAAAAGATATTTTACCACATATCTTATTCTTTCTATAACGACATATGATCTACAGTTTACTAACGTCTCATGTTTCTACTGTAGCATCGGAACCTGTTTTTCGTGCAGGTGGACGTCTTTATGATGAACGAAGGGGAAGACTTGCACTGGATTTTTTGGAGACGCTCATTTGTATCAAAGATTTGACCGACGCCAAGACGAGAGATCAACAACGATATGATGAAATTGTTGAGGAGATTACGAATTTAGATTTTGAAGACTAGAGTATATATGTATGACTTATTTACTAAATGCTTTAGTATGCATAAATTGTTCATCTTTAATTCAGAAATATACGAAGGAATACCTTACATGAACAGTTGTGATTGTGGGAGAAGATTATTATTCTCTTTTAATAGTTTGATATGACTCCACTTCAGAAGGAAAAACCTAATGGATAACACCAAGTTCTTTCTGAAACAATTGGAGAAAAGCTTACATTTACATTTACATGTAAATATGATTTACGTAAGTATGCATATTGTTTTACAGCCTTGAAATTGGTAAGTGCCGAAATGAGTTAGTTCCAAGAAAAAACATTTCTCTCAGACATTAATCAAACATCTCGCGTGTCTCTTCCAAATATCCACATTTCCCATAAGCATCAATGAGCTTATTCTGTATGAAAATTTCTGCGAAAAACATAGATGTGGCGATACGAGCATGTACTCGACGGATATTGCGCACAGACTTTGAGCTAATGCAAGTGTCCAAGAATCTAGCAAAGGAAGATGAATCAGAAACAAAGAGGTTTGCTGCCATATTTGGCAAACCTAAGAGTTGACATGCCAAAATCTTTTGCTTTCTTTTTCGTTTTCCTCCCACGTAAGACACTGAACATGGACATTCATCATCATCATCAACTAAATCATCATCTAAGAGTTCTCACAAACTGTCTTGGCGATTTCTTCGACGTGATCACACATAGAATATTCCACTGCCAGATAGAAAAAAAAAAATTGTTCAGCTACTACTCACCTCGGCTTTTCTGTAATTGACGCAAGAGCAATGTTGAAAGATAAATACATGTTCCATGGTCAGTGACATGCCTGTTGAACTGAACTGATCTGTCAAAAGAGAAAATTGTCACGACAGGCATTTTACGAATCCCACTATCGATTTTAAGAATAAATAAATATGTGAATTATATCGAAAAAAAATATTAAATAAATAAATAAATGCCAAAAGAAAATGGTAACAGTCAGAAAAACATTCAACCAAATAAATAATTCATTTCTCTCGCAGTAAACCAAGCGTAGCAACACAGATCCTGTCGGAGTGCAAAAACAATCAAGGAAACAAACAATATTGATTTTAAGCTATTACCCTAGAAGTTTAACAACACAATTTTCATAGAATAAGTTAACAAAATTGTGGTTCAAAGGAATTGTCTACAAAGTCACATTTTCATATTAGCAAAAATAATAAAGCAAGCAAAATCAAAGGGAAGAGGAAGAGTAAAAGGAGAAAACCCGAGAGGAGATAAAATTACAGAATCTGTTCACGTCAATAACTCCCTTCTTCCCTCATCCTTCTTTGTTAAATAACCCTTCCCAGCCTCTCAGACAGAGGTCACATATACATTGACATGCTGATATCGGGCCAAAGTTGAACGATGTTACTTCACTTCCTTCTTCCCCAAGTTGATGGTGCCAAATCCTGACAACCCCCTCCCCATATAAATAAACTTGTTCCTATCCTTTGCTAAGAAATTTCACAACCAAAATATTTCTTTTTTTTTATAAAAGAAGCTTGTCGTTATCATCACCTCTTGAACCATTGACGCGATTTGGGACCTATGACAGTCGCATGCGGAAGACTAAATGTGGAATCCGCCATCTCAGATGGGGAATGAAACGTCAAAGAGATGAGAGAAGGAAAAATAGACCCCTAACCTGCTGAGAGCGCCGCACGCAGAGCAGAAAGAGGGAACCGGCCGGCGACGGGTTAGTTTCCGATTCCAGCAATTTTTACTTCAAAACATTCATTGCCTTGTTCTCTTCAACCTTTGTGGGACGATTGAAGGCTCAACCCTGGTGCTTGAAATTGGTGAGAAATTTTCCTCTTCTTTTCTATCGTTTTCTTCTTGAAGTCTCGTTTGGATAATAGAACTGTGGTGAGTTTGATGGATTATAGGATATTTGGGAAGGAGATGAAATCCTGCAGAAACAGAATAAAAGAAAAATTACCTTTCATATAACCTCAGATTTTTCCTGCTGCAGAATGAAAAGAACTCTCAGATTTTTTTTAGTAAGATTAATGGGCGATAAGCCTTTTCCTGAATAGACTATAAGATCAAAAATTATATTGCGATGTACTCTGAAATTTTGACTGGGAAATCATTACCGAGAGTTTGAATTGATTTTCAGTGTATAAATATCTCTTCTACGTTGTTGGATTAGCAACAGTTGGGTACTGTTTTTCAATCTATATGGTTTGGGTATTTGTTTTTAGTAAGTAATTTTGATACGGTGGGAAGTGGATTAAGTTGTTGATTTTGGATGAAGAAATAATGAGAATAATAATCAGCAGGCTTTGAGTACGATTTGATGTAGACCATCTTTGAGGATAAATTAGGAGATAAGTTAGCCCAAAAATTAATGCAGGATTTTACTTTTGCTAGGTACCAATTTACTGAATTAAAGTATGAATCATCGACTCGGACACTTGGATATATATTGAGTACTGATCTGTTGTAAGTTCAATTGAGGTAGGGATTTATTTTATTTTCGGTTAAGTATTATTATTTTTAATTCATTAATTAAATTCACTTATTTGGCATAAACTGTTCATTTAATTTTGTGTTATTGTATTTTCACACACTTATCAACTGCATTATTTCAATCATTGATAAAAATTGTGTGGTTTTAACTAGAAGTAATAGGACAGCTGAAGAGTCGTGTCCTTGGGCGCGAAACCCTAAACCTGATCAGGGTAATTATGGCGTGTGACCGCCTGATGTCGATGTTTTGGCCTATGGCCCAGTGTGCTCGGGGTCCATGAGAGGCCCCATTTTCACCGATCATCTATTTAAATTGAGAACTGCATTTTATTAAATTTCTGCATAATATTTTATAACTGCTGGAAATAAACTCTATCCCTATTGAGTTTAGTCGACTCACCCCAAACGACTACTTTTTCAAGATCGAATCAAGAGGAGTTCTAGTTATCAGCAAGGGATCAAGAACTTTCTTTAAGTTTCATTTTAATTTTCTTTTGAGGTTAGAGACTTTTGAGATTGTAAGTCGTATGGTATTTGGATATTTTGTTGGACGTATATCATCACATTATCTGGTGTCTCTTGTTGGACCTGTTTGATTTATATTTTGGACCCTGACTTTATGTTAGTTTATAAACCCTTCCGCTGTATGTTCTTTTAAGTGAATGAGATTTAGGGTCGGATGATCTAGCCCTTTTCGGGTCGGGTCGTTCCCCGTTCTGTTGCGGGTCCCCTTTGGGGCGTGACAGAAAAAATGGTATCAAAGCATGGTTGCAATCTTGAAAAGTGACACTTGTAGGATAGATTATGTGATGATATACAAGAATTATTATTGTACAAAAAGGACGTATTTTGACCTTAGTCGTAAATTATTTTTTTTTCAGATTTACGAAAATGCCTCCAAGAAGAGTCCCTAGGAACCAAACTCCTGCAGCACCTACTGTGCAATCAGCTGAATCGCAGCCTACTGATCCGATAATAGCTCTCAGAGATGTACTGCAAGATTTAACTCAACGACGCGGCAATCAGGACGTAGAGGACCGCCGCATGATTTACTTTATGCAGTGGGAGCGGATGAATGTACCGGTGTTTGTGGGTGATGCTGACCCTCAAGTTGCAGAAAATTGGTTAAGGGTGATTCATAAGAAGCTGACAGCCCTGAAGGCTCCAACAGATTATTGGGTTGGATTTGCAACTTATCTATTTGAGAAAATGGCCGAAGTTTGGTGGAGGTCTCTGAAAGTAGACTACCCTAAAGAAGATATGATTTGGACATAGTTCGAAACTCTTTTCAGAGACAACTATTGTAATGCTGAGCATCGCCAGAAGATGATTGCGGCGTATCATAAATTGGAGCAGGAAAGTTTCACCGTGCTAGAGTATTATGCCAAGTTCATGGAGTTCTCTCAGTATATTAATCACATGGATCCAGTGGATATGCAGGTGAAATTTTGAATGAATTTGAGGCCTAAGATCAGACACCATTTATCAGGTTTTGCATTCAAGACTCTTTCTGATGTTGTTGCTGCTGCTCAGCGTGTTGAGGCAGATTTGGAAGAACAGTTTGGTGTATACAAAGGGAAAGGGAAAGATGATTAGAACGTGGGAGGCAAGATAACAAAGAAGGACTTTAAGAAAGGGAGAAACCGTGATGGTCAGAATCAAGATAACTTTAGCAGATCCTCTGACACTACACCTTATTCTAGTGGGCGTTCTGGATCATATGTTTGTCATACTTGTGGACAGCCTGGACATTTAAGAAGGAATTGCCCTACTCATCAGAAATCTCAAAATAATTCAGCACCTTCTCAGACAAATATTAGCAGGTCTGGCTTCGGAGATAGCAAGGGATTTTCTGGTCAGGATCCGCGTAATCAGCATCAATATCAGCCATCTGGTACCAACTTTCAGAAGTCTGCTGGATATCAACAGAGCTCTGCTTCAAACACCATTCCTGCTGTGACTCCGAATTATATGACTACTGCTAACCCTAGTTCATCGAGGGGTGGATTCGGAGGTGGTAATAGAGGAAAAGGAAAGATGACTGGTCAAGCTTATGCAGTTGCGGGATCTGAGCTTCATGATTCATCTGACCATGGTGTTATCGATGGTATGATTTCCTTATTTAATACCATGATGCATGTCTTGTTTGATACTGGAGCAACGCATTCATTTATTTCTACATCTTCTGTTCATGCTTTAGACGTAGCCATAGAAAAACTTGACAATCCCTTTATTTTGAGTATTCCTATGAACAAGATGTTGACTTATAGAGTGTTTAAGTCATAATATGTTTTTGATGATGTATTTAAAGGATAAATAATGTAATTTGATTATGTGTATTTAATGAGAATAATGAATATGAGGTTATTTGGAAATACCCTTGAAAAGGGTATTTTAGTTATCTAATAAATTGTATTGAGTATACAGGGCTGAATAGTTAAACAGGGCTAAAATTAGTTGTTCCTTGTGCCGATCACAAGACGACAAAGAAATGAAGGCTTCTGCCGATTGCTAAAAGACAGAAGAAGAAGTCGTTTAGAGCATGCTTGTGCCGATGACGTGTCAAGATGAAATCTACCCATAGCATCTGAAGCTATTCCTGCCGATGGAGTTTTTTCAATAAAGTGATGCCATGCCGAACACTAAACGACAAAAGTCGATGGTGTTTAAAGATGTTCATGCCGATTGCTTTGTAGCTGCATCTGCCGATGTCGTTCAAGGTTTCTCATGCCGATCACTAGACGACAAAACTCCAAGGACTCATCTGCCAATAGCTTACGAAGATTCAAATGCCGATGGCATTCAAAGACTCATCTGCCGATGGCCCTACAAGATGCAAATACCGATGGGGTCTTACACTTCAAATACCGATGAAGTTTTACACTCCAAATACCGATGGCATCCAAAGATTCTTATACCGATGACATATGAAGACTCTTTTGCCGATGGTATTCCTGCTGATGACATATTAAGTCAGCTGCCGATTACATTTGAAGCCTCATATGCCGATGGCTCTACAAGTTGCATTTACCGATGACGTGGCATTATTTTACAAGCTGCATCTGGTTATGATCTTCCGCCAGAATTTAAAGTTAGCCGCGAAGCTACAGTGATGTCGTTTTCAAGCATTAACTCCAGACCTTTAATGGCGACGACGAACAACATTTTCAGATGCAACAGATAGCTGCTTCAGTACGGATGCTTCCCAACGGTAACATTTTTCTATTTGGAGTAAGAAGCATTCAATTCTATGAAGCAAGGATATACAGAGTATATAAGCAGAAGAAAAGGCTCGAAGACTAACTTTTGCCAATTTGAATTCTGAGCCCTAGCTGCGAAAGTCATTCTTCACTCTGTATTTTTCACTACATCTCTAAACTCGAACTCGAGATTCAATTGTTGTAAGAGTGTAGTCTGTGCGTTATTTTTACAAACTCAAATCTCTATAAGGCAGTGGATTGACGCCCGTGAAAGTTCAATCCAGAATTGTAAAGGCAGTTGATCGGAGCCCGGAATCCCGATCTGTTTTCTCGTGAGGAGAAGGTTAAGGATCTTCAAGGGGTGAGCCTTGGAGCGTGGACGTAGGCAGCTTGGCCGAACCACGTAAAAAGCGTTGGTGTTCAATCTCTCTTACCCTCTCTGTCATTATTGTTATTAACTTAATTGCTAATAGAGTAAATTGAGAGAGTGATTAAATTGATCAATAAATTTAGTTTTAAAAGTCTAATTCACCCCCCTCTTAGACAATTCCGGTCCTACAATTGGTATCAGAGCCAGGTTAAATATTGTCTAAGCTATTTTTATAGGAAATATTGTGTTATTTGAAATGGCTTTCAATACACATTCTATTCAAATGGAAGGTCAGTCTACCACTAGACCTCCATTCTTCGATGGCAATGATTATGTGTATTGGAAATCTAGAATGAGAGTTTATATTCAGGCTATAGACTATGACATTTGGAACAATATAGTAGATGGTCCATATGTAGCATTTAAAACAGAAAATGGTATTAGGATACCCAAAGCCTCTCACGAACTGAATGATAGTGATAAGAAGAATTTGAGCCTGAATGCAAAGGCAATAAACACCTTGTACTGTGCTCTGAATAGAGACGAGTTTAATAGAGTACAAGGGTGTGAGAGTGCTCAAGAAATTTGGCACTTATTAGAGGTCACACACGAAGGCACAAACCAGGTCAAAGAGAGTAAATTGAGCATGTTAGTTCATGAATATGAACTGTTTTCCATGGAAAAAGGAGAAACCATTAGTTCCATGTTTACTCGATTTACTAACATTACTAATGGTCTTAAAGCTCTTGGTTAGATTTACTCAGGTGAAGAACAGGTAAGGAAACTTCTGAGATGCCTACCGAGAGCATGGCAACCAAAGGTGACTGCCATTCAGGAAGCTAAGGATCTCAAAACTTTGAAGCTTGAGGAGCTCATTGGATCTCTCATGACGCATGAGATCACAATGAGGGCAAACGAAAAGGAGGACCTCAAAGAGAAAGAGGTCTCTAAGAGAAAGGACATTGCCCTGAAGATCTCCTCTGCCTCCTCCAGTAAACATGAAGAATCTGAAGAAGAAGAAGAAGAAGATGATGAGGACATAGCACTCATCACAAGGAGATTCAGTAAATTCCTGCAAAGGAAGAGGATGCAAGGAAGAAGATTTCCGAAAGGTGAAAGGCCACAAAAGGAGAAGGAAATCACATGCTTTGGATGTGGAAAGCCAGGACATATGAAGGCCGATTGTCCACAGGCCAAGAAGTTTCCCAAAAAGTTCAAGAAGAAGGCTATGAAAGCCACGTGGGATGAAAGTGAAGAAGACACCTCTTCAGAAGATGAAGAAGTGGCTAATCTGTGCTTCATGGCACACGAGGACAAGGTATGCTCTTCTTCTTCCAGTAATTTAAGTGATTGCGATAGTGATAATGAAGACGGAGAACTGATTGATGCTTTCAATGACTTAGTAAAGCAGTTTGGCATGCTAAAGAGTAAGTATAACACATTGAAAAGGGAAAATGCAGATCTAATAGAAAAACATGAAAATGAAATCAACCAGCATGCAAAAGAAGTCTCAGAACTTAAATCGAAAAATGAGACTTTGGATAAACTTGTTATAAACTTCACTAAAGATAGTATGGGATTAAACATGTTGATCAGTGGTGTAAGGAAACCATTTGATAGATCAGGTATAGGTTATGACAAGAATAATAAAAGGAAAACTTATAGGAACTTCTTTGTTAAATCTACTACCTGTCTTGCAAGGAGTGAAGTAGGACATAAAACTGTTGCATGTCCTGTAAAGAATTACAATATGAAGTCAAGTGGTAACCTTCAATGGGTTCCTAAGGGAACCAGACCTAACTCTAGGACCCAAAAAGTTTGGGTACCAAAGAAGACAACTTGATCTTCTGTTTTGCAGGTTGACAGCTCTCCTGAAAGAAATCAGTGGTACCTCGACAGTGGATGTTCGAGGCATATGACAGGAGACTCAACCATGTTTGCTGTTGTCAACAAAAAGAAAGGAAATGTTACTTTTGGTGGAAACCAAAAGGGCAAAATTGTTGGCATCGGCAATATAGGTAACAGTGTTAATCCTATTATTGAAAATGTGCTGTTAGTTGAAGGATTAAAGTATAATCTGCTTAGTATTAGTCAATTATGCGATAAAGGATATGAAGTGATTTTTAAATCTAACTCCTGCATAATTAAAGATGCATCTAATGATAAAACTCTGTTCACTGGTTATAGAAAAGAAAATATCTATGTTATTGATATGGATGTTGTTGAGCATGTTAATGAGAAATGCTTTGCTGTTAATTCTTCTCATGATGCTTGGATTTGGCATAGAAGATTAGGACATGTAGGAATGGATACCTTAGCTAAAATTACTAAGGATAATTTAGTTAGAGGGATTCCTAAGATATCCTTTGAAAAGGATAAAGTCTGTGAAGCTTGTCAAATGGGCAAGCAGATCAAAAGTTCTTTTGCTTCTAAGAATTCAATTTCTACTTCTAAGCCTCTTCAACTCCTTCACATGGACCTTTTCGGTCCTTCCAATGTAGCAAGCTTAGGAGGCAAATTCTATGCCTTTGTCATTGTAGATGACTTCTCTAGGTTTTCTTGGGTGTTCTTTCTAAAGTCTAAGGATGAGACTTTTGATACCTTCTCTAGCTTTAGGAAAAGAGTTCAAAACGAGAAGGAACTCACCATTGTTGCTATTCGTAGTGATCATGGTGGTGAGTTTGAAAATGACAGATTTGAACTTCTGTGCCTCAAGTATGGAATTGAGCACAATTTCTCCTCTCCTAGAACCCCTCAGCAAAATGGTGTTGTTGAGAGGAAAAATAGGTCTCTCCAAGAACTTGCCCGAACTATGTTAAATGAGAATTCCATTCCCAAATACTTCTGGGCTGAAGCTGTTGCTACAGCTTGCTATGTTCTTAATAGAGTCTCCATAAGGCCAATTTTAGAGAAAACTCCATATGAACTCTGGAGTGGAAAAACTCCTTCTGTTAAGTATTTTAGAGCCTTTGGCAGTAAATGCTTCATCCTTAACACTAAGGATAACTTAGGGAAATTCGATTCCAAATCCGACCTTGGAATTTTTCTTGGTTATTCCTTGTCCAGTAAAGCATATAGAGTTTTCAATAAGAGAACTCTAGTTGTAGCGGAATCAGTTCATGTAAACTTTGATGAGACTCCTCAACCAATAATTAATGTGGATGAGGATGATTCTTTGGACAAACAACTGGATTCCCTCTCTTTAGAAAAGTCTGCTGTTCCCACTCAATTAGAAAAACCTTTAGAACCATCTTCTACTTCTCTGGAAATCATTTCTGTTAAAGATGAATCTGCAGATCTTCCTAGAGATTGGAAGTATGTTAGAAACCATCCATTAGATGAAGTCTTAGGTGATCCTTCTTTAGGAGTTAAGACTAGATCCTCTCTTAGGAATCTCTGTGCCAATGTGGCATTCATTTCTCAAATAGAGCCTAAAAAATTTGAGGAGGCCGAGAGTGATGAAAATTGGATTATGGCCATGCAAGAAGAGTTAAATCAATTCGAAAGGAGCAAGGTATGGGAACTTGTTCCACGGCCTAAGGATCATCCCATTATTGGAACTAAATGGGTTTACAAGAATAAACTAGATGAGAATGAGATTGTCATTAGAAATAAGGCTAGGCTTGTAGCTAAGGGATACTCTCAAGAAGAGGGTATTGATTTTGAGGAATCTTTTGCCCCTGTTGCTAGATTAGAGTCAATAAGAATGCTTCTAGCTTTTGCTTGTTTCAAGAACTTCACACTCTTTCAAATGGATGTAAAGAGTGCTTTCTTAAATGGTTACATCACTGAGGAAGTTTTTGTTGAGCAACCCTTAGGTTTTGAAGCTTTCGATAAACCCGAGCATGTCTATAAGTTAAGAAAAGCTCTTTATGGTCTAAAGCAGGCTCCTAGAGCATGGTATGACAGATTGAAGAATTTTCTTGAGGAAAGAAAGTTCAAAAAGGGTAACTCCGATTCAACTCTGTTTACCAGGCAAAAGGACAATGATATTCTGTTGGTTCAAATTTATGTTGACGACATCATTTTTGGATCGACTAATGTCAATATGTGCAGTGAGTTTTCCTCCCTCATGCAAAGTGAATTTGAAATGAGTATGATGGGGGAGTTAAAGTTTTTCTTAGGATTCCAGATTAGTCAATCTTCTGATGGAATCTTCTTCTGTCAAGAAAAGTATATTAAGGAACTCCTTCAGAAATTTGATTTAGAAACTGTCAAATCGTCTAGGACTCCAATGAGTACCACAACCAAATTGGATAAAGATGAAAATGGAGTAAATGTGGATATTAAGAAATACCGTGGTATGATTGGATCTTTGCTATACCTGACTGCTAGTAGACCAGACATTCTGTTTAGCGTAGGTCTCTGTGCTAGGTTTCAAGCTGCCCCTAAGGAGTCTCACTTATCTGCTGTTAAACGGATTTTTAAATATCTAAGTGGGACAGTTGACTTAGGACTCTGGTATCCGAAAGGTACCTCATTTGATCTAATAGGATATTCTGATTCTGACTATGCGGGTAGTCTTATTGATAGAAAAAGCACTAGTGGCACATGTCAGTTCTTAGGAGAGTCTCTTGTTTCTTGGTATTCTAAGAAACAGAATTCTGTTGCATTGTCAACTGCTGAGAGTGAATATATTGCTGCTGGCAGTTGTTGTGCACAAATGCTTTGGATGAAACAGACTTTGGAAGATTTCAATCTGTTTTATGAAAGGATTCCTATTCGGTGTGATAACACCAGTGCCATTAACATTTCTAAAAATCCTATTCAGCACTCTAGAACCAAGCACATAGATGTCAGATATCATTTCATTAGAGATCATGTTCAAAAAGGAGAAATCATTTTAGAGTTTGTTAATTCCGTAGATCAACTTGCAGACATCTTCACCAAGCCTTTAGATGAAAAGACTTTCAATAATATTAGGATAAGGCTAGGTCTCATTCGGGTTGAGAAAAACTAAGATTATTTCTTTGTCGAAAAATTTCTAAGTATTGGAGTGTTTTTCTCTTCTGTGTTGGCATCGGCAGATGCTATGTTTTTCAATAGGCATCGGAAGATGCATATCTATAGGAAGGCATCGGAAGATGTTTTTCTTATTTCTGCCGACACGTGTAATCCATCGGAAAATTATTTTTTTCTTAATCTGCCGACACGTATGTCTTCTTCGTAAGGCGATGAGTTATTTCTTTTAAATTCATTCTTCTTCGCCGATACACTTCACTTTTCGTGCTCTTTCTGTAAACCCCTGCCCTACCAAATCCTCTCTGTCGAATCTTCTTCCTGCAATGGAATTTCAAGGTCAATCATCTCGTGCAGTTTCCAAACCGGCCCAGAAGAAGGCCAAAGTCTCTGCTCATCCGTCCCGAGAGATTCCTCTTGGAACGGAATGGCCATCGTTCTTCTTCCTTACTCAAGCTGCTGAGGTAAAATACCGCAATACCTATCAGCACAAATCTTTGATTCTTAGTAAGGGCATTCATTTTGAAAAGCTAGCTGGAATGGGCTTTATCGAACCTTTGACAGACCTAGGGCTCATAGGTCTTTTTGAAACCGAATCCTTCTTCTATCCAAAAGCAATTAGGATGTTCTATGCTAACATGAGTTTTACCCCTGACTTCTCCTCCATTAGGAGTTATGTGTACAACAAGCGTATAGATATTACCCCTCAGACCATAAATACTCTTCTGTGGGCTCCTCATTTGGATAATCGCCCCTACATTTATGTGACTGGGCCTGAGCTGCCTTTCTTTGGAACGTCAGATGGACTTCAGTTTCTAAGGGAAATTGCTTTGGACCCAAATGCATCCTATGATCAGTTAAAGGGTAAACATTTGACACCTAGAGCCCATGTATTCCGTCATATGATTGATTTCAATATTGTTCCCAAGGGGGGACATTATGATGAAGTGAGCTCAATGGAACTATTGTTCTGTTTGCTCTGTATTTCAAGACCCCTTTCAATATTGGATACATTGTCGTTAGACGGATGATTTTGGCAGTATCATCCAAGGCTACATCTCTACCGTATAACCTGCTTCTCATGCGGTTATTTGTCAAGCTTGAAGTTGTTTTTCCTGAAGAGATTGAGCCTGTGATTCTCCAGCCCTCCAACTTTTATTCAGATATTACTCTAAACAGGTTGGGAATCAAAAGAGTCGAAAAAGGTAAACCTGTTTTGGACAAGGCCAAGAAAAAGGCTCCTTTGGCTGCACCTGTCAGGCGTGGGAAGAGAAAGCTTGCTCTTCTTGAGGCGTCTGCTACAGAAGGAGGGGATGAGTCAGGCCTTCCAGTTTTAACTCTTTCCCCCTCTCAATCTCAAGTTTCTGGCACTCCAGAACCTCCTCCTCTGGTGCGAAGGCGCAGAACTGTCCCTTCTTCAGGAATAGTGATCTCTGAGACAGTTTCTTCCCCTTCCTATGTGCCTCCTCCTATTTCAGCACCTCCTCAATCACATTCAGAACCTCAATCACCTCCACCTTTTCTTATCTTGCCTTCTCAGCCTGCCTTTCCTTCCATCTCTCCACTGATGCAAGCCATTACTTCAATTTTCCAACATGGCCCCCCACCAGCTTCATCAGTCCCTCCATCTCCAGTCCAACTCCTTTCTTCACAAACTCCATCTCCAGTCCAACTCTCTTCCTCACAAACTACATCTACAGTTCAACTGGCTATACCTTCACCTTCTACATCTTCGATCCCACCAGCTATACCATCAGCACCATCATCTCCAATTCGACTGCCCTCACCTGTTCCCCAGTCTCCCACCAAACCGGCTACGGCTCCTTCATCACCAGTCCAACTTCTTTCTCCACCGACTATACCTTCTTCACCTATCTCACCAGTCCCCAAGACTCCCATTAGTACACCTCCTACTACTCCTCCACCTCCATCTCCACTCCGATTGCCATCACCTACAGCTCCACCATCTCCAGTCCAAGATGCTCTCATTACTCCACCTCTTCCAACTCTTACCATTCTGCCTCCTACACCTCCTCCAATTCTAGTCACTCTGCCACTCACACCAACCACTCCTCTCACCTATCAGAGGAGATTTTCCCTGAGTGAGACTAGATACTCTGAACTAAAGGCCTCTATTGCAAGGATTGAGTCAGCTCTCAGTACCATTGAGAGTCGAATAGAAACTTCTCTTGATGCCAAACTTGCTAAGAATCAAAAAGACATATCCATTGATTTTGATACAAGTCTTGGTCTGTTGACTCAGAAAGTGCATGATGACAGACGCATGGTGGTCAGAGAACTTGAGTCTCTTCGACGTTCAATTGACAATTTGACTCCAGTTCCTGAATGTGAACCATCTTGCTCTGGTGTTCATGAGGCTTGTTTTGAGGAGTTGTTCCTTCCTCTTTCCAGACATGAGGTTACTGAAGATGTGCGCTTAATGCCATTGGATCTTCAGGAAATTGAAGTTGCTGCAGTGGCTGCAGTAGCTGAAGTAGCTGAAGTAGCTGAAGTTGCTGAAGTTACTGATGTTCTTCCTGCTGACCCTATTGTTGAGCCCCCTCCTTGTCTGGCCATTGTGGTATATCAGCCACCTATCCCTCTCAATAATCGCTCACTTCCAGATCTAGTCGATGCCTACATCTCCTCAAATCGTGCCGTGCCTTCATGGCTTCATCAAATTTTTTGGTCCCGATTTGTAGGATTCTTTAAGTAGTTATTCTTAAGTTTTTACATTTTGTTTTGTATACACATTTATTGGTATTCAAATATAAGTTCTCTGTTTATTCCATTGATTCATTGTTTTGCTCTTTCTCTGATCTGTTCTTGATAATGTCAATGGGGGAGAATAATGTATTTGATGATTGAGTATGACTTGATAGCATTCTGGATCAATAATTCACTGAATATATGTTTCTTTGCATATTGGATAAATACTTGCTCTATGTTTCTGTGTTTCTGGAATTGCTCTGAATGGTCTAACTGAATATAAATGCATAGATTATGGGGGAGCAGCTAGAATTATGGGGGAGTATTTAAATTAATCAAATTCATATTGTCATCATCAAAAAGGGGGAGATTGTTGACTTATAGAGTGTTTAAGTCATAATATGTTTTTGATGATGTATTTAAAGGATAAATAATGTAATTTGATTATGTGTATTTAATGAGAATAATGAATATGAGGTTATTTGGAAATACCCTTGAAAATGGTATTTTAGTTATCTAATAAATTGTATTGAGTATACAGGGCTGAATAGTTAAACAGGGCTAAAATTAGTTGTTCCTTGTGCCGATCACAAGACGACAAAGAAATGAAGGCTTCTGCCGATTGCTAAAAGACAGAAGAAGAAGTCGTTTAGAGCATGCTTGTGCCGATGACGTGTCAAGATGAAATCTACCCATAGCATCTGAAGCTATTCCTGCCGATGGAGTTTTTTCAATAAAGTGATGCCATGCCGAACACTAAACGACAAAAGCCGATGGTGTTTAAAGATGTTCATGCCGATTGCTTTGTAGCTGCATCTGCCGATGTCGTTCAAGGTTTCTCATGCCGATCACTAGACGACAAAACTCCAAGGACTCATCTGCCAATAGCTTACGAAGATTCAAATGCCGATGGCATTCAAAGACTCATCTGCCGATGGCCCTACAAGATGCAAATACCGATGGGGTCTTACACTTCAAATACCGATGAAGTTTTACACTCCAAATACCGATGGCATCCAAAGATTCTTATACCGATGACATATGAAGACTCTTTTGCCGATGGTATTCCTGCTGATGACATATTAAGTCAGCTGCCGATTACATTTGAAGCCTCATATGCCGATGGCTCTACAAGTTGCATTTACCGATGACGTGGCATTATTTTACAAGCTGCATCTGGTTATGATCTTCCGCCAGAATTTAAAGTTAGCCGCGAAGCTACAGTGATGTCGTTTTCAAGCATTAACTCCAGACCTTTAATGGCGACGACGAACAACATTTTCAGATGCAACGGATAGCTGCTTCAGTACGGATGCTTCCCAACGGTAATATTTTTCTATTTGGAGTAAGAAGCATTCAATTCTATGAAGCAAGGATATACAGAGTATATAAGCAGAAGAAAAGGCTCGAAGACTAACTTTTGCCAATTTGAATTCTGAGCCCTAGCTGCGAAAGTCATTCTTCACTCTGTATTTTTCACTACATCTCTAAACTCGAACTCGAGATTCAATTGTTGTAAGAGTGTAGTCTGTGCGTTATTTTTACAAACTCAAATCTCTATAAGGCAGTGGATTGACGCCCGTGAAAGTTCAATCCAGAATTGTAAAGGCAGTTGATCGGAGCCCGGAATCCCGATCTGTTTTCTCGTGAGGAGAAGGTTAAGGATCTTCAAGGGGTGAGCCTTGGAGCGTGGACGTAGGCAGCTTGGCCGAACCACGTAAAAAGCGTTGGTGTTCAATCTCTTTTACCCTCTCTGTCATTATTGTTATTAACTTAATTGCTGATAGAGTAAATTGAGAGAGTGATTAAATTGATCAATAAATTTAGTTTTAAAAGTCTAATTCACCCCCCTCTTAGACAATTCCGGTCCTACACAAGAAATATGAAATGAATCACATTATTCGTTATGCGGCTATTATGATTAATGAACACGAGTTACTTGCTGACTTGATAGTTATGCCTATGGATCAATTCGATATGATTTTGGGTATGGATTGGTTAAACTTTTATAAGGCTATAATTGACTGTCATCGGAGAAGAATATCCCTTACATTGGAGGATGGAAAGGTTTTGGTCCATCCGTGTAATGCCCGTATATTCCCTGTTAATTCTATTTTACGAGCTTGTTTGGGAGGTCGGAGGAGATTGGAGCTATATGGGAGTGTTTTTGCTATTAGTGACAATCATTTTATGGTCGAACATGATTCTGATTTATCAGTGGTTTGTGATTACCCTGATGTTTTTCCTGACGATTTACCTGGGTTGCCACCCGATCGTGAGATTGAGTTCAGTATTGACTTATTACCTAATACAGCTCCAATTTCAACTGCTCCGTACCGCATGGCTCCTGCTGAGTTGAAGGAGTTAAGAACCCAACTAGATAATTTGCTGGACAAGGGTTTTATTCGGAATAGTATTTCTCCGTGGGGATCACCAGTCTTATTTGCAAAGAAGCAGGATGGTTCGCTTCGGTTGTGCATTGATTATCGTAAATTAAATCATGTGACAGTCAAGAATAAATACCCTCTACCAAGAATTGATGACCTATTTGACCAGCTTGGAGGATCAAAGTACTTCTCAAAGATCGACTTGAGATCTGGTTATCATCAATTAAAACTTCGTGAACAGGATATTCTCAAAACAGCTTTTCGCACTCGATATGGACATTTTGAATTCCTGGTACTTCCGTTTGGACTGACTAATGCACCAGCAGCTTTTATGGACCTGATGAATCGAGTTCTTCGGCCTTATCTTGATCTGTTCGTGGTAGTATTCATTGACGATATTTTAATATATTCTAAGTCTCGTGAGGAGCATATGGAACATCTAAGAATTGTCCTACAGACATTACGTGAACACTAGCTATTTGCAAAGCGAGAGAAATGTAATTTTTGGATGGCAGAAGTGAAGTTCTTAGGTCATGTAGTCTCTCAGAATGGCATTTCAGTAGACCCCGTTAAGGTCGAGGCAGTGTTAGAATGGAAACCACCTAAGAATGTTACTGAAGTACGGAGTTTCTTGGGTTTGGCTGGATATTATCGACGGTTCGTCCAAAATTTTTCTTCTATTACTATGCCATTAACTCAATTGACCAGAAAGAATATAAAATTTGTTTGGGATGATAAATGTCAGATGGCCTTTGAAGAGCTTAAGAAGAGGTTGACTACTGCACCAGTTTTAGCAGTGCCTGATGAAAGTTTACCGTATGCAGTATATACAGATGCTTCTGGAGTGGGTTTGGGATGCGTTTTAATGCAGCAAGATAAAGTAATAGCATATGCATCTGGACAGTTAAGGACGCATGAGCGGAATTACCCTACACATGATTTAGAGTTAGCTGCTATTATTTTTGCCTTAAAAATTTGGCGAAGTTACTTATATGGAGCTAAATTTGAGATATTTTCAGACCATAAGAGTTTAAAACATCTATTTACTCAGCGTGATTTAAATCTCCGACAGTGTCGATGGATGGAGTATATGAGAGATTATGATTTTAAATTAGAGTATCATCCTGGAAAAGCTAATGTTGTAGCTGATGCCTTGAGTCGTTACCCTCAAGGGTCTCTTTCTAGTCTTTTGTTAGAAGATTGGAAGAGGTGTATGACAATAGACGATTATGAACTGTGTTACCAAGAAGATAATCAAACAGTTCGAGTATTTAATTTGGTGGCTACCCCCACACTCTTTCAACGTGTTAAAGATATGCAGAAATTTGACGATGAATTGAAAGAAAGACTTGAGAAAATCCGATCTGGTGAACAGTTTGACGGTTGGGAAGTTAGTTCTGATGGATTTTTGTTATTTAAAAGGCGAGTTGTGGTGTCGAAAGATCCAGAGTTGAGACAAGCCGTTTTAACAGAAGCCCACAAGTCCAAATTTGCTATACACCCAGGTAGCACAAAGATGTACCATGACTTGAAACGTCAGTATTGGTGGGTTGGAATAAAACGAGATGTGGCAGAATATGTTTCCCGATGTTTGGTTTGTCAACAAGTTAAGGCTGAGCACCAGAGACCAGCTGGGTTATTGCAGCCCTTACCTATTCCTGAGTGGAAGTGGGATAAGATTACCATGGATTTTGTAACAGGTTTTCCGAGGACAGTACAGAAATT
Source organism: Begonia masoniana (assembly GCA_022432975.1). Taxonomy (NCBI): domain Eukaryota; kingdom Viridiplantae; phylum Streptophyta; class Magnoliopsida; order Cucurbitales; family Begoniaceae; genus Begonia; species Begonia masoniana. The sequence continues at coordinate 34,392,524 of CM039516.1, read as the reverse complement.
TGATGCGTGTGGGTGATTGTTGATAGATTGACAAAGTCGGCCCATTTTGTTTTAATCAAAATGGACTTTTCCTTGACTAAGTTAAGTAAGTTGTATGTTGAAAATATTGTTCGCCTACATGGTATTCCTTCGAGTATAGTTTCTGATAGAGATCCGAGGTTCACATCAAAGTTTTGGAAAGCTCTCCAAAAAGCCTTGGGCACCGAATTGAATTTGAGTACAGCACACCACCCTCAAACAGATGATCAGTCGGAGCGTACTATTCAGATTCTTGAAGATATGCTGAGATCATGTGTTTTAGATTTTGGAGATAGTTGGGTAAACCATTTGCCTTTGGTAGAATTTGTTTATAACAATAGTTACCAGACCAGTATTGGAATATCACCTTATGAAGCTTTATATGGAAGACCTTGTAGATCGCCTTTGTGTTGGGCTGAGATCGAGGAACGTGTTACCCTTGGACCCGATATGGTTCGAGAGACAACTGAGAAAGTTCAAATGATTAAAGAAAGATTGAGAACAGTCCAAAGCCGCCAGAAAAGTTATGCTGATCTTTCGAGAAGAGAGGTCGAGTTTGAAGTAGAGGACTTTGTATTTTTGAAAGTAAGACCTCGTCGTGGTGTAAGTCGTTTTGGTGTGAAAGGAAAATTAGCTCCTAGAAATACTGGTCCGTTTCGAATCATGGATCGAGTTGGTCCAGTGGCTTACCGTTTGGACTTACCACCACAGTTGAACTACGTTCACAATGTCTTCCATGTTTCTATGTTGAGGAAATATATTTCTGATCCATCACATGTCATATCTTGGACCGCAGTACCTATCCAGGAAGATGTCTCCTATGAGGAGGGGCCTGAGAAAATTTTAAGCCGAGACATCAAAGTACTGCGACGTCGGGAGGTACCCTTAGTAAGAGTGCAATGGAAGAATCACAGTGAAAGAGAAAGTACTTGGGAACTTGAATCGGAGATGAAAACAAAGTATCCCCAATTATTTAGTGATATAACCTTAACTGATTCAAATTTCGAGGACGAAATTTCATTAAGTGGAGGAGAATGTGGAATCCGCCATCTCAGATGGGGAATGAAACGTCAAAGAGATGAGAGAAGGAAAAATAGACCCCTAACCTGCTGAGAGTGCCGCACGCAGAGCAGGAAGAGGGAACCGGCCGGCGACGGGTTAGTTTCCGATTCCAGCAATTTTTACTTCAAAACATTCATTGCCTTGTTCTCTTCAACCTTTGCGGGATGATTGAAGGCTCGACCCTGGTGCTTGAAATTGGTGAGAAATTTTCATCTTCTTTTCTATCGTTTTCTTCTTGAAGTCTCGTTTGGATAATAGAACTGTGGTGAGTTTGATGGATTATAGGATATTTGGGAAGGAGATGAAATCCTGCAGAAACAGAATAAAAGAAAAATTACCTTTCATATAACCTCAGATTTTTCCTGCTGCAGAATGAAAAGAACTCTCAGATTTTTTTTAGTAAGATTAATGGGCAATAAGCCTTTTCCTGAATAGACTATAAGATCAAAAATTATATTGCGATGTACTCTGAAATTTTGACTGGGAAATCATTACCGAGAGTTTGAATTGATTTTCAGTGTATAAATATCTCTTCTACGTTGTTGGATTAGCAACAGTTGGGTACTGTTTTTCAATCTATATGGTTTGGGTATTTGTTTTTAGTAAGTAATTTTGATACGGTGGGAAGTGGATTAAGTTGTTGATTTTGGATGAAGAAATAATGAGAATAATAATCAGCAGGCTTTGAGTACGATTTGATGTAGACCATCTTTGAGGATAAATTAGGAGATAAGTTAGCCCAAAAATTAATGCAGGATTTTACTTTTGCTAGGTACCAATTTACTGAATTAAAGTATGAATCATCGACTCGGACACTTGGATATATATTGAGTACTGATCTGTTGTAAGTTCAATTGAGGTAAGGATTTATTTTATTTTCGGTTAAGTATTATTATTTTTAATTCATTAATTAAATTCACTTATTTGGCATAAACTGTTCATTTAATTTTGTGTTATTGTATTTTCACACACTTATCAACTGCATTATTTCAATCATTGATAAAAATTGTGTGGTTTTAACTAGAAGTAATAGGACAGCTGAAGAGCTGTGTCCTTGGGCGCGAAACCCTAAACCTGATCAGGGTAATTATGGCGTGCGATCGCCTGATGTCGATGTTTTGGCCTATGGCCCAGTGTGCTCGGGGTCCATGAGAGGCCCCATTTTCACCGATCATCTATTTAAATTGTGAACTGCATTTTATTAAATTTCTGCATAATATTTTATAAGTGCTGAAAATAAACTCTATCCCTATTGAGTTTAGTCGACTCACCCCAAACGACTACTTTTTCAGGATCGAATCAAGAGGAGTTCTAGTTATCAGCAAGGGATCAAGAACTTTCTTTAAGTTTCATTTTAATTTTCTTTTGAGGTTAGAGACTTTTGAGATTGTAAGTCGTATGGTATTTGGATATTTTGTTGGACGTATATCATCACATTATCTAATGTCTCTTGTTGGACCTGTTTGATTTATATTTTGAACCCTGACTTTATGTTAGTTTATAAACCCTTCCGCTGTATGTTCTTTTAAGTGAATGAGATTTAGGGTCGGATGATCTAGCCCTTTTCGGGTCGGGTCGTTCCCCGTTCTGTTGCGGGTCCCCTTTGGGGCGTGACACTAAACGTGATCACACGAAATATTGTGTTCAAAGGAACACTCTCAACTACAACAGAGCCGTGACAGCACAACAATGAACAATACTAGAGCAAGAAAAGCAACATAATGTACAATTCCAAGCATGGGAAATTTTGAAGCTAACAACACGTAAAACACAGAGAGGAACGAAAAACACATTGCAACAAACACAAACAATGCTCTCGGTCAATAATTCCGGAGAGTCTCTCAAAACAGAGCAAATTTACGTAAAAACAGAAAACGAAATATGGAGGTGGGTGAAGTGATTTACTGATTGGGTGTGATCAAAACAATTAGAATTACCTCATAGGAATGTCATTTGGATTGGAGGGGTCCTCGCCGGCCGGTAGTAGACAGATTTGCGCTACGTTGGAAAACTACCTCGCGTACGAAGTAATTCTAGCACAGGACGAAAAGTCTCTTTCAACTCGCTGCTTCTCCCTCAAAAATGGCCGACTGAATGAATGGAAGATGATGAGGGAATGAAGAAACCCGAGGCTGACCAAGAAGCTATATTATGTTCTGCTTTTCGGTATATGTCTTCCCGTGGAAAGATAACAACTTTTGGGGCTGGTTTTCTACCTCTTCAACCTTTTAAATGCTCACAGAGAGAGGTGAGGAAGGCAATATGCTTGTGAGCAATTTTGGTGAACAACATTGGGTGCTTTAGCACCGGTGACGCGTACCGAGAACCAACGGAGAAGACTCCGAAAATTGAAGACAGTTCCTCAACGATTTCCAAATATTTGATTAATAATCTAACTGAACTATTACAATGTTTTGGAGAAAGCTTAAATAGTAGAGGAGGAGAATCGGGAAGGAGGCGAAGAAGAACAACTCCAAAATCAGCCCGTTGAAATATAGTCGTTGGAGTACGGCTCAGCCACGTGGCCAACTGGTGGCTCGTCGCGTGCATACGTCGTGTTGCCCCCATGTGCGCGTTACTGGCCGGTTCGCTCGATGCTGCGAGCTAGTGGTCTGCTCGGTTCTCTCTGGTCCAACTCGGTTCAACAGTTTGTTGCACGCCAAGTGTTCGATGAAATGCCTCAAAGAGTGATAGCTTCTTTCTCCTTGCCTTTGACCTTTCCAAGCCCTTTGAATCGCTATTACAAACATACATTCTAAAAGAAACAAGGCTAAAGTCTGCCAAAACAATTTAAAAGAAATGGTTAAAGTTTTCCTAAACATAAAACAAATAAAAATTTGGTTATATCATTTACTAAAGGGAAAACAAATTCTTTATTCTTAAATCTATTTCAAGTTTTACGAAGTCTTTGCCTACAAAACTCACAAGCCAATTAGTAGATAAAATAATTTAAATTTCATACATTGGTTCGTGCTCGACGGTTCGGGATCGTAGGCACATCATCTTCTCCGAGTGATTGAGGATTTGATCTCAAATCCAGAGGTTGGACAATGAAATAGGTGAACTTCCGTTCATTTTTCCCCAATTTCTATAACCTTTTGATGACCATTAAAAAGATAACTACAATATCATAAAATCTCATAATAACAAAATGGTTATATAAAATCCTTCATTTCGAAATAGGCTAAAAGATGTTTACAAGATTGACACAAGTATACAATAACATGGGAAGATTAGAAAAGGGAAACAACTAATAATATCAGAATATTATAAAACATAACATCACTAAGCAGAATATTGCAGCTAAGCTTCACTAACGAAGTTTGCCCAATGATGCAACAATACCGTTCATGCAAACGTGGGACAGTTATGGCAATTGATCAGAACATTTAGCAATTTCTAAGCAAGACATCCAGAACATATGATGAATATGCATGATAAATACCTTCAGTTAAGACAAAGCAGAATACATATCATCCAACAAATAAGTAGGAATATTCTATATGAACAGCAAACAAAAATGATAGAAGAACTTTTGGATAACTAGCAGGATATCAAACAACGCGGTAATGTGGTTAGCAACAAAAATTATCAAACAGTGTGGACAAGAGCCAGAAACTCAACAAAATCCGGCGAGAACAAACACACAGGAAAATTCATCAGTAAAAATTCTCTAGTTAATTAGCGAGATAAAGGTGGTTCAAGCATGGGAAATAACTTTGATTATGTGAAGAGAAAACAGAACAATAAGTTCGTGTAAAGGAACACACACATTAATTAGAGCCGCACGCCACAATGTCCATGCAAGAAAACAAAACACAAAAACCAGAGAACATGATAGATCATATGATGATAAGTAAAAACCGTAAAACCAGAAACAATACATGCAACACGCTGTAACAGAGAAGTGCAAATCGGTCTTTTATCATTTAACGTGAATTATGTGTTTTAACTAGAAGTAATAGGACAACTAAAGAGTCATTTCCTTGGGCGCGAAATCTTAAACTGGGTCAGAGTAATTATGTGGTTTGTGACCACCGATTGTCGTTATTTTTTTTTTAAATCATCGCCAACGACCTAGTGTGTTCGGAGTTCATGAGAGACTTCGTTTTCACTGAATTTCTTTTAAAATAGCATACCTAGGTTTTGATTTAATTTATGACTTAATATTAGTGAGATATATTGACAAGTACCCTTCTGTAATAATTGTTGAGTGTAAGTATAAATATTTGACAAACGCTGAAAATAAACTCTATCCCTAGAGAGTTGTTGACTCAACCCAAATGACTTTTTTTTTTTTATGATCCAATCAAGAAGAGCTCTATTTATCAGCTCGGGAGCAGTCACTTTACAAGAAATCTTTTTTTAATCTTTCTTTTGAAAACTTATTTTAAATTTCAAAATTAGATACTATTGAGAATTTGTAAGGTTTTTTTTTAATCTTTCTTTTGAAAACTTATTTTAAATTTCAAAATTAGATACTATTGAGAATTTGTAAGGTTTATTCTAATTGTTTCGTTATGTTACTTTATTTAGACATATATTATCACATTATCTAGTGTCAATTGTTGGACTTGTTTAATCCAAGTATTATGGGTCCTGGATTTATATTAATTTTATAAATTTTTTGCTGCATCTTTCAAATAAATAAGAGTAAGAGTTGAACAGTTTGACTCGATTTTTGAATTAGTCGTTACTCATTCTGTCTCGGTTCACCTTTGGCGTGTGACAGAGAGCTTGTGTGCATTTATATGTAAATACCAGTGTGAGTTTCCTCTACTGGAGAATCATTTCCTTCATCCCTTTTCTTGAACCTCCATTTCTGCAAATTTTATGTTTTTGGTTTACCCTGATCAAATAGGGTTCTGAGTATTATCGATTAAATCTTCTTCCATATTTTATTTGTTCTTCCATGTAAGCTTCCTTTGAATCATTTTTGGTTGGTTTTGGGTAATTTCTCGAGCAACCATTTCATAGAGCAACGGAAAAAAAAAAAAAAAAAAAAAAAAACTTAAACGTTACTCAAATGAAAAAACTATCACAGTATGCAAAATCCACAAAAATAATCAATCTTTCTTACGAGAAAATAAAGAAAACAAAATGTGTTTTGAATATCCAGAAGAATAGGCACCTTTTTTTCGCAGGTAATTCCTTGCCATCTTTGACATAATTCACCTTCCTTCCTCTTTTCTTTTCACGACATTTCTTCCCCTACTCTCCGTCTTCATAGCCCAAACTTTCACTTCTACTGAGTTCGAGTCGCAGCGAAAACTCAATTTGTATCAAAGGGTTCCCTGCGTTTTAGAAAAAAAAAAAAAAAGTGCATAAATAAATTTAGAAAAAAGATAGAATATTTTAAAACATATGAACTCTCTAGATTTTGTTGTTTAAAATTATTTTGTGCTCATGTCGTAAGTCTGTTGATTTGAAATTCTACTTTCATTGCAATATTAATTGCATTTGTCAATGTCCACACTGATTGAAGAGTCAATCGATCTTCAATAGTTAATTTGAGATTTCCAATATCGAGCTATTAGTTGGTCATCTATTTTAAAGAAATTGACTCTGGCATTTAAACGATAAAATTACTCAGTATATTCATTTACTGTGTGATTGCCTTGACGATAGTTTTGATATTATTGATATAAAAGCTGTTCATGATATGGAGGAAAGAATAAGAAGTTCGAACACACAAAAATTGTTCCCATAATGCTGAAGCTCCACTTTTTAGTTTATATGATATGAGGTTGATTTGGCGATATTTAAATAGCCAAAAAGAATATTCGACTATGTAAAGAAATCTTGGATATGTAAACGGCCATCAAAGCTAGGTGAATTAATCTTCATTTTAAATTCTTGAGTATTTGATCTTCAATTTCGTTAATCAACACAAAAATTGTCCTCTTTGTCAGACAAATAATCTACACTTTTATGGTTGTCTCTATCGTTAATTTTTTCGTTGTTGATTTTGAAAATAAGTGTTATTTCGAATAGGAGGGAAAATGTCACCTCAATTGTCATCTCCAGTCGTGTCAGGGTTTTGTAATGCTCGTGATGCTATTTTTTCTCCATTGCTTGATGTGGTTGTCTTCCTTGTCGGAAACACTAGTTTCGAATGTGTTTCATAGGTTTATGTCGACCTTTGAATATGTGTTGTTCAACAATCGTCGAGTCTTCGTTCTTTGTTGGCGACTCTCTTTCCAATACAACCATATTTGAAAATCAAATCGAGTTGAAATCAGCAGAAGATGTTTAAGTTAAAAAAGAAATAAATAAATAGACCACTAAAATTTACTAGTCTTCGAAGTGATGAGGTGTGCCTACACACCAAACTTTTAGCCATAAATTTACTTGTAGTATATACCAACTATTGTCTGTACTTTGATCGTGATATAATAATTTCTCTTATCTGTTCATAATTTTCTACTCGTTAAAATTTATTACGTAAAATCTCGATGTTCACTCTTCAATTCTCTTCCCATTTCGCATTCGATTATGACACTATCACATGCAAAATCATTCATATTATATAAACCTACCATTTTTTTCCTATCTACGTATAGTTGGTTCGATTGCATAAAGTTAATAGAAGGAAGATAAACAAAATGGAGCAGATAAATGAACAATCGTGTCCATTATATCTATCTACGTGCTCTTGCATACAACAAATTACAATTAACTTATGATAGAAGTGTTTATAACTAACTGAAACGAGTCACTTGTTTGAACAAACACTGATGGAATCAAATACCAATACTAATCTGATTATGTATCCTCTCTTTACATTTTATCTGTAAAGACAAGGGATGTATAAATTTTTGTCATGGAGCGTTAAAACATCGCAAAATTTTCGATAAAAAAGGCAAGTTATACAAGTCAACAGGCGTCAGTGTGTATCAACATTTTGACGTGGTTGGATGAGGCTATTTCGTCTTTGCTCTGCTACTCACAAGCTTCATCGCTTTGTGGGACATAGCCACATTGTTTCATCTGCTGTAAAAGAAATGCCAAACTTGAATATATTTCCTCTTTACAAGGATGTGTTTGATCTTTAACCAGAAAGACATTCACTAGACCATTAACTTCGATCCAACTGCATCCTGGAGGTTTGACAACTCCTCGTCGCCTCATCAGCTTTCTTACTCTCCCTACATCTCTCCATTTTTTGAGCTCAGCATACATGTTCGATAGGAGAACATAAGGTCCAGAATTTACGGGATCAATATCTAATAACTTCTTCGCTACGTATTCCCCTAACGTAATGTTACGATGTAATTTACAAGCCGCAAGCAAGGATCCCCACAAGGCAGAATCTGCCGACATAGGCATTTCCTCAATCAATTCTCTTGCTTCGTGTAGACAGCCAGCTCGACCGAGCATGTCGACCATGCATGTATAATGATCCTTTAATGGGATCAAGCCATGTTCTACACTCATTGAATGAAAATAATGACGCCCCTCATCAAGTAGTCCTGCATGGCTACAAGCACTTAGAACGCCAATCATGGTTACGTGGTCTGGTTTCTCGCCAAATTCTAGCATTTTGCAAAAAACCTCGAGAGCTTGGTTGCCGTAACCGTTTTGTGCATACCCTACGATTATTGCGTTCCAAGAGACACAATCTCTTTCCGTCATTTTTTCGAAGACTTTGAGCCCTTCTTCGACTGACCCACATTTCATGTACATGTCAATCAGAGAATTACCCACAAAGATATCCGAGTCTTCTCCATATTGAAACCACAATCCATGCTTAAAAACATGAGAGTGAGCCTGCTTGCCGAGCCGCAGGTCAGCTAGATTTGCACAAGCATTTAGAAGATTGCCAAATGTGTAGTGAGTCGGCCAAACACACTCCTTCTTAAGGAGTCGGAAGAGGAGAAGTGCCTCCTCATTCTCCCCATTTTGGGTGTACCCTGCAATTAGCGCATTCCAAGAAACTGCATTTCTCTCTGCCATCTTCATGAACATTAATCTTGCAGCCTTTATGCTGGTTCCCTTTGCATACCCACTCACCATAGAGGTCTCCGAGACAACATTCCTAACTGGCATTCTATCAAATACCAATCTAGCTTTGTCAAGTTTCTTACCCTTCGCATACATATCGACTAATGCATTGCTTAAGATCAGATCATCTCTCAATTTGTCACATTTCACGACTCGAGCATGAACTTGGGCGCCTTCTTTTACCATCGACAAGGTTGCACACGCGCTCACCACACTAGCTAGAGTGACTTCGTCTGGCTTAAACCCACAATCCATCATCTCAACAAAAACTCGTAAAGCTAAATCAGCTGGACCACATTGCTCATAGCATGTAATCATGCAATTCCAAGAAACTCTATTTCGTACAGTCATTCCATCAAAGACTCTTTGAGCAAAGACTACATCTCCACTTTTAGAATACATATCAATAAGAGCAGAGCCAATATATACATTAGATGAATCAGATGACTTTGATATTAAGCCGTGGATTTGGCAACCCATTTTCAAATATTTCAATCCAGCACATGCACTAAGTGCGCTACCGAACGAAAATTGATTCATCACAAAATCATTTCTGTGCATTCTAACAAAATAAACAAGAGCTTCATAATTACAATTGTGTTGTGCAAATCCAGATATCATTGAATTCCACGAGCATTGATCTGGCTCGGGAATTGATTGAAATGTTCTATCAGCTTCCTCAAGAAACCCCACCTTGGTAAGTGCAGAAATGAGTGAGTTCCAAGAGAAAATATTTTTCTCAGACATTTTATCAAACACCTTGCGTGCCTCTTCCAAATATCCACATTTCCCATAAGCATCAATGAGCTTATTCTGGATGAAAATTTCTGCGAAAAACATAGATGTGGAGATACGGGCATGTACTCGGCGGATATCGCGCACAGACTTTGAGCTAATGCAAGTGTCCAAGAATCTAGCAAAGGAAGATGAATCAGAAACAAAGAGGTCTGCTGCCATATGTTTGGAAAACCTAAGAGTTGACGTGCCAAAATCTTTTGCTTTCTTTTTCATTTTCCTCTCGTGTAAGACACTGAACATGGACATTCAACATCATCTAAATCATCATGATCAATTAAATCATCATCTAAGAGTTCTCACAAACTGTCTTGGCGATTTCTTCGACGTGATCACATAAACAATCCACTGCCAGAGAGAAAAAAAAAAATTGTTCAGCTACTACTCGCCTCGGCTTTTCTGTAATGGACGCAAGAGCAATGTTGAAAGAAAAATACATGTTCCATGGTCAGTGACATGCCTGTTGAACTGAACTGATCTGTCAAAAGAGAGAATTGTCACGACAGGCATTTTTCGAATCCCACTACCGATTTTAAGAACAAATAAATATGTGAATTATATAAAATAAAATAAATAAATGCTAAAGGAAAATGGTAACAGTCAGAAAAACATTCAACCAAATAAATAATTCATTTCTCTCGCAGTAAACCAAGCATAGCAACACAGATCCTGTCGGAGTGCAAAAACAATCAAGGAAACAAACAACATTGATTTTAAGCTACTACCCTAGAAGTCTAACAACACAATTTTCATGGAATAAGTTAACAAAATTGTGGTTCAAAGGAATTGTCTACAAAGTCACATTTTCATATTAGCAAAAATAATAAAGCAAGCAGCAAATCTAGGAGCTTATGGATGTTAAGAAAAGTATAGCAAATTTTTTTATCAAATCTACTCAAAGAATAAAGATTTATTAGAAAGGAAAAAAAAGCAACAACGAAAGAAAATATGAAAATGTAGGTCTGTAAAAAATAATGAAAGCTTCGTACAACTTCTATTCTTTAAATTGTTATGGTTGAAGATACTAAACAAGAAAATCACTTAAAGATGAAGAAGGTGAAATTCTATACCTAAATGCTGAGGAAAGAAAAAAGGAGGGAAGGAGAACGATAGAGAAGAAAAATCAAAGGGAAGAGGAAGGAAGAGAAAAAGGAGAAAACCAGAGAGGAGAGAAAATTACAGAATCTGTTCACGTCAATAACTCCCTTCTTCCCTCATCCTTCTTTGCTAAATAACCCCTTCCCAGCCTCTCAAACAGAGGTCACATATACATTGACATGCTGAAATCGGGCCAAAATTGAACGATGTTACTTCACTTCCTTCTTCCCCAAGTTGTAGTTGCCAAATCCTGACAACCCTCCCCATATAAATAAACCTTGTTCCTATCCTTTGCTAAGAAATTTCATAACCAAAATATTTCTTTTTTATATATATAAAAGAAGCTTGTCGTTATCATCACCAAAATATTTTTTATAAATGTTTGACAGTTTGGAAGAGTGTATGTATTGAAGAAGAAAATCTGGCCAAAAAAATTTCACTTTCTCACATGTTTTGAAGATGGTGTTGCTGAATCTTCAAGGGAAGGAGTTTAGAAAAATTATTTTGTGGCATGAATCATAGAAGATCTAAATCTAGATTATTAAGAGAGCATCATATAGCATTTCATCAAACACCTTATATAACCCACTATTAATAAAATTATAACAGGTGAAGAAAAAAGAGTAGTTTACTTTCCTTTTTTCCCCTGGACGGGCATTTCTATTAAGATGTGGAATTGGCCTTTACAACAAGAGATTTGGGTCATTGAACTCAAATTTCTTCAATCGTTAAACAAGTAAATTCTCAAATAAGAACTCAAATATACCAGAATATCGTATAAGAGCTTGATATGCATTTGTATAGAAAATTAAAATCATAAAATTCAAATGGTGTAGTATAATTTTGAAAAGATGTTTGAAGTTGAATCCGAGGGCATTTTATTTCAGGAATGATAAAAAAAAAAAAAAAGGCTTCTGGAGATGAATTAAAATATACAAGAATATGGTTTGAGAGCTTGTGTGCATTTATATGTAAATATCAGTGTGAGATTCCTCTTCTGGAGAATCATTTCCTTCCATCCCTGATCAAATAGGGTACTGAGTATTATCGATTAAATGTTCTTCCATATTTTATTTGTTCTTCCATGTAAGCTTCCTTTGAATTATTTTTGGTTGGTTTTGGGTAATTTCTCAAGCAACCATTTCACAGAGCAGCGGAAAAACAAAAAAATCTTAAACCCTACTCAAATGAAAAAACTATCACATATATGCAAAATCCACAACAATAATCAATCTTTCTTACGAGAAAATAAAGAAAACAAAAGGTGTTTTGAATATCCAGAAAAATAGGCACCTTTTTTTCGCAGGTAATTCCTTGCCATCTTTGACATAATTCACCTTCCTTCCTCTTTCCTTTTCACGACATTTCTTCCCCTACTCTCCGTCTTCATAGCCCAAACTTTCACTTCCACTGAGTTCAAGTCGCAGCGAAAACTCAATTTGTATCCCTGCGTTTTACAAAAAAAAAAAAAAAAAGTGTATAAATAAATTTAAAATAAAGATAGAATATAGTTGTGGTAGTCGGTAATTTACGAGTTCTAATGATTTGTGCCCTATTGTTTAAAGAGTTATATTGAAAGATCCGAGTGTCGTAACCCCTGTTCTTGAGAAAAAACAAATTAAATAATATTAGATTTTTTTTAAATTTTTACCGTACATTTACGTCATGAAAAAATAATCTAATAAATTTAGTGATTTTATAATACTTTACTATTTGTTATAATTTTATGACATTCAAATATAATAATAATATAATTCAACTAAAAAGTGCCGACCGAAAAATTTAAATTCAAAGTTTATTATTTCCAAAATTAAAATCTAACATTTGAAGGAAATATAAAATTTTAGGAAAAATATTAAATTTGAGAAATCCGTTCGTCAAGCCTACTACTCTTGAGTCGACAGATGAACAGTTAGAAAAACAAGTTAATAATAAATTTTATTTCCAATTTTCATGTTTAGTTTGACAATTTTATAACAAGTTAAAATCTGAAATAAAATAACAATATTCACAGTCCTTGTGCATATTATGTCTTATGCAAAGTAATGAAAACAACGATACCAAGAAATTACCAATGCCATATAAAACACCATGATAAAAGTTTAGGATTTTACGGACAGTGACTGATATGCCTACGACCCCGATCCGTCTAGCACAAGCCAAGATAAATATTTATCTATTTTCTATCTAATGAGCTTGTGAAATTTTGTAGGTGAAAGACTTCTCAAGGCTTGCAAAGAAATCAATGAAAAAAAAATTTGTTTTCCTTTATTTCAAATTATATAACTAAGCTTTGTATTTAATTTGAATATTTTAGGAAAACTTTAGTTTCGTTTAAAACTTTGTTAATTGGCAAACTTTAACCTTGTTTCTTTTAGAATGTATATTTATAATAGTCTTCCAAAGGGCTTGGAAAGGTTAAAGCCAAGGAGCAAGAAGCTATTTTTTTTAGGCATTTCGTCGAACAGTTGGCGTGCATCAATAACCGAGCAGCAAATCACGCGCACAAGACAAGACAATGCGCGCACGGGATGGCAGCAGCGCTCGGATCACCAAGGCGCAGCCGCACAGTGAGTGTAACACCTGGCATTTTGGCCGTGTAATATTCTGTTGAATTATTGTATGGATTTAAATTGCTATAAATACGATAACAATTTCATTGTAAAATGTTGGAGCATTTAGTGTGGGGAGAACCTAACTAATATGTAACTAACAAAACACTAAGTTTGAAATGCATGGAAGGGCAAATTGGAGAGAAATTATAGTTGGTGGGAGATAGCCAATGGATAGCTGACACATGGCAGCTTGTTGAGGAAGTTAAGTTCCTCCTCCTACGTGAAACCCTCTTCATTCTCACTTCTCTACTCTCTCTCCATTCTTTTCTCGGCATTCTCTCTTCCAGTCGACAATCAGCCATCGAAGCTACTTTGATCTTCTCGGCTCCTTTCTGTTTTTCTACTAGGGTAAGCATCTTTTAAATGCTAACAAGTTTGGACAAGTTTAAAGTGAGTTTTGGTTGGAGTGAAGGATAGTGATATTTTGGTAAAACTCACTGTTTTTGGATGAAAACACACCGATTTGTTTTCTAAGGGTTTGAATGAGTTTGGAACAAATTCTTCTAACTTATTTGTTAGCATTTGCAGCTTGTTTATTTTCTGAACGTGCATGAACAGGTTCGAGCATTTCCGAGACGTTCAGGACTTCTGACACCGCAGCAGACAGGTAAGTTCATATCCGTAGGTTGGTCCTTAAGGCCCTACATCTCGGAGGTACTAGGTTTTCTGTTCTGTCGGGTTGTTTTGGGTAGAAAGGTTATAGTTATGTTCTGAGTTGTCTATGTTCTGTTTCACCGTATGTTCTATTTCACCGTATGTTCTGTTATTTCTGTCATCTGCTCTCTGCCTGTTTAAGTTCAAGCACTGTTCATGCATACATGTTTTCTCTGAAAGACATGCAAATGTTTTCTGTACACTGTTTGAAACTAAATAAGATAAAATCTGACTAAAATGTACCGGTTAAGTGCGGGACGGGGACTGGCCTACTGTTTCTGTTCTGAATCTGTTCTGAAAATCTGTTGTGCCTGTCCTGCACTGCCTGTTCCCCTATAAGCCCCACTTATACCCCTCTGCCACTGAAACGTAATGTTCTGTACTGTCACTGTATTTCTGAAAACTGCATGCATAGCATTTTGTATCACTGCATATCTATTATGTTCTTACTGAGCTTTAGGCTCATAGATGAACTCTCTGATGTAGGTACTAAACCCGGGAATGAGGACTTTGTGCCTCAGTCTGATGAATAGGTGGCTGGTGGTTTGAGCTCTCGGGGGTGGTTGTTGCAGCCAGACAAAAATTCTGTCCTGAGGTTTAAATTTTTAAAGCATAGTCTATATCTGTAAAGTTTTCTGAAAATTCTGGCTTTGTTGTAAAAACTCTGTAAAAACTTCCGTTTTGGGAAAGTTTGCAAATATATGTTAGGTTCTGTACTGATCCTCAGATTTTAAAACAATGTACAGATTTTGATGTCTAAGTTTTAAAAACTACTGTATTTGACAGTTGAATTCAAGTTCTGAATATTCTGGAATTGTTTGAGATATTATTTGTTAGCTTGTGTATGGATGACTTCTGGTTTTAGAGTTATCCATGTCGTCTGTTTTCTTGAAAATCCTGTCGTGTTCCTTTAAACATGTGTTCAAGTTATGTTTTTAAATCAGTCTCTGAAGTTTGAAGTTTTTTTTGTCTTTTGTTGTGCTCGAGAACCACGTTTTGAATTGGTTTGAGAATCTGAGTCTTTTATGTTTTTTGTTTTTCTGCTCTCTGTTGGTAAGTCTTCCTGTTAAAAGCTGTCAAACTTTGTCTTTAAAACTATGTTTTCCGATTACATCTACCGGTAGGAATTTTGCCTACATCTACCGTCTGACGTCATCTATTTTGTCTTATTACATCCACCGGTGAACTCAATTCTGTTTGTGGTTCACATCCACCGGTTATCACTGTTCACTTTTTTTTTCATATCTACATCTACCGCCAAACAGTAATTCTATTTAGGTTTTGCTCCTGCCGATTCCGTTTATTGCATTTATCTTCCGATGACGTCATCTCCTCTTCCGATGACGTCACCATAGCTTTTCTTCTGCCGATTTCAACTACTGCCTGCATCTTCCGGTGATGTCATCCATCTTTCGGCTGACGTCATCACCTTCTACCGATTACGTTTACTATCCGTATCTGCCGATGATGTCATCACACATTCCGATCCCATCTGCTGCCTACATCTTTCGATGACGTTATCCACATCATCCGGCCACGTCATCTGCCTAAATCTTCCGGTATCATTTCTGCTTGCATCCACCGATTCCACTCGATGCCTGCTTCTTCCGTCAACGCCTTCTGCCAGTTTATTTACTTTTGTTTTCATCACTTCTTGCTTTTCTTCTATCATCCATTTTGCGTTCCGATTCTGTTAACTGTTTTTCCCGTTTGATTTCGAATCCAGAGAACTTTCTCTCCCTCTGTAAATATTTCAAAAGTTTAATGTACACAAAAAATATATATAGTCCCCGTTTTCTGTTATCTGTCCCGGAGTGATGGCTCCGATCCCGGACCCCGATCGGGTTCGGTTTTGTGCTGTCACAGTTGTGGTATCAGAGAGATAAGGTTTTAAAACCGATTCTGTGAAATGTCTGACTGCGCAACCCGCCACGTGAGATCGCTCCATCAACTGTAAGTGTTTAAATTCCTGTCCCAGTTATGTTTATTAAATTAGGTTATTCTGTTTATAGGGTTTATTAGAAATGGTGAGAGGACGTCAGGAAGAGTCAAGTGAAAGCTCTCGTGCCATTGACCGACTAACCGAACTGGTGGGTGCACAGTCACGCATGGTTGAACGCATGATGGCCCGAGAAGATGATAGAAACAATAACCATGGAAATAACAATCGTGATAATGCGCCGCGAGACAACAGTGGAGACAGATTCCGTCGACTTTAACCGCCGGCGTTTGATGGGCTATCTACGGACCCAACTCATGCTGAGGAATGGATCCGGCAGATCGAGCGTATGTTCAACTGCGCTGAAGTGGAAGAGAATAAGAAGGTTGTATGTGCCACCTTTCATCTCACCAAAAGCGCTGGATTTTGGTGGGACACGGTGCAGTCCACTACCGTGGCACTGTGGTGGGAGGGATTTAAGAAAATCTTTTACGAGAAGTATTTCGATCACAGTGTGAGGAAGGAAAAGTTAGTTGAATTCTCTCGGCTACGACAATACGGGTCGGTGGCTGAAAATGTTTCAGAAATTCGAGTCATTGTCCCGTTATGCACCTCATCTAGTGGCCACCGATGAGAATAAGGTACACCAGTTCATTCAAGGGCTGAAGGTGGTGGCCAAGACTTATCAGTTGGAACCCTTTCAAATAAAGTCTCAGAGACAGAGGGATTCAACAAGAGGGATTATTCAAAGTATCCCTCAGCAGCAGCAACAACAACAGAAGAGTCAAAACCTGCAACCTCAACAGCAACAAAACAGGGGCATTAAGAGGCCCAATGAGACTCTCACTTAACAAGATAAGGGAAAGAGACCGATGGGAGCTCCTCAGCTCACCATATGTCCACGGTGCCAGAAGAGCCACCAAGGCGAGTGCAGGTTTATCACTGGCGCTTGTTTTCGATGTGGTAAGGCAGGCCATCAAGTTCGGGACTGCCCAATGCCCGACACCAGAGTAGGTCAAGCCGTGCCGAGAGTGTTTGCAATGATGGAGGACGGTGATGATGCTGATCTGCAAACAGCAATTACAGGTACAATTATAATATGTGATTTGCCTGCTTATACCTTGTGGGACACGGGGACCACACATTCGTTTGTGGCCCTGGACTTCGTAGTTAGACAGAAGTTTTGTTGTACGCCGTCAGATTAACCCTACAGCATTATGCTACCGTCCGGAGAGTTTATGCACTCCGAGCAGGTTGTACGGGGTGATATAGTGTCAGTAGGAGACCAGAAGTTGTATGCCAGTCTTATTGTTATCAGTATGAAAGAATACGATGTGATTCTGAGGATGGATTGACTGTTTAGACATCACGCCACCATCATCTGTAGGTCCGGGCTTGTGTCGTTTAAACGCCCGAATGAGGTAGAATTCTCTTACCAGGCAGTACCGAAGAGACACCGTATGCCTGTTATATCTTCCTTAAAAGCTCAACAGCTGATGAAGTCAGGATGCATCGGATTCCTGGCCTACGTGGTGGATGTCCAAAGGCAAAATGAGGTGGAACTTCAAAATATTCCGGTAGTTCGAGACTTCCCAGAGGTTTTCTTAGATGACTTACTGGGATTGCCACCTGATCGTGAAATTAAGTTTGAGATTGACTATATCCTGGTGCTGAACCAGTATAGAAGAATCCGTACCGTATGGCACCGATTGAGCTGAGGGAGTTGAAGGCTCAGCTAAAGGAATTGGTGGATAAGGGTTTTGTGCGCCCTAATTTCTCTCCGTGGGGTGCTCCCGTCTTGTTTGTCAAGAAAAAGGATGGGTCCCTACGGATGTGTATTAACTACCGTGAGCTGAACAAGTTGACGATCAAGAATAAGTACCCGTTGCCGAGAATCGATGATTTATTTGACCAGCTACAAGGGGCTCGGGTATTCTCAAAGATTGACTTGCGCTCCGGTTATTACCAGTTGAAGGTCAGAGCTAATGATATTCCAAAGACCGCCTTCAGGACCCGGTACGGGCATTACGAGTTCTTGGTGATGTCGTTTGGGTTAACTAATGCTCCGGCAGCATTCATGAACCTGATGAATAGGATATTCCAAGATTTCTTGGATAAATTTGTAATCGTTTTCATCGACGACATTCTGGTTTACTCCAGAAGTAAGGCCGAGCATGAGGAGCACTTGGCTATTGTGCTATCAACTCTGAGGCAGCATCGATTATTTGCCAAACTATCAAAATGTGAATTCTGGCTGAGTAGGATTAATTTCCTAGGCCACGTGGTGTCTGCTGAAGGAGTATCGGTGGACCCGGCCAAGATTGAGGCTGTAAGAGACTGGCTAAGGCCGAGAAATGCAAGCGAGGTACGGAGCTTTATCGGATTAGCTGGTTATTACAAGAAATTCATCAAGGGATTTTCTGTGATAGCGAAGCCTATGACCAGCTTAACAAGGAAGGAAATCAAGTTTAAGTGGTCCGAAGCATGTGAGGTGAGCTTTCAGACACTCAAGTAAAAGTTAACCACTGCTCCTCTATTAGTATTGCCGATTGAGGACGGCAAATTCAGCGTATATTGTGATGCTTCCAAGATTGGATTGAGGTGTGTACTAATGCAAGAAGGGAAAGTTGTAGCATATGCATCCAGACAACTGAAGAACCACGAGCAAAACTACCCTACTCACGATCTTGAGTTAGCGGCAGTTGTGTTTGCACTGAAAATATGGAGACACCACTTATATGGACAATCATGCGAGGTGTTTTCTGATCACAAGAGTTTAAAATACATATTCACTCAAAAGGAGTTAAACATGAGACAAGGGAGGTGGTTAGAATTTGTAAAAGATTATGATGTTGAGATTAAATACCGCTCAGGTAAAGCTAACGTAGTAGCCGATGCATTGAGCAGGATGTCAGATACTATGCAACCAGCTATATCGGCCGTGTCGATGCCTTTGAGGACTGAGATACAGAAGTTCGATATGGAGATAGTTTCTGGGCTATCGGCCATACTAGCAGACTTAACGCTACGGCCCACTGTCCTGGACCGAATTAAGGAAGCCCAGAAGACCAATTCAAAGGAGATGGCCGATATGGTGAGCAAGGTGCCAATGGCCTCTTCCGAATTCATCTATTCAAGAGATGGTATTCTTAAGTTCAGGGATAGATGGTATGTTCCGAAAGATGAAGAGTTACGAAAGAACATCTTATCGGAAGCCCACTCATCTCCTTTCTCTGTGCATCCTGGAAGCACGAAGATGTATCAGGACTTGAAACTTCACTTCTGGTGGCCGAATATGAAGAATGAAGTGGCCAAATTTGTGGAGTCCTGCATGATATGTCAGCAAGTCAAAGCTGAACATCAACGACCAAGTGGAACACTTCAACCTCTTCCAATTCCCGAATGGAAGTGGGAGAACATCTCAATGGACTTTGTTGTTGGCCTTCCAAGGACAGCTAAGGACCATAACAGTATTTGGGTCATAGTGGACAGATTGACTAAGTCGGCCCATTTTCTACCTGTGAAGACGACATTCTCTATGGACCAGTATGCAGAACTATACATTAGTGAGATTGTCAAGCTGCGTGGGGTACCAGTGTCGATTGTATCTGACCGAGATCCTAGATTCACATCGAGGTTTTGGAAAATCTTGCAAAGCTCCCTGGGCACCAGGTTGGATTTCAGCACGGCGTTTCATCCACAGACGGAGGGGCAATCTGAGAGAACAATTCAAATACTAGAGGATATGTTAAGGTCGTGCGTGCTGGAATTTCATGCTCCTTGGAGTAGATACCTACCGCTTATGGAGTTCGCTTACAACAATAGCTACCAGGCTACAATTGGCATGGCTCCATATGAAGCTCTCTACGGCAGAAAGTGTAGATCCCCATTGTGTTGGGATGAGGTCAGAGAAACCAAGCTTATCGGCCCTGAGATATTACAGCAGATGTCCGAGGTGAAAACTGCTATCAAGCAACGAATAAAGATTGCTCAGAATCGACAGAAAAGTTATGCAGACCAGAGGAGAGACTTAGAGTTCGCTGTGGGCAATGAGGTATTCCTGAAAGTGTCACCTTTCAAAGGCGTAATGAGATTCGGTAAGAAAGGAAAGCTCAGCCCACGGTTCATTGGCCCTTTTCCCATCCTGAAGCGTGTGGGAAACATGGCTTACAAACTACAGTTGCCAGCGTCAATGGATGGAGTTCACAATGTCTTCCATGTTTCGATGTTGAGAAAATGTATACGAGATCCAACTCAGATTGTAGAACAGGTGGACTTTGATATCATGCCGACGCTGACCTATGAAGAAAGGCCTATACAGATATTGGATATGTCACTTAAAGTGTTACGCAATCGTGTGGTCCCGTTGGTGAAAGTTTTATGGCGCAATCATATGGTGGAAGAAGCCACGTGGGAAAGACAAGAGGATGTTAGGGCCCAATATCCGGACCTCTTTGCTTAGCAAAATTTTGGGGACAAAATTTCTGTTAAGGTGGGTGGAATGTAACACCCGACATTTTGGCCGTGTAATATTATGTTGAATTATTGTATGGATTTAAATTGTCATAAATACGATAACAATTTCATTGTAAAATGTTGGAGCATTTAGTGTGGGGAGAACCTAACTAATGTGTAACTAACAAAACACTAAGTTTGAAATGCATGGAAGGGCAAATTGGGGAGAAATTATGGTTGGTGGGAGATAGCCAATGGATAGCTGACACATGACAGCTTGTTGAGGAAGTTAAGTTCCTCCTCCTACGTGAAACCCTATTCATTCTCACTTCTCTGCTCTCTCTCCATTCTTTTCTCGGCATTCTCTCTTCCAGTCGACAATCAGCCATCGAAGCTACTTTGATCTCCTCGGCTCCTTTCTGTTTTTCTACTAGGGTAAGCATCTTTTAAATGCTAACAAGTTTGGACAAGTTTAAAGTGAGTTTTGGTTGGAGTGAAGGATAGTGATACTTTGGTAAAACTCACTGTTTTTAGATGAAAACACACCGATTTGTTTTCTAAGGGTTTGAATGAGTTTGGAACAAATTCTTCTAACTTATTTGTTAGCATTTGCAGCTTGTTTATTTTCTGAACGTGCATGTACAGGTTCGAGCATTTCCGAGACATTCAAGACTTCTGACACCGCAGCAGACAGGTAAGTTCATATCCGTAGGTTGGCCCTTAAGGCCCTACATCTCGAAGGTACTAAGTTTTCTGTTCTGTCGGGTTGTTTTGGGTAGAAAGGTTATAGTTATGTTCTGAGTTGTCTATGTTCTGTTTCACCGTATGTTCTGTTATTTCTGTCATCTACTCTCTGCCTGTTTAAGTTCAAGCACTGTTCATGCATACACGTTTTCTCTAAAAGACATGCAAATGTTTTCTGTACACTGTTTGAAACTAAATAAGATAAAATCTGACTGAAATGTACCGGTTAAGTGCGGGACGGGGACTGGCCTACTGTTTCTGTTTCTGAATCTGTTCTGAAAATCTGTTGTGCCTGTCCTGCACTGCCTGTTCCCCTATAAGCCCCACTTATACCCCTCTGCCACTGAAACGTAATGTTCTGTACTGTCACTGTATTTCTGAAAACCGCATGCATAGCATTTTGCATCACTGCATATCTATTATGTTCTTACTGAGCTTTAGGCTCATAGATGAACTCTCTGATGTAGGTACTGAACCCGGGAATGAGGACTTTGTGCCTCAGTCTGCTGAATAGGTGGCTGGTGGTTTGAGCTCTCGGGGGTGGTTGTTGCAGCCAGACACAAATTCTGTCCTAAGGTTTAAATATTTAAAGCATAGTCTATATCTGTAAAGTTTTTTGAAAATTCTGGCTTTGTTGTAAAAACTCTGTAAAAACTTCCGGTTTGGGAAAGTCTGCAAATATATGTTAGGTTCTGTACTGATCCTCAGATTTTAAAACAATGTATAGATTTTGATGTCTAAGTTTTAAAAACTACTGTATTTGACAGTTGAATTCAAGTTCTGAATATTCTAAAATTGTTTGGGATATTATCTGTTAGCTTGTGTATGGATGACTTCTGGTTTTAGAGTTATCCATGCCGTCTGTTTTCTTAAAAATCCTGTCGTGTTCCTTTAAACATGTGTTCAAGTTATGTTTTAAAATCAGTCTCTGAAGTTTGAAGTTTTTTTATATCTTCTGTTGTGCTCGAGAACCACGTTTTGAATTGGTTTGAGAATCTGAGTCTTTCATGTTTTCTGTTTTTCTGCTCTCTGTTGGTAAGTCTTCCTATTAAAAGCTGTCAAACTTTGTCTTTAAAACTATGTTTTCCGATTACATCTACCGGTAGGAATTTTGCCTACATCTACCGTCTGACGTCATCTATTTTGTCTTATTACATCCACCGGTGAACTCAATTCTGTTTGTGGTTCACATCCACCGGTTATCATTGTTCACTTTTTTTTTCGTATCTGCATCTACCGCCAAACAGTAATTCTGTTTAGGTTTTGCTCCTGCCGATTTCGTTTATTGCATTCATCTTCCGATGACGTCATCTCCTCTTCCGATGATGTCACCATAGCTTTTCTTCTGCCGATTTCAACTGCTGCCTGCATCTTCCGGTGACGTCATCCATCTTCCGGTGACGTCATCCATCTTCCGGCTGACGTCATCACCTTCTACCGATTACGTTTACTATTCGTATCTGCCGATGACATCATCACACATTCCGATCCCATCTGCTGCCTACATCTTTCGATGACGTCATCTACATCATCCGGCCACATCATCTGCCTAAATCTTCCGGTATCATTTCTGCTTGCATCCACCGATTCCACTCGATGCTTGCTTCTTCCGTCAACGCCTTCTGCCAGTTTATTTACTTTTGTTTTCATCACTTCCTGCTTTTCTTCTATCATCTATTTTGCGTTCCGATTCTGTTAACTGTTTTTCCCGTTTGATTTCGAATCCAGAGAACTTTCTCTCCCTCTGTAAATGTTTTAAAAGTTTAATGTACACAAAAAAAAATTTATAGTCCCCGTTTTCTGTTATCTGTCCCGGAGTGATGGCTCCGATCCCGGACTCCGATCGGGTTCGATTTTGGGCTGTCACAGTGAGAGACGCGCACACCAGGGTGCGCACCAGCCAGTGCCAACGCGCACGCCAACCAGCACAAGCAGCAGCGCTCGCCAGCGCGAACACCAGGTAGCATCCGACAGACAGCGCGCAACCGCCTTCGACCGGTTCATCCGACCGGTTCAGTTCACCAAATCCGGTTCACCTCCAACGGCTACTTCCCAACGGTCATCTGCTTCTTCTTCAGCCTTCTTCGCCAGAAAGCTCTGACTTTCTTCTCCGGTGCTTATTTAAGCTTCTCCTGTAGCATTGTGTCAGTTTAGCCAGTTAATATACGAATCTTTGGAAACATAGTGAAGTTTTCTTCATCTTTGAGAGACGCTGAAGCGTTCTCGGTGTTCAGCCAGAGCTTTGCTCCTGAAGTTGTCACCAACATTGCTCCCAAGTCGATGGATGCTTGGTGAAGCTCTTAGCTTCCTCCTTCTCTCTTTGCTCTTTTTAGAGCCGACAGAAGAAGGAAAGGAAAGAATTATTTTCCCTTTGCTGTGAATTCGTCTCTGGTAATGACGAAATTCTCACCCAAAACACAGTTGCTTCTGGGCTAGCAACGGGTCATCACCCAACCCTCCTCTATTCACCGTCGGTCTTTTCTGAAGGAAAAGCATGAGCCAAAAGGGCGTCTTCCCTTCGCTAGAGCAAGCCTCTCCCGAGAAGCTGCTTTTCCCGTTGGCGCTGTTTAGCGACCAAACGGCCGGCAAAAAATTCCTTCCAGCCACCGGCGACCTTCTAGAGCATTCTTAGGTAATTATACCTAGTAATGCACAGCACCCACTTCACCTCCATCTCCATTTTCGTCTCTGCATTTCTGCTCTGTTCGCCCCTGTTTTGTCGTTTGTTTCATGCGTCTGTCCAGTGCTCGTCCAGCGCCCGTTTTCTTTTCTTTAAACCAAGTCTTCCGCTAGCATAGGTCGTGATCCCTTCTGTTCGAGGCCGTGATCCCTTCTGTTCGAGGCCGTGATCCCATAAGGGACACAGTACGGTTAGCTATCCCGTACTGTACTTTAGTTAAAACAAGTTTTTCATAATATGGGATATAAATTTGCATAGAGAAAACTATGCATTACATTTAAACTTTAATTTAAACAAAATAATTAATTTAAACATGTAAAAATAAATCTCTACCTCAAGTGGGTTAACTATGGTTCAAACCATTAAATATCCAGCCCAGTATCTATAAGTTCAAAATTTAATTAAAGTCTTGGGTACTTAATTAAAAATAAAATCATAAGTTTTTGGGCTAAAACTTAGCCATTAAATTTTCAATTTCTTCTCATCAAAATAATTCAATTTCAATTGGATAATTTTTATCCATTAAAATTCCCAATTTTTCATTACTCAAAATAATTTAGTAAAAACACAACTTTGGGCCAAATAAAACTTAAATTTTGAGCCCAATTGAAGTTGGACCGCGGGCCAAACTTCAGGCCCAGAACAGCGAGACGACACTGTTCGTCTCAGATTGTCGTCTGCGTTAGCGTGCAGACTCGCCGGACTCCTTCCACGAGCCCGACATCCTCTCTATCAAAAATCGAACGCAATCCAACGAGTTTCAAAACCCAAAATAGAGAATTCAAGGTTTTCGATCTACCTTCAGTCGACGAGACCTCCAACCACCGAGACCGATGATTTCAACTCGAAAGCTTGTTGTTTCCCCTCCAAAGCTGTCCGGAAGACAGGTTAGTTTCAATTTTGACCAACACATTACTAATCGGATAATAAAATTTTGGATTTTTCTTACCAATTACAGGTCCCGATTGGAGTCCTCTGCCCTCTCCAGCCAACACAAAAATTTCCGACAACATTCTCTATCCAACCGTTCAGTGTTAACTTATCCACTAGTGTGGATGTAATTTAGTTCAGTTAGTGCTTCTAGTTTAGTTGGTTTTTCAAATCATTACATCTATTGATGGATATGTCAAAACTATCAGAAATGAATGACAGAATACAGAACATCATTTTCTCTCACTCTCTTTTTGCTTCCCTGCTTCTGCTCTGTTCCGTCATCAGAATTGCTTGCCTAAGGCAGACTCAAACTCTATCTTGGTATCAGAGCGTAAGAAGGATGGCGTCCTCCAGCCATACATCTCCCTCCTCTCCCACAATAACTTCACAACCTTCACCTCTCCCTCCCCTTCCCTCTGAACATACCCTGCAACCCACACCCTCACCCTCACCCTCACCATAAAACTCAATAGCACAAATTATATGATATGGAAAGTGCAAATACTGAATATTGTCATCGCCAATGGTGTTGATCATCTCTTGGACGTCTCTGCCCCAGCCCCTCCGAGATTTCTGGACTCGGAATCTCTTCAGCAAAATCCAGAGTTCAGCACCTGGATGCGGTATAATCGTTTAATAATGAGCTGGATGTTCTCCTCTATGTCAGAAGATTTATTGCCCCAAATCGTATCGTTCACTACTGCCTGCGAAATATGGGATGCTCTGGCCCGTATTTTCGCATTTTCGTCACTGGCAAGACTCACCGATTTACAGTTCCAGCTTCACTCAATGTCCAAAGATGGACTCTCTGCCGCCAGTTACATACAGAAGATAACGAATTTGTGCAACACCTTAGCTGAAATCGGCGAACCTGTGTCTCCCAAGGATCAGCTGATTTATTTCCTTGGTGGTCTCAGGAGTGAATACAATGTGTTTGTGGCTTCAGTCACAAATCGGGCAGACCAACCATCTCTAGAAGAAGTCCATAGCCTTCTCCAGAGCTTCGATTTTCGTTTGGAGAAGCAGAATGCAGCTCTCTCCCTCCCGACGCCGAGTTCGCTTCAGGCGAACGCCGCCAGATCTGCCCGCCCTGTTTGGGTTCCTAGCTCGCCCCCGGGTTTTCCTTTCATGTCGGCTCAACCGCTTGTCCCTCAATCCAGCGGACCGGGTTGGCGCTCGTCCACGCCTAGCGGCCCATTTAAGGTCCGCTGTCAAATTTGCAGCCAAACGGGCCACTCCGCTTCAGCCTGCTATCACCGCATGAATCTTTCATATCGCCCAGCTCAGAACCACAACAACCCGCCCCATTCCAACCTTAACCGACCCACAACTCAGCCTCTAGCCCACTTCGCCCATTCATCCCACTAAACCCTCTTACCTGCCCCACATGTAACCCAATACTCTTACCCATCCTCGTTCTCTCCTCTCGGTATGGAACACCATCCCCTATCCAGCGCCGGTATTTTGCCGACTCCAGCTGCTCCTTTCACGGCTGAGCCTTGGCTTCTTGACTCCGGAGCTACAAATCATTTTTCTCCATCGGTCTCTAATCTTCATCAGCCACAACCCTTCTTCGGCTCCTCAACTGTCGCAACAGCAGACGGTACGCATCTTCTGATTTTACACACTGGTTCTGCATATATTCCCACTGTCACCCGATCTTTGAAATTAAATTCTGTTTGTCACTCTCCACAAATGTCGCACAACCTTATTAGTGTTCAGAAACTCTGTCGTGATAATTCAGCCTATGTCGAATTTCACGAAAATTCCTTTTCTGTCAAGGATCAGACTACTCATCAGCTGCTCCTACATGGCCTTCTCTCTGACGGTCTTTATCGGATTTAGCCCACCCTTTCGGTTCATGCGCTCTCTGCTCGGCTTCCCACTTACATTCGAGACTCTGCTGTCTTTCGGCATAATCGGCTAGGGCACCCCAATCTCTCTGTTTTGAAGAAAGAGTTAAAATTGTATAACTTTACTCTTTCTAGATTAGAACTGTCTCATGTATGTAGCCCTGTTCGATGAGCAAGACTCATCGACTTCTTTTTGTGAACTCTAGCTCTCATGCTAAACACCCTTTTGATTTAATACATACTAATATTTGGGGTCCTTCACCTGTTAATTTTATTACTGGTGCACGTTATTTTCTGTTATTTATCGATGATTGTACTCGATTTATCTGGCTTTTTCCTTCAAAATTAAAAAGCGAAGTCCATCTCACTTTTATACACTTAAATTTGTTCAAAATCATTTTGGCATCTCCATCAAAAGTGTGCAATCTGACGGAGGTGGTGAATTCCAATCTCTAACACCACTTTTTTAGTCACTTGGCATAATGCATTGCATTTCTTACCCATGTACTCCAAACCAAAACGGTCGTGTCGAACGAAAAAATCGACATGTTGTGGAAACTGGTCTTGCTCTTCTGTATCATTCATCTGTACCATCATCTTACTGGCCTTACGCTTTTACTATGGCCACTTTAAACTTGTTACCTACACTTGTTTTACACGACAAATCCCCATCTGAATGTCTGTCGAATTCTGTTCCCGATTACACATCATTACGTGTTTTTGGTTGTCTATGTTTTCCATGCCTTTGACCATTTAACAAACACAAATTACAACCTCGTCCCTCCCTTTTGTATTTCTAGGCCTTAGTACTGATCACAAAGGATCTATATGCTTAGACCCTTATTCCAACAAAATCTATATCTTTCGTCATGTTACATTTGTAGAATCTATTTTTCCGTTTACTTCTATACAAAAATCTCACCATCCAGCTCCTTTTTCTTTATCTATTCCTTCTATTCTTTCTCTAACTCCCACTCCGCCTCAAAATGTCTATCCTCCTATGCCTCATCCTGCCTCCCCGTCCTTAAGTCAACCACTTGCTCAACCTATTTACTCCCCACCTATCGCTGAAGTTCACCAAATCCCTCCACCTCTATCACCACCTCCCCATAATACTCACCCTATGACAACCCGTGCAAAAGATTGTATTTTTAAACTCAAAAGTCTTCTCTGCTAAATCCAATTTAGAACCCAAAACTTTTCTTCAAGCTTCTAAAAGCCCACACTGGTTAGCTGCAATGTATGAGAAAATCTCAACGCTCAGAGAAACTAATACAGGGACTTTAATCCCTCTTCCTCGGGGAGCAAAAATTATTAGTTGCAAATGAGTTTTTAAAACCAAACACAACTTTGATGGTACCGTTAGTCGTTACAAAGCTCGCCTTGTCGCCAAAGGGTATGACCAAACTGAAGGTATAGATTACGACGAGACTTTTAGTCTAGTGGTCAAACTAGCTTCCATTCGTACAACTATTGCTTTGGCAGTTTCTTGAGGTTGGAATATCAGACTGTTGGATATTTCAAATGCTTTTCTCCATGGTGACTTAACAGAGAAAGTTTTTATGCAACAACTTCTTGGTTTTATTAATTCAGCTCATCCATCTGTCGTTTGTCTATTACATAAAGCATTATATGGTCTTAAGCAATCTCCACGTGCTTGGTACACTAAGCTCTATACTGCTCTAATACAAAGGGGTTTCTCGGCGTCCAAATCTGACTCATCTCTATTCATTTGCCGCACAAACACCTGGCTTTTCATTATGCTTGTGTATGTAAATGATATTATCATAACAGGCACATCTGACAGTCTTATTGATCAGCTTCTGACATACCTGCACTCAAAATTTAAAGTTCGGGAACTTGGAACGCTATCTTTCTTTCTTGGGATTTCGGTTACTCGAAATTCGGTAGGTAGGCATTTTTTGCAATACCGGTATATCAATGAACTACTCCACAGGACAAATATGGAATCATGCAAACCAGTTCCTACTCCTATGGTGGATGGCCCAATATTGTCACAAAAATCTAGAACACCTCTATCAGATGGCTATCTCTATCGTAGTATTGTTGGTGGTCTACAGTACTATTATATGACTCGACCAGACATTGCCTTTGTTGTCAATAAAGTCTTCCAGTTTATGCATTCGCCTTCAGACATACATTGACAAGCCGTCAAGCGCATCCTTCGATACCTGAAAGGTACTCAATCATTAGGTATCTCATTCTCACCCTCCACAAGCTGTACCTTGAGATGTTATACAGATGCCGACTGAGCTTCTTGTCCAGACGATAGAAAAAGCACAGGTGGCTTTTGCATATTCCTTGGAAACAACTTAATTTCTTGGTCTTCGGCAAAGCAAATATTCGTTTCATGATCCAACACTGAATCTGAATATCAGAGTGTAGCAAATGTCGCAGCGGAAGTTCTATGGCTACAATCTTTGCTTATGGAGCTGGGTATAGTACCTCTGACCATACCTCTTATACTGTGTGGCAATTTAAGTGCCACCTATTTGGCGTCAAATCCAGTTCTCCACTCAAAGTCTAAACAATTGAAAATTGACTTTCATTTTGTTCGGAAGAAAGCACTTAACAAACTATTACTTGTCAAATTCACTCCATCTGACAATCAATTAGCTAGTACCTTAACAAAATCCCTTTCGCCTGTGAAATTTGGGTTGTTTACGGACAAGATCTTCGGCCTTCGACCTTGATCTTGTGAGGGGATATTAACGTATCCACTAATGTGGTTGTAATTTAGTTCAGTCAGTGCTTTTAGTTTAGTTGGTTTTTCAAATCATTACATCTATTGATGGATATGTCATAACTATCAGAAATGAATGACAGAATACAGAACATCATTTTCTCTCACTCTCTTTTTGCTTATTTACTCCTTTTCCGTTTCGTCATTGGAATTGCTTGCCTAAGTCATACTCAAACTCTTAACTTTCAAAACCTTATAACAAGCATAGGTAAAAAAATGTTTAAATCTTAAAATTCCCTCGACGAAGCATGATCACAAAGTAGGAAGGGATGGCTGAATTTACAGATGAGTTGCATTTCCTTCCACAATCTCACTCTCATAACGGCAACATCAATATCAACATTGCTATATACTAACTCAAATTTAAAAGGGTAAAAATCAATTTTAATCCCAAAAGATGGGGTTAATTTGAAACACCATTAAACTAAAAAGTAAAACAATTAAAACTTTAAACTATCTAAAATATAACAAATCAAACTATTGCGGGGCCGATCACTCCTCTTTTTGAATTTAAGCCGAGAATAGAGGGTCCATGCCCAGGAATGGCCCTCCGTTCCCTACCTCCCCCATTTTAGGGGGTGCTTGGAAACAGAGGGTCCCTGCTCTAGAACGACCCTTCGTTCCCTGTCTTTCTAATTTTTGGGGTGCTCTGAAACGGGGGGGGTTCATGTCCCAGAACGTCCCTCTGTTATTAACCCTAATTTTTGAGTGCCATTAGAACGGGAAGTCCCAGCCCCGGAACGACCCCCCGATATCAAATATTTTGCTTGAGAACGGGAGCTGATTTTTGACACGACTTCCCGTTCTTAAACATTTCGCTTGAGAAGGGGGACCGTTACAGGGCGGAGACCCCTTGTTCTCGAGCACTCCCTAAAATGGAGGAGACCAGGAACGATGGGCCATATCGGGACAGAGAACCCCTATTCTCGAGCACCCCTAAAATTGGGGTGCAAGAAACGAGGGGCCGTTCCGGGAAAGGAATCCCCCGTTCTTGAATTATGTGTGGTGCATGTTGAACGAGGGATATCCACCTCCCACATCGAACCCCGACCCAATATGTCCAGTGCCACGTAAGCACTGGACAGAACAGAGGTTGATCGGCCCTTCGTTCTTGGTGTAAATTTAGAACGGGCAGTGATTTATGAGGTGTTTCAAATTAATCCTATATTTTGGAGTTCAAATTGATTTTTATCCGATCTAAAAATAAAAGATAGCATTTTTTGGAATCAAATGCATCTTCCATTATCCTACCATGTGCTCTCCACCTAGTTGCAAACTAAAACCAATTGACCATCTTTCCAGATAAGTAATTAATCTCCTTGAAACAACAATCCAAATATGTCTGCAAATTTAAGGTCTAAGGTCTCAGGTACGGAGAACATACCTCACAGAGAAGACTTTAGCTCACACTCAATAAATTCCAATTTGTAATCAGGAAGTAAGAACCACAAACCCTTCAAAGTGAAGTTGAAGCGAACTCGGCAGCTTGCTTGGTCGGCTATGTATTGTAGCGGATTCGATGCATCTCAGTTCGTTTAACTTTGGCTTGCAAGCTGACTCAAGTTGAAATATTTTTTAGTTGGGTCATCAAGCTTGGCTCGTTGTTCGCTAGGCTCGACTCTTTTAACTCGTTAGGTTTGGTAAACCAGATTTTTTCAGCTCGTTTGTCACATTTATTACAAATGATGACAATTAAATAGGTACCTAGTTAGTATGTATATAATTTATAACGATACAACTGTCAAATATTTATAATGATATTTGTGTGATAAGATCATCTTGAATAATTTTTTTTCTAAAATACATATCATTTTATATATTAATAAAATAATTTTGTTGACTAAATAATTAAGTATTATGTTTTGACATTATAATGATATATAATTATTATAATTTTAATAATTAATTTTTTTTAGAAATATACATCACATTTACGTAAATAGAAAACATTTATGTTTATTTGGTTCTCTACTTTTGACTCGTTAAGACTCATTATGTTCGTTTAGCTGACTCGACTCGCCTCATTTAACATTGGCTCGCAAATCAATTCGATTTAAAAAAAAAAAAATTAATTGTCTCGTTAGGCTCAGCTTGTTGGGCCCATTGGAATCAATTTGTTTGATCTCGCTAAGTTCGGCGAGCCAAATTTTTTCCAGATCGACTCGATTCGGCCAACTCATTTGTCATGTCTATATTAAATAAATGAGTTTTATTAACAAATAAATTAACGAGAGATAAAATGAGAAAGAGATTCTCATTAATTATCTTTACATTATTGTAAATATTAAAATTATATTGGCCATACAATTTGTTATGAAAATATGTCATGTTTAAATTAATAATTTTGGATCGTATCATTTGAAATAAAGCACATAAAAATCTCAACGAAGAACAACATGACACTAAACAAATTAAGGTATAATATATGTCAAGTTTATAAGTTACCAACAACTGATCTTTTAATTTTCTTTTAACAAATTATATCTGAATCAACTCTCTTTTCTCTAGTTGAACAATTCCAGTTGTATCACCCTTGGTTAGAATTCAAAAAATTAAAGAATGAAAAGAGTTTGTGGGTGAGGTCGAACAAAACAAAATTTTAAAGGATAAACGAAAAATGGTTGGTGTATGTGATAACAAAAGAAACTCATGTAAAGTTCATGAGATAATAATAATTCGAAGTGTCAACTGTGAATAAGCATTCGAAAACAATATTGCACTTCATCTAATTCATTTTAAAGTTTTAGTTATTTTATATATGGTTTGCTATTTTATTTTGGTTTGGATTAATGATTTTAACTTGACCTTCTAGTTCTTGGTTTTCCATCTTCAAAGGTTATCTTAATTTTTCTATTTGAAAATAATGTGCTCCGGAACCTACAATTCACAAACAAGCATAGAGATTTTTTAAAAATAATTCTAGTATTTATTTTATAATTGATCATGGTGAAAAGTATATTCAATGCATCATGTTCAACCATATATCATCTACATATATCTAGAATTATTCGAGATAAAACATAAGTGGAAAATCAAACATAAGTTTAAAAGGCTTCTTACACATTCTAAAACTCTCAACAATCTGGACCCTTATAAGTATTTGGCAGCCTTCACAGTTTCAAAGATCGTGCTTTATAAAGATTGTAGCTAACTAATCAAGTTTTCCATAATAGCGTCTTTCGTTAACATTTGAAATCATTTGCTATGTCAAATTGCCCCTAGACATATAGCTACAATTATGCTAAAAAATGACTAAGTTCGAGTTTGAATTGTTTGTTAGGGCATTTCTGGTATTTTTTTTTTGTTTAGAACTAATTTTGTTGGAGCTATTTAAGCTCTATGTAGGGCTCTTTTTACTCGGTTTTATGATAATCAAAGTCAGATAGTTTGGCCTTTCCTTACTTTTTTCAAGCAAAAACCATATTTGACCAATTGAACAAGTTAGCTCTTTATTGCGACTTTCTCACTTCAATCTCTTGGAGTGAAATCTTCAGTAAAATCTAAGAACTCATAAGTGATCAAGTCAGAGTGTTATTTTTTATTGAAAGTAGCCTTTAGAGTAGATAGTTGTATTAGGAAACTTTCTGACTGACTTGTATCCTTTCGGTCATATCTCCATTTCCCATTTGAGTTTGCATGTAAAATTTTGAAGGTCTTTTCTTCACCTATCTCCTATTCTTATGTTCAAAAATCGTTCTTATATTCATTCGTTTGACTCTTTCTTATTCATCTTGAAATCTCCCTCAAAATTGTGCATTTCATAATCCACGAGCATCGCTCATCTTTTTTCGGATTCTCGCTCCCAAACCTTGTTCTTTTTTCGTCAAATTCTAGTTGCATGCTCTAGTGCATTTCATGATTCAAGTTCCCGTTTGGGGCATCTGTCTTTCCATCTAGAAGACCAATTCCAAGATGAATTTTCCATTCTTTCATTCTGAACATCACCCTTAATTCCAAACCCTAACTTGACAGTTTCTTGCCTACCGAACATTCGCCTTTTGTTAGAGGACGTGTGCACCCATGTCCTGTAATGCCCTGCTTTTCGGGATATTAATATTTTAATATAAACGACATGTTTATAAATATGTCAAATCAAGCTCGTTTTACGAAAAGGAAGCGTCATTAGAATTTTAATGATTAATAAGAATTTTAAGGAAATTACGAGAATTTTCGGAGTAATAACGCTATATTCCGAGTAATTACCTCTATCGTAATGTAAAGGACATTTTAGTAAAAATAGTAAACGAGGTCCAAATTGCCAACGGACAGTTTTGTTAAATCCCAAATAATAAGTTGGACTTGTTGGTGAAATAGGGAGATTTGGTGAAGCCGAATCTTTGGCCGATTAACGAAACGAAGGACGAAACGAATATAAAATATGTACTAAGGGCAAAATGGTAATTTTGCAAACCAAATTTTATATTAAAAACCTTCCTCTCTTCCTCCTTCACCATTTCACGCCAGAAACCCTTGCCTTTTCTTTTTCTCTCGGCTTCTCCTCTCTGCCGCGACGGATTCTTCAACGCTGACCTCCGATTTGTTTTCCGATCGTTCCGTTTTCTTCACGCTTTCTCCTCCAATCAACGATCTAGGTATGATTCTATAGTTTTAGAGCGTTAAATTCCGAGTTTCGTAGAGTTTATCGTTAGAGTTTTCGTTTAGGGTTTCGATAAAAATGTCGATTTAGGGTTCGTAATTAATAAGTTTATCGTGTTTAAGGATATAAAGGATATATTGGACGTTATTGGAATAATCTAGTTGATTTAGGAGAAATATTATAATTTGTGAAATTTCGAGATTTTAGGGAAAACTCGTAAATTAGGAATTGTGGTGCCGAGCGTATTTTGCTCGAATGAATAGCTCAATAAATTGGATTAGAACTTTAGGAAGTTCCTTAGTTAAGGTTTTGTAAAATTGGACGATCGATAGTTTAAACTCGTTTTAACTTCGATATTATGTTTTGCCTCAGACAAACAACGCTCGTGGACGGAGCTTGAGCTGCTTTGGACACGAGGTAAGTTCTCGTGATCTTCTCTGGCCGATTGGCCTACACCGTACGTCGAATGTCGTCTCGAGGAGTTTTGGAGATGCGTATATTTATTTTCTTTGGTTGGGTAGACAGATTTAGTTGTTTTATAGGTTATAGGTTATGCATTTATAGTCTTGATGGTACACGTTATTGCTTGTTTACTTTATGATATAGAACTGTTCATGCATCACGTGTTTTAAAGAAAAGCATGAAAGTGAATTTTTGCACAATGTTTTAAAGGTAATGCAAAGAATAAAATGGGCCGTAAGGCATACAGTTAAAATGGGCAGTAAGGCATACAGTTAAAATGAGCATAGCATTTGCATTTACGAGTCTTGCTGAGATTTTTATCTCATAGTGTGTTGTATGGTGTAGGTGACCTAGACATCGAGGTAGGTGAGGACGATGTCCCTCCTCCTGAGGCATGATGCAGTTGATGGGGAATGCTCGCGGGAGTGTGTTGGCGCAGTTGATGCTTAACCGACCCGTGGGGATGTATGTATAGATTTTGGGGTTAATTGGATGTTTTGGGCTGATGACTGTATAGAATATTTTAGGATACTTGGTTCTGGTAGTTGATAGGTTTACGTTTTGAGGTTTTAAACGTTTTGAAAATCTGTTTTATAAAACTGCTTGGGGCGTTTTAAATCAGGAGGAAAGATACACTTTCAAACATACCAACGCCATTTGTTTTAAGGCATACAGTTAAAATGGGCCGTAAGGCATACAGTTAAAATGGGCCGTAAGGCATACAGTTAAAATGGGCCGTAAGGCATACAGTTAAAATGGGCCGTAAGGCATACAGTTAAAATGGGCCGTAAGGCATACAGTTAAAATGGGCCGTAAGGCATACAGTTAAAATGGGCCGTAAGGCATACAGTTAAAATGGGCCGTAAGGCATACAGTTAAAATGGGCCGTAAGGCATACAGTTAAAATGGGCCGTAAGGCATACAGTTAAAATGGGCCGTAAGGCATACAGTTAAAATGGGCCGTAAGGCATACAGTTAAAATGGGCCGTAAGGCATACAGTTAAAATGGGCCGTAAGGCATACAGTTAAAATGGGCCGTAAGGCATACAGTTAAAATGGGCCGTAAGGCATACAGTTAAAATGGGCCGTAAGGCATACAGTTAAAATGGGCCGTAAGGCATACAGTTAAAATGGGCCGTAAGGCATACAGTTAAAATGGGCCGTAAGGCATATAGTTAAAATGGGCCGAAAGGCATACAGGCCGAAAGGCATACAGTTTATAGGTCACGCGAGGTGGGGCTCAGGTACGGCTGTACGTGTTATAAGCGTGTACCCCCCGCCTCTAGCTGGAAAGAGTAGTCCGCCCGCTGGATGAGCTCTCTCCGGTTAGAGGGATAGGATCTCGGTGACACCTACAGTGCATAACATAGCATTGCATACAGTGCATAACATAGCATTGCATAGCATAGCATTTGCATTTACGAGTCTTGCTGAGATTTTTATCTCATAGTGTGTTGTATGGTGTAGGTGACCTAGACATCGAGGTAGGTGAGGACGATGTCCCTCCTCCTGAGGCATGATGCAGTTGATGGGGAATGCTCGCGGGAGTGTGTTGGCGCGGATGCTTAACGACCCGTGGGATGTATAGATTTTGGGGTTAATTGGATGTTTTGGGCTGATGACTGTATAGAATATTTTAGGATACTTGGTTCTGGTAGTTGATAGGTTTACGTTTTGAGGTTTTAAACGTTTTGAAAATCTGTTTTTATAAACTGCTTGGGCGTTTTAAATCAGGAGGAAAGATACACTTTCAAACATACCAACGCCATTTGTTTTTACAAAAGGTTGAATTGCGTTTAAGCCGAATAGTTAAGCTGATAATTGGTGAAGTATATATGTTTCAGGATATATGAAATGAAGAATTAGAGGGCATGTTTAAGTACAGGGGATGTGAAGTTTTGCTCTCTGGAATCCAATTCCAGAGAGTAGGATTAGTCGCTGCAATATGGAGCGACTGGTCGCTGCATAATGCAGCGATCGGGCACTGCATAATGCAGCGCTTGCAGTGACCAGTCGCTGCTTCTCTTTTCCTTTGCCTTCCGGTTTTGCCCTTGACCGATTTAATAAATGTTTTAATTGTTTTATTAATTGTTTTAAATAGTTTTAAGGTTATAAATGGTTTTGTTTTAAGTGGTTTAAAAATGTAAACTTCAATTCCGCTTAAGTTTAAAATAAAAATATAAAATATATATATATAGTACGGGAAATACAAGTACAGTATTAGGGTCGTGACATGTCCATACTTTTGTTTTCACGTCATTTGGTGTCAGAGCTCAAGATTATATTTTTGGAAATTATATTTACTCTATTAGATATTTAAATTTGCAATGACTGACCAATACACTACAAGTGAATATAGGATCCTTATCACTTATTGTTTGAGGCATGTCATGCAGCTCGAAAATTTCTTCCATGAAAATCTTTGCTACTTATAAAGTTGTATAAAAGTGTGTTAGAAGAAGAAAGTGAGCATATCTACTCAATTTGTCTACTACTACCATTATGATAATCCTTCTATGAGATTAATTCTAATATCATCCCAATTTTCTCTATGAAAGAGACCAGAGAGGTGAACTACCTTCGTTTTTGAGTTTGATTTTTGGGATTAAGTTTGGAAACTTGAATCCTTTGGTTGTCTTTGAAGTATTTTAGTATATACTATTGTATGTTAAGTTTTGAATCAATTGGCATTAAAATCAATGGGAATGGGGCGAGTTTTTGTTGTTCCCATCGCAGAAATCGCAAAAGTGACGACTGTTGTGTGAGGTTGCTTGACAAGTCAATTCCTACTAGAAACAGGGACTATCAGGTGTGGACCTCACACCTTAAAGGGTCAACCGCTTTGAAGACCGATTGACCCATGGAACAGTCTGAGAGGAATGAGAGGTCGACCCCTACCCTGAAGTGTCAACCGCAAGGGTCAATGGTCGACCCATGGTGGAAACTCAAAGAGGAACAAGGGTCGACCCTTGCCAATATCGGTCGATCCATGCTGAATTCAGTTGACCGCTTGTTGGTTCTGGTTGACTGCATAGTCTTTTAAAAGAATGTTTCTGGTCATTTATAGTTCTTTCGATTCAGGTTCCTAGTTCTAGTGTGGGATCCATTTATGTTTTCCCTTGGTGTTTGGAAGGGGATATTCATAATCTTGATTTTGTTTCAAGCTCGAATGAGTTTCTAGATAACGAGTCAGTACTAGAGGTTATCACTTTTGTGTGTAAGAAGAATGATCATCGTCGAGGTAGGGTTTTATATTTTTTGCATTTTTATACAAAACTTATTTTGGTGAGTTGTCACCTATATAAAACCTGATGGGGCTTATGGGGACTAGTCACCAATACGTCTATTTTTATGTATGTGTACGTTTGTTTAACACGTTTACCATTGATACATGATTTTTTTTTTTATATTGTTGTGACGTATATAGTAGAGGATGAATCTCCTTAATGTTTTGGGCGATTTCGATGTCAAAGCAATAGGAGGATATCCCCACACATCTTCTCCTACATGAAGATAGTTTGTTTGCACATTACAAAAATAGGTAATAAGACAGTGATGACGTGCTCCTTGGATTTAGGATCTCTAAAACTGATCAGGGTATATTTGTTGATTCTAGTTTATAGGTGGTGTCACTGAGCTTGCTCCCTGGCCACCCAAATAATGTTGCTGGATAGAGATGACAAACGAGCTAGCCGAGCGAGCCAGAAATAGTCCCGCTTACCGAGCCAACCGAGTTAAACGAGCCAAGCCTAAAGAGCCTACCGAGCCGAGCCTAACTGTAACGACCCTAATTTCCCATAACACTATTCATAAGAATGACGTAAAGTTTAAACTTTTATTTTATTCTTTTCATCTTACTTCTTTAAAGACAATTAAATTCGTCAAGCGGAAGTCAATAATTTCTCTCGGGTTTCCTCAAATGAACAGTAGGGGTCGACGTGGCTTCTGTAAAGAAAGGCAGTGAAGACGACAGAAAACAGAAGACAACGTGGACGACAGAAAACAGAAGGCAGTGTGGATGTTTGAAATAAAAGACAGGGTGGACAACAGAAAACAGAAGGCAGCGTGGACGACGGAGACAGAAGACAGAATACTTTGGATGTGGAGGACGACTTTCTTACAGAAACACTTAACTGAACTTTATCGTCCATAGACTTACTTAGACTTTTCGTCCACAGACCACGTGACTTTATCGTCCCCAGTCCACGTGACTTCATTGTCCACGGGCTACATAAACTCATTGTCCACAGACTAATGTCCATAGACTTACTTAAACTTAACGTTCACAGACCACGTGCTTTTATCGTCCACAGTTCACGTGACTTCATTGTCTCCAGCTTTGGACTCGCCCCTAACTTTGGACGATGACTCATCCACTTACTCTGGACGATGTCCATACTTTGGACGACTACTAAAAACTTATAAAATCCTGACTCTAAACCATGCATTACCCGATCGATTGCCCCTTCCTGGCTATCGATCGGCTAGCTCTCTGGATTTTGTCCAGAGAGCTGCCTTCATAATCTTTCCCCTGTATCCACACATCATTTACCCCAAACTTCCAGAAACATTAAAAACATCAAACCCATTTACCATTTCATCAACGTCAGTACTTACACTATCCAGATACCAAACACCCTAAAATGAGTTCTATACAATTCATATACTATAATTCCTTCAGCCTGACACAACCCAAAACCACTAAAATACTTAACCTATTACTCCCACTGGTCAAGGTTAGCACCGACTATTCAGCGCACTCCCACGGGCACCCTTCTTCAACCTGCGTATTCATCAAGTGGAGGAACGCCTTCCTCACCTGTTTCGAGTTCCCCTACACCATAAAGACGCCTATGAGATAAATCTCAGTAAATTCTACGTAAGTGACAATGCATGAACATGTATATGCAATTTTTCATTAATTCAGTCCATTCATTTTATTTATCAGTCGTCTTAGTCGTCTCATTTCAGTCGTCTCAGTCATCTCATTTTAGTCGTCTCATTTAAGTCATCTCATTTCATTTTCGTTCATGAGCCTCATGCATAAATCTATTTTTCATGACATTTGTAAAATGATGATGCATGGCAATTTAATACATAATATAAACACAAAACACGGGTACCATCAAAACCAAACAAGCATCTCCTATAAAACAAATTAACCCTAAATTACCCAACCAAAACATATAAACATTCAAGGCACCAACAATCCTCAAGAAGCAAAACTCGACATATGGTGTAGGCCAATCGGCCATAGTAAGTCACGAGAACTTACCTGTTGTCCTTAGCGCACCGAGCCCCATCCGCGAGCTTTGTTCACCTAAGCC
Organism: Begonia masoniana; assembly: GCA_022432975.1. Taxonomy (NCBI): domain Eukaryota; kingdom Viridiplantae; phylum Streptophyta; class Magnoliopsida; order Cucurbitales; family Begoniaceae; genus Begonia; species Begonia masoniana. The sequence continues at coordinate 34,352,524 of CM039516.1, read as the reverse complement.
AATCCATAACATTCATTATCAAAACCGAGCCTAAATAATTAAACTCCAACATTCATCAATACATCGACTAACTATGTCCAATAACCAACAATACATCCAGTAGAGGCATGGTCACGGTAAACCTATCGATTTCAAACCTTAATCTACGTTTTTTTAACAAAACCCTAACTAAAGTTTCAACCGTTTCTTAGCCCTAAACGGGAAACTAAATCATCCAAACGCTAGAAGTTTACCTAGAATGTCGATTGCTGAAGAAAATGTGAAGAAGTCGCTGGGATTTGGAGGAACGTTGGCCGGCGCTTGCAGGAAATCGACGTGGGGAAGAAGAAATCGCCCCAAAGCTCTCTGGAGCTTCTCCTTTGCGAAAATAGAAAATGAGTGGGGAAGGGAGTGTTTTTAGTATGTTTATAAAACTTAACTTAGTAATTACCGTTTTGCCCTCACTTGCTTTTCTATTATTTCATTATCTATTTCGTTATTTTTGTCTATCTAATCATTTTCTCCAAATTTCTCTTATTCTTCCAAAGACTCAAATTCATTCATAGAGTTCCAATAGAACTCTCCGTTCGCGAAATGACTTAATTGGCTTTATCTACGAAAATACCATTGTATAGGTAAAAATTTAAAACCCGTAAAACCGGGTGTTATAGAATGTCCTCACAGGATTTTCTTGCGTTTTATTTTGTTTGCTGTTAGTAATGCATGATATCTGTTTCGATTACGGCAGAAATTCATCATATGTTCCTAGTGTTTAAATTACTAACTTGAGAATCCTATTTGCTGTTTTTGATAAACTGCTGTTTTGGAAATTTGTTATTCGAATTGCTTTGAATTTGTTTGTTGTTAACACTCCATAATAACTGTTTCAACTGCTGCATATCTAGTTAAAATTTGGTTATTGTAAATCTATTTTTTGTGTTTTATGTTTGGGTTTAATTTGTCAGAGTGTTTGACAGATTACAAGTACTATTTCAAGTTTGTATGTTGTCTATTTGTTCCTTAGCTAAAGGCTATTGTGGTGTTTACTTGATTTACATGTTATTTACAGTTTTCTTCATATCAACTTAATGTCTAAAGAATAATTATAAAGGTGCAGCAATCTGAAGATTCTAGGAATGATATCTTATTAATTTGTTTGAGGTCATTATTGTTCATTCTTTTTATCATTATTTGATTTTCTACTTTTGTTTTGAGCTGTGAAAATACAGGAGAGAAGGATGAGCTGTAGAAATAGACAAACATCGGGCACTTTAGACAGTCAAATTGCCAGAGACGAAGTTTGAGGTAAATTTTTATTTGTTGTCATAATTGATGCATAAACTTCTACTGTAAATAACGGTAGATACTTTTTAAGGGAAGCGTAAGAGGATACAATTTTTTTTCTGGTATGACGAAGCATTAGGAGAGAGACAGAAGAATGTGCTTAACATTTTATAATCTAGAATTGAAGAAGCTGAAGCAAGAGTCACAGACGCTGAATCAAGACTCGGACAAGCTGTAGGAAGACTCGAAGAAGCTAAATCAAATAATGCGAAGCTGCAGAGGGATAGATTATGGTTCCCGGTATTAAGTGGTCTCACTATTGCATTATTGTTGATCAATTTGTATCAATTGTGTTAGTAGATTCGTATGGTAATAACTATGTAATTTGTATCCAAGACAAACTCAAAAAAATCCCATCAATTTTGGAATTTATCAGTGCTTTCCATTTCATTCACTCAATGGTCTAGGAAAATTGGGAGAAGCTCTGCAGAATCTGAGAACTGTGCATTATCATCCATTTAAGCTCAGAGTTTTTGGCAAAAAAATAGAAAAAATATAGCCATTTCATGCATATATTGTGGAGGAAAACACTCTTTCGAGAACTATCCTTCAAATCTTGATCATTATGCTATATGAGTAGTTCAAACCATAATCATATCTTCCATAAGAACAACAACCAGAATTACAAAGGGTACAAATATCTATCCAAATCCATTTCATAATCACATCCAACTACATTATTTCCACCCATTGATGCATTATTTCCACCCACGTACTGTACATTTTTTCTATTGGTAAACTTCCCTCCATAGTGAATCTCAATTAAAAATGTGTTGTAACACCTGAAAAATTTTCCTACAACGTGTGTAACCCTTAAGAGGTGTTTAGTAGTAGTCCTAGAGTTTTCCTAAGTTTTGTGTGAAATGTGAAAATTGAATAGAAAAATTTAGAGAAAATCCTAGAGTTTGAATGGTTAGAAGTTGTGTTGAGTTGAATTAACTTAAAGATAAATTAAATGGTCAAAGGGGGGATAAAATGAGAGTTTTCCACGATGGCATGCATGATAGCTAAGAGGAAGAGTGTTGCAAAGTTATAAAGAATGGGAAAAAGGTGATGAAAAGTCAAAAGAAGAATGAGCCAATAGGAAGAAAGAAGAAAAGTGATGGAAAGGGAGGGAAATCACGTTGGTTTAAGTGTGAAGGGAAAGGTGAGGTTGTTTTATAAAAAGTGAGTTTTGGTGGGAAAAATCAAAAAGGAAAAAATTGGAGTGTTTATAAATTGAAGGGTTTAGTGTTAAAAATGGAAAAGAACCCTTTTCTTCCTCCTTTCTCCCTTGTGAAGACCAGCCACCATTGTTAGGGTTTCTCCATCTTCTCTTCATCAATTTTGGCAAGGAATCAAGGTAAGTTTGAATGGGTTTTTAGTTGGATACATTCCTTGGATGGTTTTTAGTGTTTTTGTGGTGTTTTGAGTGATTTTGGTTAGAGTTTTTGAAACCCTAAGGGAAGCTCCGAAAATTTGGTTTCTTGATGAGTTTTCTTCCTATGTTTGGTAGTTTAAACCTTAAATAGGTTGGTTGAGATGGTTTTTAGAGATAGATTAAGGTTTTGGTGAAACATAATTGAAAACCGAATTTTTGTATATTGGTCGTCGGTTCTGTTCCTGCAATTTCTGATCGGCCAAGTTGTTTTTTGATTTAATTTGATTGTTTCAATGGAAATTATACATGTAGAGGTTTACGGAATGGGGTGGCACGTTTAAATCTAATGGAAAACAAAGGAGTTATGGCCGTTTGAAGTTGGACGGTGGAAAATGTGGGAATTTCGGGTTTTAAGGTTTAGGTTTTAAAGTTGGTTTAAATTGGTTGTTAGATTGGTTGTTAGACTTGGTTTAGAATTTATAGAATGTTGTTAATTTATTTTCCTCATGTTTGCTAGGTTAACAAGTGAACGAGTGGACCAATCGAGTGAGCAAATAAGAGCACGAGCGGGATTCCAGGTAAGTAGAAGATGTTTGTGTTTTGCCTTTGGGCCTACACCATGGAACGGTAGGAAATTGTTTGTTTGTGTAACGACCCCTATTCCCAGCAAGATATTGTCTGCTCTGGGGATTGGGTCGTAGCCCAATATCCTCCCCTCACGGCTTTGTTTGGTGAGGACTTCTCAGTCGGTCACCCAACCTGGTACTACTCTTGCCAAAGCACTTTTAACTTGGGAGTTCTTATGAGATCCGTTGTCAATTGTACTCGAAAACGCGTCTTACTATCTTGGGAGGGTTTTTTTTACATATGTTTCATTTCCACATACTTCTCCAAGCGATGTGGGATTATGACGACCCCCTTTTTACGACCGAACCCTTCGGCCCAAGTCCAACCCAGGATCTGCGGAGTTTTAACCCAAGTTCTTATGAGATCCGTTGTCAATTGTACTCGAAAAGCGTCTTACTATCTTGGGGGGTTTTTTTTCCATATGTTTTCATTTCCACATACTTTCTCCAAGCGATGTGGGATTATGACGACCCCCTTTTTACGACCGAACCCTTCGGCCCAAGTCCAACCCAGGATCTGCGGAGTTTTAACCCAGCACGTCACCATCTGGGCCAAGTCCCACTCATGATTCGCGGAGTACTGGGTGGTTCCTCCTCATACATGTCCATTTGGGTCATCACAATCACCCCCCGTCGGGGGCCCAACATCCCCGTTTGCCACATTTCCGGTTGGGTACAGGCTTTGATACCATTTGTAACGACCCCTATTCCCAGCAAGATATTGTCCGCTCTAGGGTTGGGCTGTAGCCCAATATCCTCCCCTCACGACTTTGTTTGGCAAGGACTTCCCAGTCGGTCACTCAACCTGGTACTACTCTCTCCAAAGCACTTTTAACTTCGGAGTTCTTATGGGATCCGTTGTCAATTGTGCTCCAAAACGCGTCTTACTATCTCGAGAGAGTTTTCTTACATATGTTTCATTTTCACATACTTCTGCAAGTGATATGGGATTGTGACGACCCCCTTTTTACGACCGAACCCTCCGGCCCAAGTCCAACCTAGGATCCGCAGAGTTTTAACCCAGCACGTCACCATTCGGCCTAAGTCCCACTCGGGATTCGTGGAGCACTAGGTGGTTCCTCCTCATACGTGTCCATTCGGGTCATCACAGTTTGTTTTGTTGTTTGTCTTGTTTGTTGGTTGAGCATTGTTTGTTGTTGGTTGGTTGAGCATTGTGTGACATGCATCATGGTTTCGAACTATGAAAAATACGAGTTTTTGCATGTTTTGAATTGTGAGCGTGGAATGTAAGTTATGCAACTGTTGTGTCTCGAGTAGAACGGATTTTTACGAGAGATGTACGCCTATGTACCTCTACGAGAGATGTACGCCCGAGTGTCTCGAGTAGAACGGATTTTTAAGAGAGATGTACGCCTATGTGCCTTTACGAGAGATATACGCCTGAGTGTCTCGAGTATAATCGAATTCTACGAGAGATGTACGCCTATGTGTCTCTACGAGAGATGTACGCCTAAGTGTTTTGAGTAGAACATATTTCTACGAGAGATGTACGCCTAAGTGTCTTGAGTAGAATGGATTTCTACGAGAGATGTACACTTGAGTGTCTCGAGTAGGACGGATTTCTACGAGAGATGTACGCCTGAGTGTAAAATGAGAACGGAATGAACACAACCGAGAGATAGAAACTGCATGTGTTATGAGTGAGCGTGCATTATGTTTTCGTATGCATTGCATTATTCCCTACTTGCTAAGCATTAGGCTTACGTTTTGTATTCTGTGATGTAGGTGGAGACGCTATAGAAGGTGAGATAGTCGAGAGAGCCCAGGACTAGGGGGCAGTCGGCGAGGTTCAGGGCATGTCGGTGCGGGTATTTGTCAGGGCGTCTTGACCATGGTCTTCGGGGAGATTTGTGGGATTCGGTATTTTGGTATTTTGTTGGATTTTATTTGTATAAATGATAGGTAGTTTTAGAACCTTGTAAATGTTGTTTGAAATTGTTTTGAAACTCTTGCTGGTACATATTTGTTTTTCAAGATTTTTGGGTTTTAGAAAATTTAGTCGTTATTCTGCTCGATTTTTAGTAGAGTAAACGACGTTGGTTTTCACTTTTTTTCACGTTTTCAATGCTGTGTTGGAGTCAGTTTTCTGAAAAATTTACGGGTCAAGGAGTCGGAAATGTTTGGAAAGTTTGAGATAAATTTTGGGTGATTTGGGTGTGGGTGGTTTGAAGGAAAAATGAAAAAAATGGAGGATGGGCGCTGGTGGCCGAGCAGGTGGCACGCAGAGCGTTGGAGGCGCGCTCGTGGCGCAGGCTGGGCGCGCACAGCGCCCAGCGCCAATCGATTGGTGCGCACCCCAAAAGGCTGCCGATCGATCGGCACCAACGAGTGCATTGTGCGCTGCTGCGCGCGCGGGGCGCGCAGCTGGCGATCGCGCCGCACAACATACAAAATTTAAATATTTTTTAATTTTCCAATTCCTACTATGTTTTAACCAAATCTTTTTTGGCACATTTTGCACGTATTTTGGACACATTTTCTAACAAATTTCGATGGTTTGAAAAACCCAAAAATCGAGTCAAAATTTTATTGAAAATTATTTTAAATTACGTTTAAATGTGAGCTTAGTGAGCAAAGTAGCGCACCGAGCCGGGGCGGGTTCGGGGGCGTTACATGTGTCTATCTTCTTCCCTGCAAGGTTATATAGATTCAATTCAGTTAATCATGACAGTTTTGGTGTTTAAATTCTAAACAACTTAATACACATTTAAATCTTTTTAACAAATAGAATCACGAACAAATGCAAGCCTACACAATGTAGATAATCAAGAACCAAGAAGGTAAGCATTGTGCTCCTACAGTGCCAATCTTAATAACAGCTTAATAACCGGACAAGAGAAAGAGAAAATAGTGGATCCTGCAGCTTAATAGCAGCTTAACACTCGAGACTTTCGCAATGTTTTGTTTCCATAACCAAAAAATGGTGATAAATAGTTGAGAACAGCTTTTACAAATCTGATTTGAAAAATTATTTCTCCAGCTCCTTAAAATTGATCAAATCAGAGAGTTAATTTTACTACTTTTACTACACAAAACAGAGGATTATAGTTCATATATCATTGAATTTTCAAATGGAGTGTAATTCATCATAATTAAAAACCAAAAGAGCGGGCCAGAGATTATTACCCATTTCAGAAATCAATCTTCAATTGAAACACTAAAGCAGAAATGTAAAAATGCGAGTATAATCGAGAAATATGTGATTGATGAAGCTTAGAGATAACTGATGGAAAATGATTACCAGCCAAGAACAACAAAGGCAACTGATGCAAAGCTTGGAATCAACAAAAATTAGCCCTAATTTCGGCGACCAGGCAAGCCGATGCGCAGAGGACAGATCCGACAGAAAGCTTGCGCAAATCGGAGCAGGGAGCATGGAGAATGGGAGCTTAGCAGCCAGAGAACGGAGCACAGATGAGGGAACCGAGGAATGCAACTTGCAATTCGGGAGTCGGAGAACGTAGCTCGCAAGTCGGAAGTGGATAATGGGCAAGTCTTAACGTTTTTTTTTTCACCTACAGGCAGGGGCATTTTGGGAAGAAAAAATAGACACGTGAAAAAAATGTGACATTTTAAAGGAAAATTGGACGGTAGGGGAGAAATTGCCCATTATCCATACATTGAGGTTGTTTTTGCCCATTATCCAAGTTTACGGTGTAAATTGCTCATTTCACTTAGTTGTAGAAGCCAAATTGTACTTTACCCTATAATTAAATATCCCTCTTAAATGATATTTTCAATGAGAAGCAATGATATAATAATTTCATTTACTTATTGTCAATAGTCATTACCCAAAGATAATTTAAATATAAAACAATCTCATTTAAAAATAACCATCATCAAAATTATATTAACCTTAAAACACTTTAATTTAACAATCTCTCCCTTTTTTATGATGACAAACATCTACAAGAAAATAGATTATTTTAAATTAAACTCTCCTAAGCTCGCTCTTGATATAAGACAATCGATTCGCTCCCTCTCAATATATGCAAACATGAGACTTATATCAATTACACAATTTTTTCCTCTTTTCCATTATAAAAAAAATAGGCAGAGTAACATTTATTTTTGGAGACCCGAAAAGCCAAAGAAAGAACACCCACTCAACCATTATCAAATAGTAGTTGCAGTCATCCATACAAACATAAAGAGAAGTCTAAATAAAATAGAAAACTAGATAGAGTAAATAGTACTAGACAAGACAAAAAACCTAATTAAAACCATACCCAAACAAAAGAGGTGACTAAAATAGAGAGTGGGGTATAACCAAGTACAACACACAAACTGTCAAAATAAGTAAAACCCCTAAACCAAATCATAAGTCTTGCAAAGGATCATCAACATGAGTTGGAGGAGGATCTTTGTCAGTGAATGTATGCGACTAGAAGTTGTGATAGAGGTCTTCAAATTTTTTGTCAATCCTGTCAAAACGCAAAGTGGTCTAAGACTGATAGTTAGTGAAGGAGGTGGTCAGGCTAGAGATACACGCAAACATGTGATCAATCTTTTCTTCAAGGCTCGAGAGACCACCTCTAGGAATATCTGAGCGTGAATGAGTCTCAACAAATGGAGCATTGGGTAGCTCATGATCAAACTGGTCATTATCATTCACAGATGGTCCAACAAAAGAAGACCCTTGATGGAAGGTTAAAGAACCACTCACTATCCTAATTTAGAGCAATCCCCATTTTGGCGATAGTGGATTTAGTGTACGTGTCAATTTCTTCAAAGACAATGGATTTCAGTAGGAGGAATCTCTACCCCATGAAGTTCAAACACTTTCATTAGGAGAAGATTAAATGGTTGAGATTTGGCTGAATTACTAAATACATTCAACATTCGATGGATAATGATATGACCAACGTTAAAAGGCTCACGTCTAAAAAACTTGTAGAGAACATAGAGGTCCATACTACTAATGTGATTTTGATGACCATCTCTAAGCAATAGATTATACGTAAGCATATGGTGAAAAACTTTAGTATGAACATTCAAGTCCTTAGCCTTAGGTTTCACAGGTAAATGTCCATTCAAATTTAACTAGAAGCTTTGAGGTGTTGACTGGTCCTTTCATAGGTCAACACTTACTTGAAAAATGATTTAACTAGAAGCTTAGAAGTGTCGACCGAGCCTTTCAGAGGTCGACACTTCGTGGAAAAACTTGATTTTACACATGATCAAACCTAATAAGACCTAATTGTATCCGAATGTTGTTGAAAGTCTTTTCATCCAAGGGTTTTGTAAAATTGTCAACTAATTGGTCAATAGAGTTGACAAATTCTAGCAAAATATCTCCCTTTTGAACGTGATTACTTATGTAATGATATATAATCTCAATATGCTTGGTTTTAGAATGTTGAAATGGATTCTTTAAAATGTTGATTGCACTAGTATTATTACCCTTAATAGGCATCTTATCATAATAAAGATTGTAGTCTTCTAGTATTTGTTTCAACAAGAGCATTTGTGCACAACAACTTCTGACGACGATGTATTCGCTTTCTGCCGTTGAAAGAGCAATGGAGTTTTGTTTCTTGGAGAACCAAGATACTAAAGATTCTTTAATGAAAGTGTCACAGTTAATTTCACTCCTATTTTTTTTTCTTATTTGCACATCTTTTGTTCATAAAAAAAAAAAAAGAAGTTCACGAATTCTGGAAATTGCTTATTCAATTCAATGATGCATTCCATTAATTGAATTGTAAAATTTATCTTATTATGATTTATAGTAATTCTAGATTCATTTTATTCTATATTAATTCAATTATCTTATTTTATAAAATAATATAGAGTACTTTATATAATATAATAATAATTTTTTATATTCTAAAATGGAATGAAAATATTCTAATTTGAAATGAATCAATTCAAAAATATTTGTCTATTATGAATTTCGAAATATAGTAATCAAAAAATAATAAATCTATAAAATTACGATATCATTTTAATCAAAAAAATAGAAGATAAGTGGGTAGTGGGAATCGAACCCGTATCGTTAGCTTGGAAGGCTAGGGGTTATAGTCAACGTTGATTCATCATTTTGAACGTCTTCCTATCAACAAGACTTCTAGCATAATTCGAGTCGGAGTAACCTATCAAATCAAACGATCTTCCATTGAGATACCATAATCTTAAATCATAGGATTCACTTAAATATTTGAATATTCTTTTTACCACATTCAAGTGAAACTCCTTAGGTGAAGCTTGAAATCTATTACATAAAAACATACACTAAAGAGAATATCGAGTCTACTCGCGGTTAAATATAGAAGAAAACCTATCATTTTCCAATATTTCTTAATGTCTACACTCTTTCCATCTTCGTCATTATCTAATTTTGTTATTGTGCTCATGGGGTTACTAGACAATTTTGACGAGTCTATGCCAAATCTTTTTAAGAGCTCCTTCACATATTTCTCTTGACTCAAGAAGATGTCATTATGAGATTGTCTAATTTGGATTCCCAAGAAAATCTCAACTCCCCCATCATACTCTGTAACATCCGGTTCCATAGAACCGATTTTACCTTGTCAACTAATAATGTACATCTTATGGATGAAATTGGGAGAATTATTGATTAGGTTTGTAACGCCCCGAGTTTACTGAACCCGGTTTGTTACTCATAAACCCGAATATTACTAAGAAAAACTTGGACCAAATTTAAAACTTCGTACAAAATTCAAAATTTGGACATTTGATAAAGCACGTAAACTTGCAGCGGAAATCGTTTAAACAAAAATAAAATTAACCAAAATCATGTTAAAATAATCATTGGGAATGTTAAGAAACAATCGGTTAAGAAGCGAAGGTTTAACTCGTGAAAATACTTTAAAGGTTGCAAAAGTCAAATTCATCGTCCGCTGAACAAAGTCAACGAAAAGGGGGGAAAAAGCTATTTGAAGACATCCACCGGTGAAATAAGAAGACATCATCCGGTGCGCATGTGCTTCTCACGTGAGCAATTAAAACATGGCCCGGTGATAAACACACTTCAAATCTCACCTCACCCGAGCACTAGACGACAAAATAATACGCACATCGCCCGGTCACTAGACGACAAACGTAATACACACATCGCCCGGTCACTAGACGACAAAATAATACGCACATCGCCCGGTCACTAGACGACAAACGTAATACACACATCGCCCGGTCACTAGACGACAAAATAATACGCACATCGCCCGGTCACTAGACGACAAATGTAATACACACATCGCCCGGTCACTAGACGACAAACATAACGCTTATATCATCCGGTGACTATTCGACAAACGACTTAACCCTTATCATCCGACGAGCAAAACACTCGACATCGCCGGATGACTAAAACACTCGACATCATCCGATAGACATAAAATTACATCATCCGGTGACTTTTCTGAAGTCATCTTCCGATAGAGAGGAAACACAACACCATCTATAGAAAGGAATTTACTTGTTTCTCCTAGACCATTCAGAAACAACTCCAACCATAGCATTAATCAAATCCAGTGAAAATCAGCATTTAAAACTCAACAGATTACTAGTATCAGTAAATCTCAAACGTATTCGAAATACTGAAATTTCTACTGTCATGAAAACTCAACATACTCAGACTTGATCATTATCAACTAAACCTCAACAACTGCCGACACCAGTTAACCCGCCTCATCAGTTTACCAAGCCGGGTCATGGATGTGCTCCTCCAACCACACCTAATCATCTGTGTACTCAGGAAATTCACCTGTGGTATCCTCAACACCTACATCACAAAACTCATCTATTAGCCTAATGCTAAGTAAGTAAAGCAATAATGAAATGATATGCTGAAACCAAAATCCTAAATATGCAGTTTCTACTTTCTCATCTCGGTTGTACTTCGTTTGTTTACTGATCAGATCCCATGATTCCCTTGGGAGTGGGATCAGTTCTCCCAATGTCTACATCCTCTTCATTAATTAAGGGGTGGATGAGGTCCCTTAATAACTGTTCTGATCCCTCAATTCCCTTGGGAGTGGGATCAGTTCTCCCAATGTTATAAATCCTCTTCATCAGTTAAGGGGTGGATTAGTTCCCTTAATCGCCAATGCCTGTCAATCTGAACTTGCCTTTCCATATAATACATGAAAATTCATTTTCGTTTTCTTTCAAATTCATGATGCATGACATACAGAAAATATTCAAACATGCAAAAACCTACTGTTTTGTGATGTAGGCCCGGGGGCACACACAATACTTTACTTACCTGGTCTCCTGGAAATCGCTCGGCTATATGCTACTCCAGAAATCTGCTCACCTAAAACCATCGACAGATTATAGATTAGATCTCCACTAGACTTTATCTAACTACCCTGAAGTCTAAGGAAGCCGGTTTGGGGCTCTACTGAATAAACATTCCCGATACATCACCCCCAAACCCAAATCTCTCACTCGCAGCCTTTCGAAAACACATACATTGCAATCCTTCAGCTACCTAAGCACTAGAACAGCAAGTAATTTAATCAAAACTCACCTTGGTTGGGGAAAATCGGAGGGGAATCGCCTAGAGGATGTCCGCCGAGCTGAGAGGTAAGAGTAATAAAATAGTGGCGGCTAAACCTCACTAAACCTTTCCTTAAATATGTTATCCACAATATAAATTTGCAATTACCATCTTGCCCCTGCCTAGTCACTTAATAACCTAATCAACATTTCACTCAATTTTAAACCATAAGATTATATACCTCCGTTTAATAACTTATTTTGATTTATATTGAAACCGGGTGTTACAAGGTTACTGAGTGACTAAATAAGGGCATAATGGTAAATAGAGATCTAGAGTGGATAACGTATTTAAGGGAGGGTTTAATGAGGATTAGCCGCCGCTGTTTCTCATATCCTTTTTCGGCTCTCAGCTCAGCAGAGTGCTTTGGGAGATTTCCCATCCGATTTCTTCAAGCGATTTCTCCAGCCTAGGTGAGTTTCATTCGTTTTCCTTGAGTTTTAGTGGCTAGATAACAGAGTGAGTACAATGTGTGTTTTGGGAATGCTGTGAGTGAGAGTAGGTTTTGGTTTTGGTGATAAACCGGTAATGCACGATTAATAGAGTTCCAAGTTAGTTTCCTTAGATTTCTTAGGGTTTAGAACGAAGTTTAGCGAAGATTTATTTTATGCTCGGTTTATGGTTTTAGGTTGAGCAAACTCTCGAGGTAGTCTTCCACCAAACGTTTTTCCAGGAGACCAGGTAAGTGGAGTATTCGTGTGCCTTCAGGCCTACATCACAAAACAGTAGGTTTATGCATGTTTGAATGTTTTCTGTATGTCATGCATTCATGTTTTCGAAAGAATACGAAAATGAATTTGCACGTAAAGGCAAGGTAAGGCATGAACAGATTGTAACAGACCAATTATTAAGGGAACTAATCCGCCCCTTAATCTAGAAGAGGATGTATGACTTTGGGAAAATTGATCCATTTCCCAATGGAATAAGAGGATCAGATCAGTTATTAAGGGAACTAATCCGCCCCTTAATTGAGAAGAGGATGTATGACTTTGGAAAAATTGATCCACTTCCCAATGAAACCGAGGGATCAGATCAGAGAAAGAACGTTTATGCAACTGAGATATGAAAGTAGAAACTGCATGACTAGGAATTATGTTTCAGTATATCATTTCATTATTTCTTCACTTACTTAGCATTAGGCTAATAGATGAGTTTTGTGATGTAGGTAAAGAAGCCTCAGAAGGTGTATTCTCTGAGCATGTTGAGGACTAGGCCGGTTGAAGGAGCACATTCAAGCAACGACTTGGTAACTGATGGGGCGGTTAAACTAATGGCAGTAGATGTGAAAGTTTAGTGAACTATTGTCTAGTTTACTTTTGCTAAGGATTTTATAGACAGTGATAGTTTTAGTATTTCGGTTATACTTTTTGGGATTTTCTGGTAAGGATACCTGATGATTATAATTAGGTCTTTTACTGAATTTGGAGCAATTGTGGATTTAAGATGTTTTGAATGATTACAGTGAATTTATAAGTTCTTTAGCAGTCAGATTTGTTCTTTGTTTAGAGTGTAAATTCTTGATACGCTGTTTTGTTATCTATCGGTGGATGTTGTCCACCGGTGGATATTGAATGTTATTGTCTATCGGTGGATGTTGTCCACCGGTGGATATTGAGTGTTATTATCTATCGGTGGATGTTGTCCATCGGTGAATATTGAGTGTTACTGTTTACCGGTAGATGTGGTCTATCGGTAGACGCCGAGTGTTACTTCGTTCGGCGGATTTGATCGGTGGACGTGAGCGGTGGATGTGGGTAGTCGACGTGTCGTTTAGCTGATACTGTTTAGCAGTAGAGGTCCTTTGTTTCTGCTTTTGCTGCTGGAACTATTCAGCGGTAGAGGTGTTTTGTTTCTTTTGTTTTCTTTCAACTAATTGACAAATGTTGTTTTATATAAATGAATTTCCGCTGCAAGTTTTAACGTTTTAAGGGTCAAATTTTGACCGTTGAGTGAAATTCTGAAATTTTCTAAAAATGTCATAGTTTGGTTCAGTATTATGAGTAGCGAACCGGGTTTATATAATTTGGGGCGTTACAGATTGGTATCAGATCCATTTAGTTAAACCGTTCAAAAGATTACTCATCAGTGCCGATCGTCGCATGGAAGTACTCCAACAACTGTAAGTGTTTATGTTGATCTGAGTTATTAGATATTTATGAGAGTAATTACTCCTGTACAGGAATTTAGTAAGATGTCTAGACGACTAGGAAGACCAAGGGTACCAAGAGAGATGCCAAACCCGGGACGTGAGGAAGATCCTAGCGTGATTAGGCAGCTGGCAGATTTGGTGCGTCAGCAAACAAACTTAGTGCGTCAGCAGTCCGATCAGTTAGGTGTACTGTTGGGCCGAGAAGTGCAAGGAAGTGCCAACTCGAGTTATAGTAATGAGCATTCAAGAGGCCGATTCCGGAGACTACAGCCGCCTACATTTGATGGAAAGTCATCCAATCCGATTGTTGCTGAGGAGTGGCTTAGGAAGATTGAGAGCATGTTCAGATGTGCCAACATTGGAGAAGGGGACAAAGTCACTTTGGCAACATTTCATCTGGCTGGTGATGCTCTGCTTTGGTGGAAATTAATGGAGACCACCACCGATGTCCTGGCAATGTCGTGGGTGCAATTCAAGGAAGCTTTCTATGAGAACTATTTCTGTAGCACCGTCCAAACTTCGAAGAAAGTAGAGTTCTTGCAATTGAAACAAACGGGGTTTGTGGCCGAGTAAAGCAGACAATTCGAGTCACTGTCAAGGTTCGCTGGACACCTTGTTCACAGGAATGAAGATAAGGTGTTTCAATTTGTGCATGGACTGAAGCCAGAAATTTACAGAGTCAAATTTTATGGTATTAAAGGTTTGTCATTCAGTGAAATTGTGTCCACAGCATTGGAAGTGGAAGAAGCTGAAATGAAGTATGTTGGACCAAAGGAAGCCCCACAAAAGTTCATCCAGTCACACCAACAGAGAGGAATGAAGAGGCCTAGTGAAGGCCAGAGTAACCAAGTAACAGGAAAGAAGGTGCAGGATACCAGGAAGTTTCCCCAATGCCCAAAATGTTTGAAGAGTCACCCGGGCGAGTGCAGATTTGGGACGGGAAAGTGTTTCAACTGTGAGGAAGTTGGACACGTATACAAGAATTGCCCGAAACCCAGAGTCATTCGATGCTTCCACTGTAACAAAGTCGGCCATATCAACAGAGACTGCCCAGCCTTAAAGAGTGGCCCTGCTAAGTTAAAGCCGAGGATATACTCCGTGATGGAGTCAGGTGATGATGACCAGCCTGCTGTGGTGTCAGGTACCATATTGATCAACTCTGTGCCTGCTTTTACTTTAATAGATTCTGGTGCGACACATTCCTTTATACCGTCTACGTTTGCTGTTAAGTTAGATGTACAGTTTACCCCTACTGTGCATGTGTTTAATGTTGCGTTACCCTCTGGTGAACGCATGCACTCTAACCAAGTGATGCTTGACAGTGATGTGTTAGTAGGAAACATGAGTCTACCTGCTGATCTCATTATTATGGATACAATGAGATTCGATGTAATCCTAGGGATGGATTGGTTGTTCAAGCATTACGCCACAATCGATTGTAGGACTGGAGTAATTAGTTTTCAACCCCCTGGTGGTTCGAAACATACCTTTCAAGCTTTAAAGAAGAGTAAAGAAATGTCTGTTATGACTTCTATCAACACTAGACCTTCTCCATGTGGGGAGTACTTGTGCTTCTTAGCTAGCGTTTTAGACACACAACTTGTAGGAAAGACAAGTCTTAAAAATGTCTTAGTTGTCCAAGACTTTCCAGAAGTATTTCTAGATGACCTTCCTGGCTTGCCGCCAGATAGAGAAATTGAATTTGTTGTAGATGTTTACCCCGGCGCTGAGCCTGTGTCTAAGAATCCCTAAAGATTAGCACCTACGGAGCTTAAGGAATTAAAGAAACAGTTGGAAGAACTATTGGAAAAGGAGTTCATACGCCCAAGCTTTTCACCGTGGGGTGCACCAGTTCTCTTTGTAAAAAAGAAGGATGGATCAATGCGTATGTGCATTGATTATCGGGAATTGAATAAGTTAACTATCAAGAACAAGTATCCATTGCCAAGGATTGATGATTTATTCGACCAGCTTAATGGTGCGTGAGTTTTCTCTAAGATTGACCTAAGGTCTGGTTATTACCAATTGAAAGTCAAATCTGAAGATATTCCAAAGACTGCCTTCCGCACAAGGTATAGACATTATGAGTTCTTGGTAATGTCCTTTGGATTGACAAATGCACCAGCAGCCTTTATGGATCTTATGAATATAGTGTTTCATGAGTATTTAGATAAATTTGTCATAGTATTTATTGATAATATTTTAATCTATTCACGTACCAAGGGTTAGCATGTAAGGCATTTGAGTTTGGTGTTAGGAGTACTAAGGCAGCACAAACTTTATGCTAAATTTTCCAAGTGTGAGTTTTAGTTGGACAGAGTTCACTTTCTTGGTTAGGTGATTTCTGGTGAAGGAATATCTGTCGATCCAGCCAAGGTTCAAGCAGTTAAGAAGTGGCCCCAACTGAAGAATGCAACAGATATTCGAAGTTTCCTTGGATTAGCAGGATATTACAGGAAATTTATTGAAGGATTCTCGAAGATTGCAACACCCCTTACCCGGTTAACAAGGAAAAACATGAAGTATGTGTGGATTGATGAATGCGAGCATAGTTTTCAGACTCTGAAACAGAAATTGACCAATGCTCCAATATTAACACTTCCTGTTGAGAATGAAAAGTTTAGCATTTATTGTGACTCTTCCAAAGTTGGTTTTGGCTGTGTGTTGATGCAAGATGGTAAGGTAATAGCCTATGCTTCTAGACAGTTGAAAACACACGAGAAAAATTACCCTACACACGACTTAGAATTAGCTGCGGTGGTTTTTGCACTAAAGGTTTGGAGGCATTACTTGTATGAACAATCTTGTGAAGTATTCTCGGATCATAAAAGTCTGAAATATATTTTCACACAGAAATAATTAAATATGCGACAGCGTCGATGGTTGGAATTTGTCAAGGATTACGATTTTGAGATCAAATACCACCCCGGCAAGGCAAACGTAGTGGCTGATGCTTTGAGCAGAGTGACAACATCAGCCTCTGCATTGATTCTTGACATACCGTTAGCCTTAGAGACTGAATTCCAAAGATTTAACTTGGAAGCTATGTCCAGTGTGTCAGCCATGCTTTCTGTCCTAACCTTGAAGCCTACTCTTTTGGAAAAAATAAAGGAAGTTCAGGAGAATGATACTGAATGCATCAAGTACAAGTCAAGCATGGATTCTTCCAATAAGTCGGATTTCAATTATTCGGATGATGGAATTCTCAAGTTTTGGAATAGGTGGTTTGTTCCGGCTAATGTTGAACTTCGAAAGAAAATCCTTTTTGAGGCACATTCTTCTAGACTCTTTGTCCACCCTGGAAGTACAAAAATGTACAGAGACCTTAAACAACATTATTGGTGGCTAAATATGAGAAGAAGTATGGGAGAGTACGTAGGATTGTGTTTAGTTTGCCAACAGGTTAAAGCTGAACATCAGAGGCTTGCAGGAGCATTGCAACCATTACCAGTTCCCGAATGGAAATGGGAACAAATAACGATGGACTTTGTGGTAGGATTACCTAGGACAACAAAGGGACATGATGCAATTTGGGTGATAGTTGATCGTTTAACCAAATCCACCCATTTTCTGCCCATAAAGATGACCTACTCAATGGATCAACTTGCTGAATTGTATGTGCATGAGATTGTTAGATTGCATGGAGTTCCAAGCACTATAGTTTCTGACCGAGACTCTAGATTTACATCGAAGTTTTGGAAGAGTTTGCACAAGGCTATGGGTACGCAGCTCAATTTTAGTACAGCTTTTCACCCTCAAACAGATGGACAATCCGAGAGAACTGTTCAAACCTTGGAGGATGTGCTTCGTGCATGCATATTAGATTTTCAAGGATCTTGGAGTAAGTATTTATCATTAATGGAGTTTTCTTATAATAATAGTTATCAGGCAACAATAGGAATGACACCGTATGAAGCATTGTATGGACAAAAATACAGATCTCCTTTGTATTGAGATGAAGTTGGTGAAGCACATTTGCTTGGTCCCAATTTTGTGCAGCAAACAGTGGAGAAGATTGCCCTCATCTGACAGAGAATTTTGACAGCTCAAAGCCGACAGAAAAGTTATGCCGATAGAAGATGTAGAGAATTAGAATTTGAAGTTGGTGATGAGGTTTTTCTTAAGGTGTCACCATTCAAGGGAGTTGTGAGATTTGGAATGAGAGGCAAGTTGAACCCCAGATATATTGGACCGTTCTCAATTTTGAATAAGATTGGGAAGACAGCTTATCAGTTACAATTGCCAGCCTCTATGGAAGGAATTCACAACGTGTTTCATATTTCTATGCTAAAGAAGTGTGTAAAAGATTCATCTCAGATTGTGGAACAGCAGAATATTGAAATTCATCCTACTCTTACTTATGAGGAGAAACTAGTAAGGATCATTGAATTTGCTGTGAAATTGTTGAGCAACAAAGAGATCCCACTGGTGAAAGTATTATTGTAACACCCGGTTTCTATTAACCGATTTACCTTGTTTAATTTTTTTTTAGAATGCTTTAAAAGTTAAATTGGGTGATTTAGTGATTAGGTTAATAAGTGAATGAGTAAGGACAAAATGGTAAATTGCAATTTATTGTTGATAACGTATTTAAGGAAGGGTTTAATGAGGTTTAGCCGCCACTGCCCCCTCATTTTTCCTTTCTCAGTATTCAGCTCAAGCTCATCAGAGCTCCAGGCGATTTTCCCTCCGAATTCTCCAGTGATTTCTCCAATTTAGGTGAGTTCCTTCATTTTTCCTTATGACTTGACAGTTAGATAACAGAGGGAGTGCAATGTATGTGTTTTTAAGAGTGTTGTGAATGTGTGCAGTTTCGGGTTTAGTGCAGAATCGGGAATACACGAAGATCTGAGCTTCCAAACTAATTTCCTTAAGACTCCTGGATAGTTTAGAATGAAGTTTAACTAATACACTGTCTATGGTTTTAGGTTTGAGCAGAACCCGAAGTGGTTAGCAACCAAACATTTCCCCAAGAATCCAGGTAAGTAAAGTATGCATATGCCTTTGGGCCTACATCACAAAATATTAGGGTTATGCATTGTGCGAATGAGTTTGTATGACATGCATCATGTTTTTATGAAAGATTACGAAAATGAATTTTCATGTAGAGAATGGTAAGGCATGAACCAAATTTGACAGAATAGCTATTAAGGGAATTCATCCGCCCCTTGATCGAGTAGAGGATGTATAACATTGGGAGAATTGATCCCACTTCCAAGGGAACTGAGGGATCAGAATAGCTATTAAAGGAATTCATCCGCCCCTTAATCGAGTAGAGGATGTATAACATTGGGAGAACTGATCCCACTCCCAAGGGAACCAAGGGAACCAAGGGATCAGATCAGTAAACGAGCGAATGTACAACTGAGATGAGAAAGTAGAAACTGCATGTTTAGGTTTTATGTTTCAGCATATCATTTCATTATTGCTTTGCATGCTTAGCATTAGGCTAATAGATGAGTTTTGTGATGTAGGTGTTGAGGTTACTGCAGGTGATTTCCCTGAGTTCACAAACGCATAGATGATGTTGGAGGAGCGCATTCAGGCCACGACTTGGTAAACTGATGAGGCGATTTAACTGATGTTTGTTGGTGTAAAGGTTCAGTCGACAATGTTTTCACTTAAGTATGTTGAGTCTTATGACAATAATAGTTTTCAATGTTTTGAAACATATTTTGAAATCTCCTGATAATAGTACCTTGCTGATTTAGCATTGGTTTTTTACTGGATTTGAGTAATGTAGGGATTGGAGTTGTTTCCAAAAGTTTTTATTGAAGCGAATAAGTCCCTTCGTAGTAGAGTTGTTTTTGTATAGAGTATGAATTGTGGAAAAGTTGCTCTGTTTTCTACCGGTAGTGATAGTCTATCGGTAGAAGACATCATTTTCTATCGGTAGAAGATGGTTGTTTTCTACCGGTAGAAGTATCGTGCTAAATCTATCGGAAGATGTAGGAAATGATTTTGTCGTTTAGTGATCGGTGGACATTGTGTAATATGTCGATCGGAAGATGCGGGAAGACTTTTGTCGTTTAGCGACCGGTCAATGTATTCTGTTTGTTTTGTTTTGTGAGTAAAGTCTTTTGTCGTCTTATGGTCGGCAGAGGCTGGATGAATGAATTATCCGGCTGACGTCATCGGTAGATGAGAGTAGCAAAACTCGTCGTTTGCGATCGACAGAAGTTTGAGGATTAATTCATCCGGCTGACGTCATCGGTGGAAGACTTCTGTTTGCTTCTGCTCTTTTGTTGACTTAGTTCAGCGCCAGATGAGTTTGACTTTTGCAACTTTTAAAGTATTTCGCGATTTAAACCCTTTATTTCTTTTGGCCGATTGTTCTTTAACAACTCAACTGATTACTCAAACATTGTACTATAGTTTTGTTTAACTTTATTTTTGTTCAAATGATTTCCGCTGCAAGTATTTAAACGTTTTGAAGTTTTAGAAAATGTCAAATTTAGACTTTCGAGCGAAATTTTAAATTTGGTCCAAAGTTTCTTAGTCAAGTTCGAGTTTATGAGTAACAAACTGGGTTCAGAAAACTCGGGGCGTTACAGTATGGTATCAGAGATATTCGGTTAAACCGTTCAAAAGATTACTCATCAGTGTCAATCGTTGCATGGAAGTGCTTCAACAACTGTAAGTGTTTATGTTAACATTAGCTAATAGATATTTAAGAGTGTAATTAACCCTGTACAGGACTTTAGTATAATGGCTCGACGCCCAGGGAGACCTAGAGTGCCAAGGGAAATGCCAAACCTGAGTGGTGGAGAGGAGCCTAGTGTGATTAGGTAGGTGAAAGAGTTGGTGCGTCAGCAAACTGATTTAGTGCGCCAGCAGTCTGATCAACTAGGAGTACTGTTGAACCGAGAGGTACAAGGAAGTGCCAACTCGGGTTCTAGCAATGAACATTCTAGAGATAGATTCCAGAGACTAAGACCACCCACGTTTGATGGACAATCATCTGATCCAGTTATTGCTGAAGGGTGGCTTAGGAAGATTGAAAGTATGTTTAGGTGTGCCAACATAGGAGAAGGAGACAAGGTCACGTTGGCGACATTTCACTTGGCTGGTGAAGCTCAACTCTGGTAGGAAACAATAGAGACCACCACTGATGTCTTGGCGATGTCTTGGTCGCAATTCAAAGACATTTTCTACGAGAAGTATTTCAATAGTACTGTCCAAACGGCAAAGAAGTTGGAATTTCTAAACTTGAAGCAGACAGGGTCTGTAGCCGAGTACAGTAGGCAGTTCGAGTCCCTGTCCAGGTTTGCTGGACATTTTGCTCACAGGGACGAGGACAAGGTATTCAAATTTGTGCATGGACTGAAGCCAGAAATCTACCGAGGGGTTAAATTTTGCGGTATTAAAGGCTTGACATTCAGCGAGGTTGTGTCCACTGCTCTGGAAGTGGAAGAAGCTGAAAGGAAGTGTGCTAGACCAAAAGAGGTCCCACAAAAGTCGGTCCAGCCACATCATCAAAGGGGAATAAAGAGGCCTAGTGAAGGCCAGCATAGCCAAGGAACAGGAAAGAAAGTGCCGGATGCCAGGAAGTTTCCCTTGTGCCCAAAATGTTCGAAGAGTCACCTGGGTGAATGCAGGTTCGGTTCAGGAAAGTGTTTCAATTGCGAGGAAATTGGACACACATTCAGGGATTGCCCGAAGCCCAGAGTCACCCGATGCTTCAACTGTAACAAGGTTGGCCACGTCGTTAGGGACTGTCCAACTCCTAAGAATGGTCCTGCTATGATTAAGCCGAGGATATTCTCCATGATGGAGTCGGGCGATGATGAGCAGCCTGCTGTTGTGTCAGGTACTATATTGGTTAACTCTATACCTACTTTTACATTGATAGATTCTGGTGCAACACATTCATTCATAGCATCTACTTTTGCTGTTAAGTTAGATGCACAGTTTACCCCTTCTATGCATGTGTTTAGTGTTGCTTTATCCTCTTGTGAACGCATGCACTCTAACCAGGTGATGCTTGGCAGTGATGTGTTAGTAGGAAGTGTGAGTCTACCTGCTGATCTCATTATTATGGATATAATGGGATTTGATGTAATCCTAGGAATGGATTGGTTGTTTAAATATTATGCCACAATCGACTGTAGGACTGGAGTAGTTAGATTCCAACCCCCTAGAGGTTTAAATCATACTTTCCAAGCTTTAAAAAAGAGTGAGGAAATATCTGTTATGACTTCGATAAATTGTAGACCTTCACCATGCAGAGAGTACCTATGCTTCTTGGCCAGTGTTCTAGATACACAATTCATATGAAAAGCAACACCCCAAAATATCTTAATTGTCCAAGACTTCCCTGAAGTATTTTTAGATGAACTTCCTGGTTTACCACCAGATAGGGAAATCAAATTCGTTGTAGATGTTTACCCCGGCGCTGAGCCTGTGTCTAAAAATCCATATAGGCTAGCACCAACAGAACTTAAGGAATTAAAGAAGCAGTTGGAGGATCTATTGGAGAAAGGGTTCATACGCCCAAGCTTTTCACCGTGGGGTGCACCTGTCCTTTTTGTCAAAAAGAAAGATGGTTCGATACGAATGTGCATTGATTATAGGGAATTAAATAAGTTAACCGTCAAGAACAAGTATCCATTGCCAAGGATTGATGATTTATTTGACCAGCTTAATGGTGCACGTGTTTTCTCTAAGATTGACCTTAGGTCCGGTTATTACCAATTAAAAGTCAAATCTGAGGATATTCCTAAGACTGCTTTTCGCACAAGGTATGGACATTATGAGTTTTTGGTCATGTCCTTTGGATTGACAAATGCACCAGCAGCCTTTATGGATCTCATGAATAGAGTGTTTCATGAGTATTTGGATAAGTTTGTCATAGTGTTCATAGATGACATTTTAATCTATTCGCGTACTAAGGATGAGCATGCTAGGCACCTGACCTTGGTGTTGGAAGTATTAAAACAGCACCAACTATAGGCCAAGTTTTCTAAGTGTGAATTTTGGTTGGACCAAGTTCACTTTCTAGGGCATGTTATCTCTGGGAATGGTATATCTGTCGATCCAGCTAAGGTTCAAGCAGTTAAGGAATGGCCCCAACCGAAGAATGCTACAGATATTAGGAGTTTTCTTGGACTAGCAGGATATTATAGAAAGTTCATTGAAGGATTCTCGAAGATTGCTACCCCCCATACCAGGTTAACAAGGAAAAATGTGAAGTATATATGGACTGACGAATGTGAACATAGTTTTCAAATCTTGAAACAGAAACTGACCGATGCTCCAATTTTAACCCTTCCAGTTGAAGATGGTAAGTTTAGCATTTACTGTAACGCTTCCAAAATTGGTCTTGGTTGTGTTCTAATGCAAGATGGAAAAGTAATAGCTTATGCCTCTAGACAGTTGAAAATACATGAGAAGAATTACCCTACGCATGACTTAGAGTTAGCTGCTGTGGTTTTTGCTCTAAAGATTTGGAGACACTATTTGTATGGACAATCTTGTGAGATATTTTCAGATCATAAGAGCCTGAAGTATATCTTCACACAGAAGGAATTAAATATGAGGCAACGTCGATAGTTGGAATTTGTAAAGGATTATGATTTTGAGATTTAGTACCACCCCGGCAAAGCAAATGTTGTGGCAGATGCCTTGAGTAGAGTGACAACATCAGCCTCAGCCATGATTTTAGATATGCCACTAGTTTTAGAGTCTGAATTCCAAAAGTTTAATCTAGAAGCAGTATCTAGTGTATCAGCTATGCTTTCGGCCATATCCTTGAGGCCTACTATTTTGGAGAAAATAAAGGAAGCTCAAAGGAACGACACTGAATACAATAAGTATAAGTCCTGCATGGACTCTACAGACAAGTCGGATTTTAATTATTCCGCTGATGGAATCCTTAGGTTTAGAAATAGATGGTTTGTTCCTACCATTAAGGAACTTCGAGATGAGATTCTTTTTGAAGCATATTCTTCTCGATTTTCTGTTCACCCCGGAAGTACAAAGATGTACAAGGATCTTAAACAGCATTATTGGTGGTCATGTATGAAAAGGAGTGTGGCAGAGTATGTAGGATCATGTTTGTGTTGTCAGCAGATTAAAGCTGAGCATCAGGGACCCTCAAAAACATTGCAACCTCTACCAGTCCCTTAATAGAAATGGAAACAAATAACGATGGATTTTGTTGTGGGATTGCCTAGAACAGCAAAGGGACATGATGCAATCTGGGTGATAGTTGATCGTTTAACCAAATCTGCCCACTTTCTACCAATAAAGATGACATACTCGATGGATCAACTTGCTGAGTTGTATGTGCATGAAGTTGTTAGACTGCATGGAGTTCCAAGCACTATAGTTTCAGACCGAGACTCTAGATTTACATCTAAGTTTTGGAAGAGTTTGCACAAGGCTATGGGGACGCAGCTTAATTTCAGTACAGCTTTCCACCCTCAAACTGATGGACAATCCGAAAGGACTATTCAAACATTAGAGGATATGCTCCGTGCATGTGTATTAGACTTTCAAGGTTCATGGAGCAAACACTTGTCCTTAGTTGAATTTTCTTATAACAACAATTTTCAGACAGCAATAGGCATGACACCATACGAGGCATTGTATGGAAGGAAGTGCAGATCTCCATTGTATTGGGATGAAGTTGGAGAAGCACGATTGATTGGTCTTGACATTGTGCAGCAGACAGTGGAGAAAAGTGCCCTCATCTGCCAGAGGATCTTAACAGCTCAAAGCTGACAGAAGAGCTATGCCGACAAGAGGCATAGAGAATTAGAATTTGAATTAGGTGATGAAGTTTTCTTAAAATATCACCATTTAAAGGAGTTGTGAGATTTGGAAAGAGAGACAAGTTGAACCCCAGGCTCATTGGACCGTTCACGATTCTAAAGAGGATTAGGAGAATAGCTTACCAGTTACAACTACCAACTTCTATGGAAGGGGTACATGATGTATTCCATATTTCTATGTTGAAAAAGTGCATAAGGGATCCAAACCAAGTCATTGAACAGCAAGACTTTGAGATTCATCCTACCCTTGCCTATGAAGAGAAACCAGTAAGGATATTAGATTATGCAGTGAAGGTATTGCGCAACAAGGAAGTTCCATTGGTAAAGGTATTGTGGCGTAACCAGAATATTGAGGAGACAACTTGGGAGCACCAGCAAGACATGATGGACCAACATCCAGAATTATTCAGGTACTGAATTTTGAGGACAAAATTCTTTTAAGGAGGGTAGATTGTAACACCCGGTTTCTATTAACCGAATTACCTTGTTTCATTTTTTTTTAGAATGCTTTTAAAGTTAAATTGGGTGATTTAGTGATTTGGTTAATAAGTGAATGAGTAAGGACAAAATGGTAAATTATAATTTATTGTGGATAACGTATTTAAGGGAGGGTTTAATGAGGTTTAGCCGCCACTGCCCCCTCATTTTTCCTTTCTCAGTATTCAGCTCAAGCTCGTCAGAGCTCCAGGCGATTTTCCCTCCGATTTCTCCAGTGATTTCTCCAATTTAGGTGAGTTCCTTCATTTTTCCTTATGACTTGACAGTTAGATAACAGAGGGAGTGTAATGTATGTGTTTTTGAGAGTGTTGTGAATGTGTGTAGTTTCGGGTTTAGTGCATAATCGGGAATACACGAAGATCTGAGCTTCCAAACTAATTTCCTTAAGACTCCTGGATAGTTTAGAATGAAGTTTAACTAATACAGTGTCTATGGTTTTAGGTTTGAGCAGAACCCGAAGTGGTTAGCAACCAAACATTTTCCCAGGAATCCAGGTAAGTAAAGTATGCATGTGCTTTCGGGCCTACATCACAAAAGATTAGGGTTATGCATTGTGAGAATGAGTTTGTATGACACGCATCATGTCTTTATGAAAGATTACGAAAATGAATTTTCATGTAGAGAATGGTAAGGCATGAACCGAATATGACAGAATAGCTATTAAGGGAATTCATCCGCCCCTTAATCGAGTAGAGGATGTATAACATTGGGAGAATTGATCCCACTCCCAAGGAAACTGAGGGATCAGAATAGCTATTAAGGGAATTCATCCGCCCCTTAATCGAGTAGAGGATGTATAACATTTGGAAAACTGATCCCACTCCCAAGGGAACCGAGGGATCAGATCAGTAAACGAGCGAATGTACAACTGAGATGAGAAAGTAGAAACTGCATGTTTAGGTTTTATGTTTCAGCATATCATTTCATCATTGCTTTGCTTGCTTAGCATTAGACTAATAGATGAGTTTTGTGATGTAGATGTTGAGGTTACTGCAGGTGATTTCCCTGAGTTCATAAACGCATAGATGATGTTGGAGGAGTGCATTTAGGCCACAACTTGGTAAACTGATGAGGCGATTTAACTGATGTCTGTTCGTGTAAAGGTTCAGTCGACAATGTTTTCACTTAAGTATGTTGAGTCTTATGACAGTAATAGTTTTCAATAATTTGAAACATATTTTGAAATCTCCTGATAATAGTACCTTGCTGATTTAGCATTGATTTTTTGCTGGATTTGAGTAATGTAGGGATTGGAGTTGTTTCCGAAAGTTTTCATTGAAGCGAATAAGTCCCTTCGTAGTAGAGTTGTTTTTGTATAGAGTATGAATTGTGGAAAAGTTGCTCTGTTTTCTACCGGCAGTGATAGTCTATCAGTAGAAGACATCGTTTTCTATCGGTAAAAGATGGTTGTTTTCTACCGGTAGGAGTAGCGTGCTAAATCTATCGAAAGATGTAGGAAATGATTTTGTCGTTTAGTGATCGGTGGACATTGTGTAATATGTCGATCGGAAGATGCGGGAAGACTTTTGTTGTTTAGTGTAATATCCGGCTTGTACGGAATTTTAGATTTAATATATTATATTGATATAATATATTATATGTGGCATTTTTAGAAATTATGTCAAATCAAGTCGGTTTCGCAAACGGAAAGCTTTATTGCAATCCTAACGATTAATAGGAATTTTAAGAATATTACGAGAATTTTCGGAATAGTGACACAATATTCCGAGTAACTATGTTTCTCATAATGTAATGGATGTTTTATTTAAAATTAGTAAACGAGGTCCGTTTCACGAAAGGAAAGCGTCATTACGACCCTAACAAGTAATTAGAATTTTAAGGAAGTTTTGGGAATTTTCAGAGCTTAAACGCTATATTCCGAATAATTACTATTATCATGAAGTAAAAGACATTCTCGTAAAAATAGCAAACGAGGTCCAAATTGTGAACAGACAGTTTTAATAAAGCCCTGGTAATGAATAGAAGTTATGGGCAAAATATGGAGTTTTCGAGAATCCGAATCGAAGGACGATTAACGAAACGAAGGACGAAACAAATAGATTTAAGTAAGAAGGGCAAAATGGTAATTTGCAAATCCATTTTATTAAATAACACAAAATCACTCATTTCTCCCTCACTTTCTCTCTTCTCTCTTTTCTCTCTGGAACGCACGAACAGAGAGGAGAAACTCCTCTGGCCGCCGACGATCCTTCCCCGTTCCGACTCCGTTCAAGCTCCGTTCTTCCTCCGTCCTTCACGTTTTCTTCCTCTCTCGCTACCCTCGGTATGTAGCTTTAGTCTTCGGTCGTTTATTTCGAGTTTTGGTTCGATTTAGGGTTAGGGTTTAAATTAGGTTTTCCGTTAAAAACGCGATTTAGGCTTCGTAATTAATAGGTTAGCTATAATTACGTATATATTGAACGTATTGAATGTTATTGGACGAAGAAAAGTCGATTTGCGAAAAAGTTATAAATTGGTAAAATTTCGGGTTTTAGGGAAAAACTCGTTATTTGAGAATTTGGATAATCGAGCTTTAATTAACGTTCGAAATGCTCTAATTAGCTAAGTGGAGAATTTTGGAGAATTCGCTAGTTAAGGATTTTGTAATTTGGATGTTTATAGTTTAAATCGGTTCTAACTATGAATATCGTGTTTTCTCTCAGACACACGACTCCTGTTGACGAAGCTTGAGATCCAGCGCACTCAAGGTAAGTTTTCGTGACTTACTTTGACCCAAAGGTCTGCACCATACTCCGTCGTCATCTCGAGAATACTCGAGGAATCGTTTGTTTTACGTTATTCTGGTTGGGTAGTTAGGTTAGTTGTTTATAGGTTATGTTATATTGTCTGCTGATATGAACTGTTTGTTTACTTTCCGCTGATATGAACTGTTCATGCATCACGGTTTTCGAAAGTCATGAAAAGGAATTTCTGCACATGTTTTTAAGAAAAGGAACGTATATCTGAAATGAAATCTGTAACGAAATCTGAATGAATAAACGTAATCTGTCTGTTTCTGGTCATGCGAGATGGGGCTCAGGCACGGCTGTGCGTGTTGCAAGCGTGTACCCCCCCTCTCTAACCCCACGGGGTAGTCCAACCGCCGGACGGGCCCCCTTGGGTTAGTGGGTCGAGGTCTCGGTGACAATCTGTCTGTCTGCGACGTAATGAATCTGTAATCTGTAATCTGTAATTCTGTATCTGTAATCTGAATCTGAGCATGATTTCTGAATGGCATACGCACGCATGCATCTGCATTTACGTAGCTTACTGAGATTTCAATATCTCATATGTGTCTGTATGGTGTAGGTAACCTCTTAGGTGATATCAAACCAGGTGAGGACGGCGTTCCTCCGTCTGATGCAGTTGATGGATGACGGCCGTGGGAGTGCGCTATGTAGTCGAGGCGCTTTCTGACCCGTGGGGATGTATGTCTGGACTCTGGGGTTATTTTGGGATGTTTTGAGTTGATAATTGTATAGAATATTTAGGTTGTTTGGATCTGGATAGGGATTAGATAACGTTTTGATAATTGTATGTAAAACGTTTTGGTTTAAACTGTTTAATGAATGTTATGGAAATGTTTTGATTGGTTTTAGGTTGATACGGTTATACTCGATGTTTAGATGCATCCACGCAGTCGGATTTCGCAAAGTCCGCTGTAAAGTTGGTCGATGTTATTGGAAGAAATTGGTGTTAAATTAAGTAATGTTTGCTCTCTGGAATCAGGTTCCAGAGAGTTTCCAGTAGCATGAATCGCTCTCTGGAATTGGAATTCCAGAGAGTATTGTTAAGTGTTTGCTCTCTGGAATTCCAGAGAGCAGTGTAAAGAAAAGTGAAGGCGATTGAAGTAGGAGGTGGTCGCTGAAGTGGTCGCTGAAGTTTTCACTGATCGTTGCACTGAAAGTGTGCGGCGATCGATCTCTGCAGCAATGCAGAGATCGGTCGCTGTTTGTGAAATGCGAAGTGTTAGAGGTTTGAAGTCTGAAAGGGAGAAGGGATCGCTGCATGCTTGCAGCGATCGATCTCTGCTGCAGAGCAGAGATCGATCGCTGCTATAGTTAGCAGCGATCGGATTGCTGCACAGCTAGCAGCGATCGATCTCTGCTCTGCAGCAGAGATCGATCGCCCCTGCTGTAATGCATGGCAGCGATCGATCTCTGCTGCAGTGCAGAGATCGGTCGCCTGTTTCATTTTGAGGACAGAGTTCCAATTCTGCCCTCCCACTTGTTTAATTTAATTTAAAGTTTTCTTTTAAAGGTTTTCTTTTAAGTTTTAATAAAGATTTGTTTTAAATGCATTTAAGGTTCAGTTTTAATTCCGATTCAGTTCCGATTTCAACCATAGTTTAAATTCCGCATAAGGTTTTAATTAAAGTAGAGGAAAGAAATAAGTACAAAAATGAAAATGAAAAATTTATACGGGTAAAATAAGGGTACAGTATTAGGGGTGTTACAGTTATGGTATCAGAGCCCCCGGGTTTTAAAATCGATTCTGTAGACTGCTCGACTGCGCAGCCACTACGCGGACATCCTTCATCAACTGTAAGTCTGTTTACTGCTTTGTTTGATTTCAGTTTCTTAGGATTACTTGTTTTAAATTCTGTAGGATTTTTATAAATATGGTTCGAGGAAGAGATCCTAGAAACGACGCGATGGATCGTCTTACAGACTTGATAGACCGCCAGTCCCAGCATATGGACCGGCAAGCGCAGCAAATTACAGATTTAGTAAATCGGGAGACCCAGCGAGAGACCCAGAGAGCCCAGGATTTAGTGGTTCCTAGCAATCAGGGCATGCAGAAGTTCCAGAGTCTACGACCTCCTGTATTCGAGGGCCAGTCATCGGATCCGACACGTGCCGAGGAGTGGATCCGAGTTATGGAGGATATGCTAAATTATGCAGAGGTCGGCAACGGGAGCAAGGTGGCTTATGCTACCTTTCACTTAGCGATGGATGCCCGTTTCTGGTGGGATTCAATCAAGGTGACGACGGACGTATCTATTATGACATGGGATCGATTCAAGTTCCTATTCTTCGATAAGTATTTCAGCCGCACGATGAGAGTGGCTAAGAGGAACGAGTTCATGCAGCTGAAGCAGACCGGTTCAGTTGCTGATTATATTCGGAGGTTCGATGCACTATCTAGATTTGCACCACGCCTTGTCAGCGACAATGAGGAGAAGGTGCATCAGTTTATGGAGGGGCTTAATCCGGAGATACGGATGCATGTTGTGGTCTCAGGTATTATTGATGTGCCCTTTTCTGACATTACAGCTAGAGCTCTGGATATAGAGGCTGCCAGGGCCACTTGTGTTAGACCGAGGGAGCCAGCGAAGGGCTTCTTCCAAGAGATCCGTCCTCAGTCTCGGAATCAGGGATGGCAGCCTAGAGCACAGCCACCTCAACCACAGCCTAGGGGTGTGAAGAGACCTCTCGAAGGAGGTAACGATAGAGGCAAGGGAAAGCAAGTACAGGGGGCTCCTCCGATGCCATGGTGCCCCAGGTGCCAGAAGGAGCATGGTGGCGAGTGCCGAGTTGGCACGAACAAGTGTTATAGATGTGGAGATATTGGCCACTTTGTCAGAGACTGTCCGCTGCAGGGCCGTGATCAGTTAGGCGGAGATCAGAGGAGAGTTACGCCGAGGGTCTTCGCACTTATTGAGCCTGGAGATGTTGACAACGAGGATCAACCAGCCGTGATAGCAGGTACTATACTGATTACTGGTGTTCCTGTATTCTCTTTACTAGACACGGGGGCTACACATTCTTTTATTTCCACCACTTGTGTGTCGAGATTGAGGCTTGCGCCTGAGATAGCAGAATGCGAGTATAGCGTGATGCTACCTTCAGGAGAGCGTATGCAGTCAGGTCGTATTGTCCAGGGCAATATTATCTCGGTTGGGGATCGCACCCTTTATGCTCGCCTTATCGTTATGGGCATCGAGCACTATGATCTTATCTTGGGGATGGACTGGCTTGCGCAGCACTACGCCACCATCGACTGTCGATCCGGGATTGTCACCTTTCGACCTCCGGGTAAAGCTGAGTTTTCTTATCAGGCGATGAGCAGATTGAGTAGCTCGCCTATTTCTTATTCCATGGAGGTCAACGAGCAGTTCAAAGGTGCGTGCTCTATTTATTGGCCTCTGTCTTTAATTGTCAGTTGCTCAGCGGAGTGAAGCCGAGCGACATTCCTGTTGTCAGAGAGTTCTCTGGCATATTCCTTGATGATCTTCCCGGTTTACCACCAGACCGGGAGATTGAGTTCACTATTGATGTTATTTCGAAGGATGAAGGATCTACCCATGGAAAAATTTGAGTTAGAAGTTTGGAGAGAATTAGGACAACAATACATTAATCATGAAGATCGACAAGTGTACGTCGACTGGGGTGATAGAAGAACACATTACTACCACTGTTATGTATCTCTTGATGGCCTTATCAGGTTCAAGGTCCCCTATCTAAACAAAACAAGAACTCATTTACCTAGGGTTTTGGGAGATGAGAATGTTCGATGGTCAAGTTTGCTGAGGATGTGAAAAAAAAAAAAAAAAAAAAAAATGTTGCGGAAATAAAACAACAAAGTAGCTCTGAAGCGCCGCCTTTGCTGATTCAATTCTGACTTTTCTACAATGGTTATGCTGTCGAGGGAACTCTTCTTGTCAATAGACAGTAGTAATTTTTCAGCTCTCTTCTAGGACGAATCAGATTCCTGAGGATATGCTCAGAGCGTGTGTGCTTGAGTTTCAGGGATCGTGGAGCAGGTATTTGCCACTGATCGAGTTCTCGTACAACAACAGCTTCTAGGCTACTATCGGTATGGCTCCGTATGAAGCCTTATATGGTCAAAAATGTAGATCTCTACTATATTGGGACGAGATTGGCGAGGCCAGCATCGTTGATCCAGAGATCTTATAGCAAACGGCAGATAAGATTGCCATTATCCGACAGCGCATTGAGGTAGCTCAGAGCAGGCAGAAGAGCTATGCTGACACCAGACGGAGAGATCTGGAGTTTGAAGAAGGCGACGAAGTCTATCTTAAAGTTTCGCCGTTCAAGGGCATTGCGAGGTTTGGAAGGAGGGGTAAGTTAAACCCTCGGTATGTGGGGCCCTTTCCTATTCTGAAGAGGATCGGGAAGATGGCGTATCGACTACAGCTTCCAGCTTCTATGGGAAGTATCCACGATGTATTCCACGTATCTATGCTTCGGAGGTGTCTACGTGACCCATCGCATATTGTGGAGGCTACAGAGATCGAGATACAGCCTACCTTGAGCTATGAGGTGAGGCCAGTGCGTATTTTAGAGCATTCCATCAAGGTTCTACGCAACAAAGAAATTCCGCTAGTCAAAGTTCTGTGGCGGAATCACGAGGTGGAAGAGGCGACGTGGGAACGACAGCAGGATATGATGACTAAGTATCCTGATCTGTTTGTGTAATTTAATTTTGTGGACAAAATTCTGAATAAGGAGGGTAGAATGTAATATCCGGCTTGTACGGAATTTTAGATTTAATATATTATATTGATATAATATATTATATGTGGCATTTTTAGAAATTATGTCAAATCAAGTCGGTTTCGCAAACGGAAAGCTTTATTGCAATCCTAACGATTAATAGGAATTTTAAGAATATTACGAGAATTTTCGGAATAGTGACACAATATTCCGAGTAACTATGTTTCTCATAATGTAATGGATGTTTTATTTAAAATTAGTAAACGAGGTCCGTTTCACGAAAGGAAAGCGTCATTACGACCCTAACAAGTAATTAGAATTTTAAGGAAGTTTTGGGAATTTTCAGAGCTTAAACGCTATATTCCGAATAATTACTATTATCATGAAGTAAAAGACATTCTCGTAAAAATAGCAAACGAGGTCCAAATTGTGAACAGACAGTTTTAATAAAGCCCTGGTAATGAATAGAAGTTATGGGCAAAATATGGAGTTTTCGAGAATCCGAATCGAAGGACGATTAACGAAACGAAGGACGAAACAAATAGATTTAAGTAAGAAGGGCAAAATGGTAATTTGCAAATCCATTTTATTAAATAACACAAAATCACTCATTTCTCCCTCACTTTCTCTCTTCTCTCTTTTCTCTCTGGAACGCACGAACAGAGAGGAGAAACTCCTCTGGCCGCCGACGATCCTTCCCCGTTCCGACTCCGTTCAAGCTCCGTTCTTCCTCCGTCCTTCACGTTTTCTTCCTCTCTCGCTACCCTCGGTATGTAGCTTTAGTCTTCGGTCGTTTATTTCGAGTTTTGGTTCGATTTAGGGTTAGGGTTTAAATTAGGTTTTCCGTTAAAAACGCGATTTAGGCTTCGTAATTAATAGGTTAGCTATAATTACGTATATATTGAACGTATTGAATGTTATTGGACGAAGAAAAGTCGATTTGCGAAAAAGTTATAAATTGGTAAAATTTCGGGTTTTAGGGAAAAACTCGTTATTTGAGAATTTGGATAATCGAGCTTTAATTAACGTTCGAAATGCTCTAATTAGCTAAGTGGAGAATTTTGGAGAATTCGCTAGTTAAGGATTTTGTAATTTGGATGTTTATAGTTTAAATCGGTTCTAACTATGAATATCGTGTTTTCTCTCAGACACACGACTCCTGTTGACGAAGCTTGAGATCCAGCGCACTCAAGGTAAGTTTTCGTGACTTACTTTGACCCAAAGGTCTGCACCATACTCCGTCGTCATCTCGAGAATACTCGAGGAATCGTTTGTTTTACGTTATTCTGGTTGGGTAGTTAGGTTAGTTGTTTATAGGTTATGTTATATTGTCTGCTGATATGAACTGTTTGTTTACTTTCCGCTGATATGAACTGTTCATGCATCACGGTTTTCGAAAGTCATGAAAAGGAATTTCTGCACATGTTTTTAAGAAAAGGAACGTATATCTGAAATGAAATCTGTAACGAAATCTGAATGAATAAACGTAATCTGTCTGTTTCTGGTCATGCGAGATGGGGCTCAGGCACGGCTGTGCGTGTTGCAAGCGTGTACCCCCCCTCTCTAACCCCACGGGGTAGTCCAACCGCCGGACGGGCCCCCTTGGGTTAGTGGGTCGAGGTCTCGGTGACAATCTGTCTGTCTGCGACGTAATGAATCTGTAATCTGTAATCTGTAATTCTGTATCTGTAATCTGAATCTGAGCATGATTTCTGAATGGCATACGCACGCATGCATCTGCATTTACGTAGCTTACTGAGATTTCAATATCTCATATGTGTCTGTATGGTGTAGGTAACCTCTTAGGTGATATCGAACCAGGTGAGGACGGCGTTCCTCCGTCTGATGCAGTTGATGGATGACGGCCGTGGGAGTGCGCTATGTAGTCGAGGCGCTTTCTGACCCGTGGGGATGTATGTCTGGACTCTGGGGTTATTTTGGGATGTTTTGAGTTGATAATTGTATAGAATATTTAGGTTGTTTGGATCTGGATAGGGATTAGATAACGTTTTGATAATTGTATGTAAAACGTTTTGGTTTAAACTGTTTAGTGAATGTTATGGAAATGTTTTGATTGGTTTTAGGTTGATACGGTTATACTCGATGTTTAGATGCATCCACGCAGTCGGATTTCGCAAAGTCCGCTGTAAAGTTGGTCGATGTTATTGGAAGAAATTGGTGTTAAATTAAGTAATGTTTGCTCTCTGGAATCAGGTTCCAGAGAGTTTCCAGTAGCATGAATCGCTCTCTGGAATTGGAATTCCAGAGAGTATTGTTAAGTGTTTGCTCTCTGGAATTCCAGAGAGCAGTGTAAAGAAAAGTGAAGGCGATTGAAGTAGGAGGTGGTCGCTGAAGTGGTCGCTGAAGTTTTCACTGATCGTTGCACTGAAAGTGTGCGGCGATCGATCTCTGCAGCAATGCAGAGATCGGTCGCTGTTTGTGAAATGCGAAGTGTTAGAGGTTTGAAGTCTGAAAGGGAGAAGGGATCGCTGCATGCTTGCAGCGATCGATCTCTGCTGCAGAGCAGAGATCGATCGCTGCTATAGTTAGCAGCGATCGGATTGCTGCACAGCTAGCAGCGATCGATCTCTGCTCTGCAGCAGAGATCGATCGCCCCTGCTGTAATGCATGGCAGCGATCGATCTCTGCTGCAGTGCAGAGATCGGTCGCCTGTTTCATTTTGAGGACAGAGTTCCAATTCTGCCCTCCCACTTGTTTAATTTAATTTAAAGTTTTCTTTTAAAGGTTTTCTTTTAAGTTTTAATAAAGATTTGTTTTAAATGCATTTAAGGTTCAGTTTTAATTCCGATTCAGTTCCGATTTCAACCATAGTTTAAATTCCGCATAAGGTTTTAATTAAAGTAGAGGAAAGAAATAAGTACAAAAATGAAAATGAAAAATTTATACGGGTAAAATAAGGGTACAGTATTAGGGGTGTTACATTTAGCGACCGGTCAATGTATTCTGTTTGTTTTGTTTTGTGAGTAAAGTCTTTTGTCGTCTTATGGTCGGTAGAGGCTGGATGAATGAATCATCCGGCTAACGTCATCGGTAGATGAGTGTAGCAAAACTCGTCGTTTGCGATCGGCAGAAGTTGGAGGATTAATTCATCCGGCTGACGTCATCGGTGGAAGACTTCTGTTTGCTTCTGCTCTTTCGTTGACTTAGTTCAGCGGCAGATGAGTTTGACTTTTGCAACTTTTAAAGTATTTCGCGATTTAAACCCTTTATTTCTTTTGGCCAATTGTTCTTTAACAACTCAACTGATTACTCAAACATTGTACTATGGTTTTGTTTAACTCTATTTTTGTTCAAATGATTTCCGCTGCAAGTATTTAAACGTTTTGAAGTTTTAGAAAATGTCAAATTTAGACTTTCGAGCGAAATTTTAAATTTGGTCCAAAGTTTCTTAGTCAAGTTCGAGTTTATGAGTAACAAACTGGGTTCAAAAAACTCGGGGTGTTACAATTATGGCATAACCAGAACATAGAGGAGACAACTTGGGAGCGCCAACAGGACATGATGGACCAACATCCACAATTATTCAGGTATTAAATTTTGAGGACAAAATTCTTTTAAGGAGGGTAGATGGTAACACCCGGTTCCATCGAACTGATTTTACCTTGTCAACTAATAGTGTACATTTTATGGATGAAATTGAGAGAATTATTGATTAGGTTAATGAGTGACTAAATAAGGGCATAATGGTAAATAGAGATCTAGAGTAGATAACGTATTTAAGAGAGGGTTTAATGAGGATTAGCCGCCACTGTTTCTCATTTCCTTTTTCGGCTCTCAGCTCAGCAGAGTGCTCTGGGAGATTTCCTCTCTGATTTCTCCAAGCGATTTCTCCAGCCTAGGTGATTTTCATTCGTTTTCCTTGAGTTTTAGTGGCTAGATAACAGAGTGAGTACAATGTGTGTTTTGGGAATACTGTGAATAAGAGTAGGTTCGGGTTTTGGTGATAAACCGGTAATGCACGATTAATAGAGTTCCAAGTTAGTTTCCTTAGATTTCTTAGGGTTTAGAACGAAGTTTAGCGAAGATTTATTTTATGCTCGGTTTATGGTTTTAGGTTGAGCAAACTCCCGAGGTAGTCTTCCACCAAACGTTTTTCCAGGAGACCAGGTAAGTGGAGTATTCGTGTGCCTTCAGGCCTACATCACAAAACAGTAGGTTTATGCATGTTTGAATGTTTTCTGTATGTCATGCATTCATGTTTTTGAAAGAATACGAAAATGAATTTGCACGTAAAGGCAAGGTAAGGCATGAACAGATTGTAACAGACCAATTATTAAGGGAACTAATCCGCCCCTTAATCTAGAAGAGGATGTATGACTTTGGGAAAATTGATCCATTTCCCAATGGAATAAGAGGATCAGATCAGTTATTAAGGGAACTAATCCGCCCCATAATCGAGAAGAGGATGTATGACTTTGGAAAAATTGATCCACTTCCCAATGAAACCGAGGGATCAGATCAGAGAAAGAACGTTTATGCAACTGAGATATGAAAGTAGAAACTGCATGACTAGGAATTATGTTTCAGTATATCATTTCATTATTTCTTCACTTACTTAGCATTAGGCTAATAGATGAGTTTTGTGATGTAGGTAAAGAAGCCTCAGAAGGTGTATTCTCTGAGCATGTTGAGGACTAGGCCGGTTGAAGGAGCACATTCAAGCAACGACTTGGTAACTGATGGGGCGGTTAAACTAATGGCAGTAGATGTGAAAGTTTAGTGAACTATTATCTAGTTTACTTTTGCTGAGGATTTTAAAGACAGTGATAGTTTTAGTATTTCGGTTATACTTTTTGGGATTTTCTGGTAAGGATACCTGATGATTATAATTAGGTCTTTTACTGAATTTGGAGCAATTGTGGATTTAAGCTGTTTTGAATGATTACAGTGAATTTATAAGTTCTTTAGTAGTCAGATTTGTTCTTTGTTGAGAGTGTAAATGCTTGATACGCTGTTTTGTTGTCTATCGGCGGATGTTGTCCACCGGTGGATATTGAATGTTATTGTCTATCGGTGGATGTTGTCCATCGGTGAATGTTGAGTGCTACTGTTTACCAGTAGATGTGGTCTATCGGTAGACGCTGAGTGTTACTGTCGTTCGGCGAATTTGATCGGTGGACGTGAGTGGTGGATGTGGGTAGTCGACGTGTCGTTTAGCTGACACTGTTTAGCGGTAGAGGTCCTTTGTTTCTGCTTTTGCCGCTGGAACTATTCAGTGGTAGAGGTGTTCTGTTTTCTTTTGTTTTCTTTCAACTAATTGACTTTAATATTTTAATTAATTAATAAATGTTGTTTTATATAAATGAATTTCCGCTGCAAGTTTTAACGTTTTAAGGGTCAAATTTTGACCGTTGAGTGAAATTCTGAAATTTTCTAAAAATGTCATAGTTTGGTTCAGTATTATGAGTAGCGAACCGGGTTTATATAATTTGGGGCGTTACATACTCATCTCAAATTCACTTTGTATTAAGGAAGCAAAATCATTACAAAGACAATTATTTGTCGCACCAAAAATAAGATCATCGACATAAATTTCAATAATAAACATATCATCTCCTTTTTGCTTGGTAAATGAGGTCGAATCAATTTTACCCATTTTGAAGTCTCTTTCTAAGAGGAAATTTCTCAATCTATTATACCAAACTCTAGGAGATTGATTAAGTCCATAGAGTGCTTTCTTAAGCTTATAAACATAATCAACTTTATCATGGATTTCAAAACCTAAGGGTTGTTCTACATACACCTCATAAATAAACTCATTTAGAAATGCACTTTTGACATTCATTTGCAAGAGAGTAAAATTCTTAAAACAAAAAAAGACTAAAAGCATACGAATGGATTCCAATTTAGCTATTGGAGCAAATGTTTCATCAAAATCTATACATTGTTCTTGATTATAACCATTAGCAACCAACCTTGTTTATTTCTTATAACCATTTCATTTTCATCCAATTTGTTCTTAAATACCCACTTAGTTTTCATAACGGTGATCTTTAGGACTTAGAACAAGTTCCTAAATGTAACGCCCCCGAACTTGCCCCAGCTCAGTGCGCTACTTTGCATAACAATCTCGCGTTTAAAACGACGTTTAAAATAATTTTTGATAAAATTGTGACTCAGTTTTTGGGTTTTTCGAACCCTAAAAAATGATTGGAAAACGTACCTAAAATACGTTTAAATCAGAAAATGTCCGGTTAAAATAATTTAGAAAACTTAAATTTAAAAAAAAAAACCCGGCTGGTCCGGTTTGGGCAGCGCGCGCTACCGCGAGCGAGAGGTGCCGATCGATCGGTGCTGAGCGCCAATCGATCGGCAACCTCTCGGGTCGCCAGGCTAACCAACAGTAGCGCCTGACGATCGATCGGCGCTGGGCGCTCCGCACGCCTAGCAGCGCCCTACGCGCATCCCTCCTGCTATCGCGCGCACGCCATTGGCCACCAGCGCTCCTTTCCCCTTTTTATCAATTTTTCATCGAGCCAAACACATGCTGTAACGCCCCGAACCCGCTCGGGCCCGGTGCGTCACGTTGCAAACAAATCCCGTGTTTAAAATGACGTTTAAAATATTTTTCGTTAAATATTCGGCTCGGTTTTTGGATTTTTCGAACCCTCAAATTTTGTTGGAAAACATGCCAAAATATGTTTAAAATATGTCGGAAAAAGTCGGGTTAAAACTGGTTTAAAATAAGCGTCAAAATGTTAAAAATTGAAGTATGAACAGTAAAGTGTCGACACTATGAACAGTAGGTGTCAACACTTTAAAAACAGTTTATTCTCTGGTCCCATTCCTTTGCAAAAGGTGTCGACACCTTGTATTTGGTGTCGACACTTTTGCAACACCATGAATAGTAGGTGTCGACACCTTGTCTTTGGTGTCGACACTTTTACAACTTGATGAACAGTAAATGTCAACACCTGCATGCAAATTTGTTTTTCCACTTTTCCTTAAGCTAAACTTCTCCAAAATCCATGAAATTTTAACCACACACTCCCGACACCTAAATCTTCAAATCCCGTAAATTTTGTTGAAAACCGACTTCAAACGACTTAAAACCGAAACGGGCGGCATAACGCCTAAATTTCTTTATACCAAAACCTGAAATCAACCCACGAAAATATATGTTTACAACTTCCTTAAATACGACAACTATTAAACACAATATCCCAACTCAAAAACACCAAAATACATTACGAAAATATTTACGAACACAATTTACCACAACTTAATAAAGTTTCCTAACTCCCACAAAACAACATTTCCGCACACCAACTATCCATACCAAAATACTTACAAATTAAACTATCCATGTCAAACATTCACCTCCCACTACCCGACACATCCAGTGGTCAAAACGCCCCGACAATAGCCTGCACCGGCGGACTCCGTACTCCTCCGACTGCAGCCTAATCCTTGGTAGTCTCGTCTACCTCACCTGTAAACAAATCGTCACCTACACCATAGAACACACCAAAAAGGTAAGCCTAACGCTTAGCAAGTAGGGAATTATGCACAACCACACACTAAATGCTCGACTCAACCCTAACATGCAGTCTCTACACACTCTGTTGTTTTCTTTTCGTTTCAATTGCATTTTTATCTTTCACTTCCAGGTGAATCAAGTAGGCACACGCCCCCACACAGTCCAGGACGGCCACGCCTTGACCCACGGAGCTAGACCGGAGGCACACGTCCCAACACAGTCCAAGACGGCCAACCGAATCTCCTCCAATCGATCGTAGAATCCTCATCGCGCACTTCAAGCACGAGTGCACTTCAAGCACGAACCTCATTGTGCACTTCAAGCACGGGTGCACTTCAAGCACCAACCCCATTGTGCACTTCAAGCACGAACAGGTTGAGGTCGAGAAATTCATACTCACGACTCATTACGTACATTAGAATCCCCCAATCGATCGTAGAATCCCCGTCGTGCACTTCAAGCACGAGTGCACTTCAAGCACAACCCTATTGTGCACTTCAAGCACAAATAGGTCGAGGAATTCATACTCACGACCACGTTGCAAATCTTTTCTTATCTTTCATTTCATTCATACCGCTCAAGGATGCAAAACACGTAATTTCGTAGTTTAAAAAAACCCATGATGCGTGACACACGATGCATGACACAAAGCAAAACATAGCAACAATCAAACAATCCCTACCGTTCTATGGTGTAGGCCCGAAGGCAACAAACACGCACTCCACTACTTACCTGGTTGCTGCTCGGTACTTCCTTGCTCACACCGTCCAACAAAACCAAACGTTCGATCACCTAACCAATAACGAAAATTCACTTAGTAACAACCTAAATAAATTATAAGGATTTTTCTAACTAAACTAATCACACATTTTAACCTAAACTCACAACTTAACTCCAAACCCGATTTTACCCCAAAATTGACCGTCCAACTTCAAACGGTCGTAACTCTCTCGTTTTTCAACAGATTTCAACGTGCCACCCCATTTTGGAAACCTCTACACGTCTACTATCCATTGAAACACCCAAACCAACCAAACAAACACATTAGCCAACTCAAAAATCCATCAAACAGAATCGGGTATATAGGTGTTCTTCAACCATTTTTGTGGAACACTTCACCAATCTTCAATCTAACCCTAAAATCTACCTAACCTAGTCATTCAACAACCAAATCATCAACATAAGGAAGAAATCTAACATTTAGAACTCAATTTTCGGACTTCACCAATTAGGGTTTCCAAGCCCTCACCAAAAACACTTAAAACTCACTAAAACCTTCAATAAACTTCACCTCAAAGTATAAAAATCAAAACCCACGTGTTATTACCTTGAAATCCTTGAAAGAACTATGGAAAGAAGGAGGGAGAGCTTTGAGGGCTGGCTGGATCGTGGGAGAGAAAGAAAGAGGGGAGAAGATGATTAAACATTACCATTTCACCTTTTTAACCTAACCATTATTTTTACTTTATGAATTTGCCCACTCAAACTTTCTAAATTTATAAAACTACCACCACTTGTCTTTTCTTCTTTCATTCAACGTGAATCAACATTAAATCCCACCTTTTTCCATTTATTTAATTCATTTATCTCATCCTTTTAATGCATGTAAAGTACTTAGAATTTTCTTATTGGTTGTTGACTTTTCAACTCCCTTTATGTTGAATTGTCAAACCCATTCTCTTCTTTTGTTAATCCCTTTATCCTTCAACACTAATTCCTCCTAACCGTCTATTTTAGGACATACGTGCGTTACATGAAATTCTCGGGTGTTACACATGCAATTCACTAAAATTTATCTCACACATTACCGACATCCCCGACTCCGTGCCCGGTAAAAATCACAGAAAACCGACTTACACATTCCCGACATCCCCGACTCCGTGCCCCGTAAAAATCTCGAAAAACCTACTTAAAACAGTTAGCAAAAACTTAGAGACAAGTGAACCCGACGTTGTTTGTTATACAAAAAAAAAAAAAACGAGCAGCGTAACGACTAAAATTTTATAACCCAAAACCTGAAATCAAATAATTTACCAAATCACTATCATTTACATCTATACAATCCCAACAAAACGACCACTATTTCAAACTTCCAAAATAGTTAGAAAATACACCCAAAATACTAATTCACCCATAATCCTCGGAAGTACATGGCCGAGACGCCCCGCCAATTGCCGGCACCGGCATGCTCCATGCGCCCCGACTCTGCCTAATCCCGAGCTCCCTCGTCTAGCTCACCTGAATAAAAGTCGTCACCTACACCATAGAACACAAAAAGGTACGCCTAATGCTTAGTAAGTAGGGAGGAATGCAGATTAAAACAATGCACGATCCGCTCAACCCTTAAATACAGTTTCTACACACTCTGTTGTTTTCATTTCATTTTCGTTGCATTTATCTTCCACTTTCATGTGAATCAAGTAGGCACTTGTCCTAACACAATCCGAGACGGCCACACCTTGACTCACGGAGCAAGATTGGAGGCACACGTCCTAACACAATCCGGGACGGCCATACCAGATCTTCTCCACATCGATCGTGGAACCCTCAGTGTGCTTTCTAGCATGAGCATACGAGGCGTTCACACTCACGACGTATTACGTAAGTTAGCATAGCATATCTCATAGAATCTCTCTCAGGGTGCTACACACTAGCCACTCGCCTGATAAGGCTATTCTACTCAAAACCTTGTTTCATAGAATCCCTCTCGGGGTGCTACACACTAGCCACTCGCCCGATAAGGCTATTCTACTCGAATCCAAGTTGCAAATCAGTTTTCTTACATTTCGCATCCATAATTCAAAACATGCTAAAACTCGTATTTCGTAGTTTAAAAACATGATGCATGACATTAAAATGCTCAAATAAAAACAACAACCAAACAAACAAACATCTCTACCGTTCAATGGTGTAGGCCCGAAGG
Source organism: Begonia masoniana (assembly GCA_022432975.1). NCBI lineage: Eukaryota > Viridiplantae > Streptophyta > Magnoliopsida > Cucurbitales > Begoniaceae > Begonia > Begonia masoniana. The sequence continues at coordinate 34,309,361 of CM039516.1, read as the reverse complement.
CAACAAAACACACATCCACTACTTACCTGACTGCTTGGCACGTAATTACTCACTTCGTCTGGTTAATGTACTCGCTCGACAACCTAACAAATAGGAAAAATAACTTAGCATCAATCTAGGAAATGCTAAGGAACACTTAAACCCAAAACTAACCACAATTTAACCAACTATACAACCCAATACATACAACTCGATTTTCTAACAACTTTTGGTATCCAACTTCAAACGGCCATAACTTATTCGTTTTTCAACGAATTTCGATGTGCCACCTCATTTCGTAAACCTCTACACGTCTACTATCCATTGAAACAAACAAATTAACCATCCAAACACCATGTCCAATCCGAAAATACAGAAACAGAACTGGTTCATCACATTCTCCAAACCGGTTTTTGTATAACTTTCACCCAATCCTAAATCTCTTCCTAAAAACAACCTAAACTAACATAATTAAGGACTTAAACCATCAATTAGGAAGATAAAAACAGCAAGGGAACCAAAATTTCGGAGTTCCCAAATGAGGGTTTTCAAACCCTAACCAAATTCCTTTAAAACTCATGGAAAACACTAAAATCCATCACTTAAATGTATAAAAATTCAAACTCACTTAACTTACCACTCAAAACCCTTGCAAAGATTGAAGAAAAGAAAGTATGCAAACTCCAACAATGGCTGCCCAAACCGTGGAGGTAATGGAGAAGAAGAAAGGGTTTTTGGTTATTTTTCCCACCTACTTTACCATTTTATAAAAACCATTTTTCTACTTTTACTTTTCTTCCACCACTTTCTTCTTTTTATAAACTAACCCCACTCACTTTTGTCATGTGTTTCATCGTAAGTTCCACTCTTCCACACACTTCATTCACTTTCTTTTATCACTTAAATTTCCCTTTTTTAATAAAATCAACTTAATAAAATCCTAACACTCAAATCTTAAGGTTTTCTTTCTAGTTTCTCTTCCAAATTCTCACTTTCATTTCCATGACTTAGGAAATTCTAAATTAGTGTAACCCAGTCTAAGGCTACTTACGTTTAAAGAAATTTTCCCGGGTGTTACACTAAAAATTGTTCCTCTCAAATTGATTTAACTCTTCTTGCATAGCCATAATCCAATTCTCATCTAATTTGGCTTCATCAAACTTTTTAGGTTCAATTTGAGAGATAAAAGTTCCTAAGGGAAGCTGTAGTTTTGACTCATAAGGTAGGATCACATAAAATATCATCCATGAGGTGACTTTTAGCATATCTTCAATCCTTAGGAAGGTCGTCATTAACATTATTGACTGGAGTAATTTCTAATACATTAGAAGGAAGTTCTAAAGAGGTGCTCTCATGATTTGAACTACCCTTCTCACCCATAACAAGAGAGTCCATATCCCTTTCTAAATCATCATTTAACTTCACATTGTTTATCGGTTGTGATATTTCATCAAAGGTGACATGCATGGATTCTTCTACAACTAGAGTTCTTTTATTAAAAACACTATAGGCTTTACTAGTTGTGGAATAACCTAGAAATATCCCAAAATTTGTCTCGTAGTCAAATTACCCAAATTATACTTGATATTAATAATGAAGTATTTGCAATCAAAAGCCTTAAAATATTTTACGCTTGGTGTTCTACCGTTCCAAAACTCATAGAAAGTTTTCTCTAGAATAGGACGAATGGAAACCCGGTTAAGAACATAGCAATCATTGCAACGGCTTCCGTCCAAAAATATTTAAGAAGAGAATTCTCATCAAGCATAGTTCTAGCTAGTTCTTAGAGAGACCTATTCTTTCTCTCAAAAATCCCATTTTGTTGAAGATTCCAAGGTGAAAAGAAATTATGTTCAATGTCATATTTAAGAGAAAAACACTCAAACTTCTCATTCTCAAATTCTCCACCATGATCACTATGAATGACAATAATAGAGAGTTGCTTTTCGTTTTAAATTTTCTTCCTAAAGCCATAAAAAGTGTTAAATGTTTCATCTTGTGACTTTAGAAGGAACATCCAAGTAAACCTGGAGAAGTCATCAACAATAACAAAGGTATAATATTTACCTCCTAAGCTAACAATTTTTGAAGGACAAAAAAGGTTCATATGAAGAAGTTGGAGAGGCTTGGAAGAAGAGACGACACCATTTGAGGCAAATGAGCCTTTTGTTTGCTTTCCCATTTGACAAGCATCACACACTATCCTTCTCAAAGGATATTTTTGAAAGTTCCCTAAATAAGTTGTTTCTTGAAATTTTAACTAAGGTATTTATACTTACATGACCTAGTCTCTTATGCCAAGACCAACTATCAATAGGTGAATTTGTCATAAAACATTTTTCATCAAAACAAGAAACATTATCCAAATCAATAGTATATACATTTTCATTCCTATATCCAATAAACAAGATTTTTCTATTTGAGTTATCCTCAATCATGCAAATTTTTTATTAAAAAATAACTTTATATCCTTTAGCACACAATTGAATAATGCTCAAAAGATTATACTTCAAACCATCAACCAATAAGACATTTTCAATAATATGAGTAGAAGCATTACCTATGTTTCCAATGCCTACGATTTTTCCTTTTTGATTACCTTCGAAAGTGACGTTTTCTTTTTTCATAGATGTGGAGGTAAAGTTTGAGGAGTGTCCCGTCATCTGCCTCAAACAACCACTATCGAGATACAACAAATTCTTTCAGGGAGGTCCTTTAACCTACAAGGAAACAATCAAACGGTTTTTTTAGTTGCCCAAGTCTTTTTAGGTCTTTGAATGTTAGTCTTGGTTTTTTAAGTAATCCACATTAAGATAGAAGATGATTTTCTCTTACTTAATTTTAGAGAACAAAATAGGACCCATTCTATTGTACATATTATAAGTGGTTGGTTTAACAAAAAAAATTTCATACACATTTTTCTTTTTAAAAGTTTCATAACCAATACCGACTTTATCAAAAGCCACTCTTTGCTTTCCAAAAAGCATTTTCAAGTTTTTGCTACCGTTAGAGAGCTTAAGCATTATATTGTTTAAAGGGTAAAAACCAATATAAACAAAGTATAGGGTTATTTATATTATTCTCCAAACTTTAAGCCCTAACAACTAAAATCTTAAAGTATTAAAAATCTAATAAATCAAACCATTGTGGGGGCCGTTCTCCGTGTGTCAGGACCGTACAAGTATTAGAAAATCACGAAAAGTTTGAGATGATTTTTCCATGATATAGTAACCATGTGGTAAAAATTTCAAGTAAATCTAATATCGTTTAGTTTTTGTTTTAGTGAAGAAGGAACAGGGGGCCGACCTCCCAGACCAGTCCCCCGGTCCTGGCACATAGAGAACGACCATCCATTCTCCAAGACTATCCCTGTAACACCCAGGAATTTCTTACCCCTACCAGGGTTTGATTTGTTAGATTTTCATTACTTTAAGATTTTAGTTTTTAGGGATTAAATTTTAGGGGGTAATATAAATAAACTTCATATTTTGGGGTTTATATTGGCTTTTATCTTTGTTTAAATCAACATTTTTACTCTTTAGATCACTAATCTCATTTTCTAATGAAAAAGTGACATTAGCAAGCTTTCTAACTAAATCAACATTCTCATTTTTCAATACTTTGTATTTAGACTTAAGCAAGTTAAATTGATTAATTAGATCGTTAAAAGCATCTATCAATTCACCTTCATCAACATCATCGTCTAAATCACTAAATGAGTCACTTACTTCATTTTTCGTAGCCATGAAGCACATGTTAACAACCTCTTCATCTTCGGAGGAAATATCATTTTTGCTATCATCACATGTGACTTTCATTACTCTCTTTTTAAATGTCGTTGGCACTTTCTTAGCTTGAGGACAATCAGCCTTGAAGTGCCCCGGCTTTCTACATTCAAAATATGAGCCTTTTTTTTTTAGACTTATTTCCTTTTGAGAACATCTTCCTTTGCAACTTGTACGTGGACAAACTTGTTAAACCTCCTTGTGATTAAGCCAATCTTTCATCACACTTCTTCGCACTTTTCACATTCTATCTTGTTTTGCTTGAAGAAGGCTTTGAGGGCAATGTCATTTATTCTTGGAGATCTCCCTTCTTCTTTTTGGTTCTTCCTTTTCATTGGCCTTCATGTAATACTCATGAGGTCATTAGCAATCCAATAAGGTTCTTTCAATTTGAAATCTTTTGTTGGGCCGTCATTGGGTGTCTTCCTCTTGGCAAGACTCGTAGTATTTTCCTAACCAATTCTTTATTTGGATACACTCTACCAAACATTTTCAGGCTATTAGTAATGTTAGTGAACCGTGTAAACATTGAACTAATAGATTCATCTTTCTCCATTGAAAAAAGTTCATATTGATGTACAAGCATACTCATTTTGTTTTCTTTCCCTTGATTAGTTCTTGTCACAATTTTGTACTCTATTAAATTCATTTCTATTAAGAGTATAAATATAAAGTATTCGTAGATTTAGCATTCAAGCTTAATTTTCTTTTATCATGATCATCAAAATCTATAGGCAATTTAAGCACATTTACTCCGTTTTCTATCTTGATAGGAATATAAGGACCATTTTCAATAACACTCAACAAATTATAATCCATGGATTGAATAAAAATTTTCATTCTATCTTTTCAATGGATATAATCATTACCGTCAAAGAAGGGAGACCTAGTAGTAGATTGCCCCTCAACATGTGAAAAATTTAAGTTGAATGCCATAGAACTAAGATACAATATAATCAAGTTAATCACAACAAAATTTTTAATACCTTGCTCTGATAGCACTTTTAAAATTGAAAATAACCTAAGAAGAGAGTGAATTAGGTTATTAACAATTTTTTTATAATTAGCTTACTAATTTGTATAGTTCAAATATAGTCATAATCTCAAGCAATAAAATCAGTTTTTCAGAGTTAAAACTTAGAGTGAATAAATTCTTAGGAGTTTAGAGAGAAGAAATGCAACTGAGTTGTTAACGCGGTTGAGCCAATTTTGCCTACATCTGCGCTTCAAGGCTCTTCCTTGAAGATTACTTCCAATCTCAACTTCTTGAGTTCACTCAATTCATCTTCCGGGCATCCATCAATGCCTTACAAGACTCTTCTTCAAGGCATCACCCTTTACATGTTCAAAAATAACAATGAGAATCGAAATATCGAAAAACATAATTCTCACACACTCTCAATATGTACAATCACAAGTGGATGATCTAGGAGAGGTCAGAGATCAATTGAAGTTAGGGATTCTCAAGTTATGATTTGGTAGCACTTCGTTGCAATTTCTAGATTTGGTAATTTTATAATTATCTTCCATTATTCTATTTATAAGTGTCTTCAAAAAACATATAGTCTAGTCGACACTCCTCTTTGGTCGACACTTTGTTGACGTTGTGTGATATTTTAAAAGTCATTCAACAACTTGGTCGACACTTTTGGCTTCTTGGTCGACACTTTAAAGCTCTCCGGAATATTTGCATCTGTTCCTGCAGTCGACACCTAAAACTCTCTAGAATTTCAGCATTTGTTCCTGGAGTCGACACTAGCACTTTCCAGTCGACACATGAAGCTCTTTGGAATTTCATAAAGATGCCTAGTGGTCGAAACTCTATCACTTCAGTTGACACTTTGAAGACGTTTTTTTGCATTCATTTAACTTCAAGTTCTAAAGGTTTATTGAAGGCTGAAAGTTCTTGAACACACACGTTAGTATGATTAAATATCTCTCTTAAAGAGTATTTTCAATGAGAAGCAAAGATACAATAATTTCCTGTACTTATTACCAATAATCATAACAATAGTCATTACCCAAGAATAACTTAAATATAAAATAATCTCATTTAAAAACAATCATCATCAAAATTATATTAACCGTAAAACACTTTAAGCTAACAATCAGGTCGTCCGACCTGACGTTATGTTAGGTCACCTCCAGATTGTGACATGCACACCGTCTCCAATCTCATCTGTGCCTCTATTCAAAATCATGCTCCGTCGTGTGCTCAAAGAGCAGCCTCCAACCTACTCATCGTTGCACGAATCATCCATTGTTGTTTCGTCTAATTATTCAGTCATCCACAGAATCACCAGCCAGTTTAGCAATTCAGATTAGCAGCTTCAATCTGATCTTTTTCGCTGGGAGAATTATTCTCAAATTTTTGGTTTTTTACAGGGGCTTGGTACATATGTTGTGTGCTGTTTGATTTGTGGAAATATCTATTTATTTGGGTGAGTTTTTGTTGGTTATGATACTATTTGGGAGCTAATCAAAATATTTTTTTTTTGTTGGGTTTTAAATACTTGGGTTGGATTTTTTATGTTGAAATCGTTTTTGGAGCGATAAGTTCGTTCAAGTTTGATATTCCCTTATTAGATCAGAACACAAGATTTATGTTATGGTAGGTGAATATGTGATATGTGCTCACACAGATGGAATCAGACTATGCATTGTTAGGGCTTGATAAAATGCCAGTGTCTTGTAGTGAAGTGGAGAAAATTTGAATGGATCAAAAAACTCTATCGTTGATACGTCTGCATTTGTTGAATCAGATTTTGCTAGATGTCTTGAATGATAAAACTATTGTTGATTTATGCTTAAATTTGGAGCATTATGTACGAAGAAAACCCTACTTTTCATTAGTTGATGGAAGGTAATTCTGTAGAAGAACATTTGATCACATTCAGGAAGTTAGTTTTAGATATAGAAACTTTGAGATGCAAGTATGATTACAAGAATTTATGGTTGATTCTATTTTACTCGTTGCCTGTTTCGTAAGGTTCTTTCATAGATACAACCTTATACAATAATAAAGTCTATCTCTAAAAGAAGTTTTATGGGGCTTTGTTGTCAAAGGAGAAGATGAAGCAGATTGTTGTTGGATCTGAGTCTCGTGGATAGGGACTCCTCATTCGGGGTAGAACAAGAGAGTCAAACAACAAAGACATTGATGATGTTTCCGTTTTGAAGGATATATCAAAGTCAAGGAACCATGATGGTTATTAGATGAGCTCTCACAACACAAAATCGAGAAGAGAAATGTCAAAGAGTAGTAAATGCTTAATAATGAACAAGATGTTCTCTTTAATTATTGATTAAGGAAGTTGTATCAACATGGCAGACATGGAGGAGAAACTTGGTATGGAGACTACTTTGTATCTGAATCCTTAAAAATTGAGTTAGCTCAATGACAAGGACAACATCAAAGTCACCAAACAAGTAAGGGTTTCATTCTCCATTGGTAAATATATTGATGAAGTTGTTTGTGATGAGTGCTAGCCACAATCTACTTGGGAGACCGTGACAATTTGATAAGAAGATCATACATGATGGTTTTAACAATTTCTACTTTTTCAAGCTCGAAGAGAAGACCATCAAACTAGCTCCTCTTTGGCCATAACAAATTTGTTTAAATCATCAAATTGTGAAGAAGAAAAGGGTAAAGAGGTTTTGCTTATGTCAAAGAAAGAGGCCTTGATTTAGTTTAAAATCATAGCGAAAATCTTATTTTAGGATTGACTTGTTGATAGGGGAGAAATACCGAAGAATGCTATCACACTTCTTGAGTTTTATCAAGATGTGGTTCCTAAAGAGTTTACACAAGGACTTCTTTTTTTACAAGGGATGGAGCATCTAATTGATCACTCATGAACAACCAACCTACCAAGAAAAGTCTTATATAGATGGAACCCAATAGAAGCTGAAGAATTGCACAAGCCGATCACAAAGTTACTAGTGAAAGGAAAGACTTGAGGACCGCTTAATTCATATGTCATTCCTACCTTTATAATGCTCAAGGGAGATGGCATTATGACATTGCATGTGGACAACCTAGTCGTCGTCAAATATAGCTTTTCATTGCCTAGTTGTGGAATTACGATTGTTAGTGATAGGTTTTCTAAGGTAACCCGCATTATTGTTCACTCCAAGATGAGGAAACTGCCTAAAAAAATTGGTGCCTCATCAATGAGGTATGTGTCGTTAAATAAATTGATTGATTGGTATTTTTTATAAATGGATGGATTAGAGTTCCCTATTTTATTGGTGATGACTTGGAACTTAGGAGGGAGCATTATCACAACTAAATGAAAGTGCATCTTAGCACCATGTTTTGAAGGTTTATTCAAGAAAGTTGATGGTCGATAATTTTGATGCCATTTTGGTTTGCAATGACGATTCCATCCATTACTTGATGATTTTTCGATCACTTTTGGAGTCATGAAACAAAGTCAAGTTTTATGATATGCCCAACAAGTTTCCTTTGGAACAAAATGGGATGAGTCTCCTTAACTTTGTAATCCGTGACATGTTAATGGTTAAAGTTTAGTTGGTGAATACTGCCGGGTGGACGATTTTGATCAATACGGAGGGTGACATCCAATTTATAAGGTACACCTTACCAATCGGATTTAACTCTAGTTTACTTGAATTAGTAAGGAGTAAAGCTAATTTTGTTGTTGATGAGAATTTTTCTTGTTGGGGTGGGTGTTATAAATCTAAAGGAGGCATTGTTGAATATATTACTCATGACTATTTGTTCAAAGGCTATGCATACCCTATTATAGTGTCTGAAACTTATTTAGTATAAAAAACAGGCCATATATTACTTATACTTCAATTTTTGGGAAATAAGATATATGAAGTTGTGAAACTTAGTTGGGTAAGGTGCAATTTGACCCCTACAACTAGGTGAAATGGACAATTTATACCATAAACTTGGATAATGGGCAATAATAACCTTAATGTATTGATTATGGGCAATATTGCCCCTACCATTACATTTTCAGTTAAAAAGTCACGTTTTTTTCACATGATTATTTTTTCTTTCTGAAATGCCCCTGCCCTCTTCTCCCTTCACCCTCGTTTCTCTCTCCTTCCCTAGCTCTCTTCGTCGCTCTCTTCCCACTCTGTACCATATGGTCTTGCTTTAATTTAATGCAGAGGATGCAACAGTTTTTGGAGAGAGAGAGAGAGAGAGAGTTGAAAAATATGAAAAGGAAGTAGTGTGGAAAGGAAGTGCTAAAACAAAAGGGAGAAGGAAGAGGAGGCAAGAGAGTCAAAAAGTGAAAGTTTGAATTGGGATCCTCCTCCTGCACTGCATCATGTTCCTACGTAAATTCGTCGAATGTTACACAATTTCCTTCTCAACCCGTCTTGCCCTCTTCAGAATTCAATGGAGTAGAGTTTGGGAGAGTCAATGATTGTCAAGTACAGCCCCTTAATCGTACGAACTTGTAAAAAAGAGCTCAAGCGATGGCAAACCTGCCTAAGAATTTGCAAATGCGAAGAGAGTTACACAGCAGGCCTAGAATGAGCTAGAAAAAGCTCAAGCTTTTAAAGAACATGCAATCAAAAAGATGAACTCTACAGTTCTGCAAATCACGTGCCAAACTTGTCAAAGAAGAATTCAGGCAAGAAAAACAGTTTTACCCTCTTCAGAAAATGAGAATTCACTTGTCAGGACCCGACCCGGCCCCGACCGGATCCCGACGAATAGGATTCCTGAGGTGGTAATTATTCAACGAAAGACTGAAGACAAATCAACACAACGACTTTCCTCTAACAATTCCTACGTGGCATCCTAAAATAGGAACTATCATTCAAAACATCAAACATAAGAGTGTACAGCAGAAATAATAATAAAAAAAATTAGTCACGACATGTGACTTTTCAACTTTGACAATAAACTATAATCCGGATCGATCTTATGCCTCGTTGTACATCTTTACCTTAATCTTGGTTTTTTTTTCCTGTCTGGTGAACGTATCCAATATTTGTAAAATATAATTAATCCACAAATGAATTTTACGCCCAGCAAGTAAAACAAACACCTAGAATAATTAATCTAGGCTCTATCCCATAATCTACGACCCAACATCCTCCATCTATCTTTATTTTGATTTTCTTTCAAAGTTCTTTAAATTTAACTCTTTTCAAATGCCTTCTGTATTTACAAAAAAATATTCTTATTGAAATCAATAATTTTGAAAACAATTTCACCAATTAACATCAAATTCAATTTCAGTTAAACCTTGTATTTTAAAATCACAATGTCAAATAAAAATTCATTGCATAATTTAACATTCCGTGATATTTGTTAAAAATCCAGGCCAATGTCAACCCAACATGTACAACTATAAAACATCCCTACAGCTTCCCGGGCTTTCACAGGCTGGACTGTAGTATCCCGAGCTTGCTACCCTCGCGAGGTTTAGGGACTTTCAACCCAAGGAGGATGTTATACATAAGACTCCTACTCTTTTCATAACACACCCCTACAGATTCCCGGGTTTTCACCGGCCAGACTGTAGGACCCCGAGCATTACTCCTCACGAGATTTAGGGATTTTCAACCCAAAGGGGATGACTATGCATAAGGCTCTTACTCTTTTCCCATTCATAGTTATACATATTGTGCATATCAAGAGGCAAGTTAAATCTTAAAATCGATTGACACTCCCTTTTCCTCAATGCATAATCAACCATCATAAAACTCAATTAAAACAATCAACACCAGTATTCAATTCAATAAATTTCTAATACAACTTATTGAGCAAATAAACATATATATTTAAACCAATCTCTTTTCCACAAAACTGTAGTGACCCCATATTTCTCATAACACTATTCCTAAAAATGTCATAAAATTTATATTTTTATTTCGATCCTTTAATCTTACTCGTTTAAAGACAATTAAATTCCTTCAGCGGAAGACGTTTACACGTGGAACATTGAATTGAAACTAATCTTAAGTGCTGGTGTTAAGACAATAAAACAGGGGCTTCGATCAACAAGACACAGCACTTGAGAAGTTACGATCCACAATAAAATCGGTCGACATTTTCGTCCACAAAATCGGACGACGTCTTCGACCACAAAATCGGTTGATGACTTCGACCACAAAATCAGACAACGTCTTCGACCACAAATTCGGTCGATGTCTTCGACCACAAAATCGGTTGACGACTTCGACCACAAAATCGAACGCCAATTCACTCCACAAGCAAATATAGTTCTTTTTATCACTATTTCAATTCTTATCAACGACAATAACCAATTTAACAACACATATCCAAATTTTAAATTCTAATCAAAACAACATTTAAACATATCTCTTAAAACCTCTTATCACTTCACTTTCAATTTACCATCCAATAAACTTCATTTCAACAATACAATTAATTCATGACTTCCATCATCAACCAAACTCTTTCAATTCAACCAAACCTGATTTAATACACTTCCAACCAAAAACTGCATACAAAACCACCACATCCATTATTTCACCAAATCCAAATATCAAATAACCTATCTCCACCTAAATCATGCGATAAAGTCTAAATTAAGTATTCTAAGTGTAAATTTCACTTACCGAAATTGTCGGTTCCTCTCTTTTTTCTTGAAATCTCTGCCGACACCAACGATGTCTACACTAAAACGCTACTCTCGACGAGCTGATCACTTTTTCCTAAAGGACAAATGGACGAAACTAGTGTTTCCCCCTTCCCTTTCTCTCTTCTCCCTCGCAGGTTCTCTCTGTCGCCGCTTTGTTTTTCTTCTTTCCCCTTCTCTGTTTCTTTTTTTTTTCTTTCTGTTTCTCACGAAAAGGGAAAGAGTATCAAAACATTAACAAGCTTCTAGATGCTTATCCCTTAAAATTGACTTTTCAAACTTATTATTTATTTATTTATTTATTTATTTATTATTATTATTATTTGTTTTTTCTCATACACTTCCACGTAAAAGTGGATAATTCCCCACCTTTCAGCAAGCTTCTCCCTTTTTCTAGAAATACCTAAGGGTAATTTACTCTTTTGACCAACTTTATCCTCTGACAATTACTCTTTTACCTTTCATTCCATGAATAATTACCATAAACCGAACTTAATTAATCTCTAATCACCATTAGTTTAATTTAATTTTTATAATTAATTAAAAGTTGATAAAATAAAAATTTATACGTTTACAAATTTTCAAACCATTACATCACTGGTTTTGAGTTTTATTTCTTCTGTGATCACAACAGAAGGCGATCAAGTAGAAAACCATCATCAATTTAATCCATGAATGGAAACCGGTCGACACCTCAACTGTGTCTGGTTGACCCCCATAGGCGTGGTCGACACCTATTTCGTCTCCGGTCGCACCTCTTTGCAACTTCGGTCGACACCTAAGGCAACCGGTCGACAATTCGTCTATCTGCAAGTAGAGGTTGCAAAGCAATTGAAGGTTGGCAAAATCGGAGATCAGCTTTCATTTTTGGCACTCTGTAACGAAAATTACAGGACTTTTAGAGAGAGAAACTGTAACACCCATAAAATTTTCTTAATGTACGTAGCCTTAGTTTAGGGATGTCATGCGAGTTTAACGATAATATAGGATGATGCTAAGTGTTTGATTTAGAAAGTAAAAGTGGAAGATAATTTGGAGGTGAAAAATATAAGAGGAGTGGTTTAGAGGTTATGGTTAAATGGACTTTTAAGTAAACATAAAGTAAAGGAAAGAAAATTTTATGAAGGAGATTTGGAAGGAGGCATTCACGTTGGGATTTTGGAGGAACAAAAGAGAGAGGCAATTTTATAAAATTTAAAAATTTTGTGGAAAAAAATTAAAAGAAGGGAAATTGTGTTTTAATTAAAAAGTGAAATTTAAGGTAAAGAGAGCAAATTCCCTTCTTCTTCCCCCTTTTCTTCCACGAAAATTCCAGCAACCCTAGAGCTTTCTCTCCTCCATTTTCCATCAAGTTTTTGCAAGAAATCAGGTAATTTTAAGTGGGTTTTATGTTGTATACACTTAGATGAAGATTTTGTGGGTTTTTGTTGAGTTTTAAGGGAATTTAGTTAGGGTTTGAAAACCCTCATTGGTGAACTCCAAAAATTTTGTTTCCCTTGCTGGTTTTCTTCCTAATTAGTGTTTTAACTCTTAGATATGTTAGTTTAGATTTTTTTTTAGGGAGAGATTTGAGTTTTGGTGTGAGTTGTGGAAAAACCGGTTTTGTAAACTAAGTGCACCGATTCTGTTTCTGCAATTTCAGATCGCCCAAGTTGGTTGTTGCTTAAATTTGATTGTTTCAATGGATAATAGATGTGTAGAGGTTTACGGAATGGGGTGGCACGTCTAAATCCGTTGAAAAACGAATAAGTTATAACCGTTTGAAATTGGACACCAAAATTTGTGGAAAAATCGGGTTTTAGGGTTTAGATTTTTGAAAGGTTTAAATTGTGGTTAGTTTTGAGTTTAAGTATTCCTTAGAATTTCCTAGATTGATGCTAAGCCATTTTCCCTATTTGTTAGGTTGTCGAGTGAGTAATTTAACGAGACGAAATGAACATACAAGTGCCGAGCAATAAAGTAAGTAGAGGAATATTTTTGTTGCCTTCGGGCCTACACCATGGAACGGTAGGGTTTAATGGTTGGTTTATTATTGGTGTTGTGTTGTGTTGCAAATTTTTGAAACATGCATCATAGTTTTAATTTCACTTGATACGAGTTTTTTTTGCATTGTTTGGAATTGTGAGCGTGGAAACGTAATAAGATAAAAAAAAAATTGCAAAATTGGTCTTGAGTAGAGTGCCTTGTCGGGATTAAGTGCTTGGAATGTAGCACCTCGACGGGACCTTTATGAAAGATGTGAGGGTTCTACGATCGACGTGGAGGGAGATTGTGTATAGCCATCCTAGATGGTTATTAGATGATTGCTATCTGGTCTTGCTCTGGTGGTTCTGAGTGTGGCCGTCCTAGACGGTTATAGGACGTGAGCCTACTCGATCCACACGGCTTATGAAAGATTAATGCAACGAATATGAAACGAGCACAACTGAGAGTTAGAAACTGCATGTGATAGAATTGGTTGCATTGTGTGTTGTTTGCATCCATTATTCCCTACTTTCTAAGCATTAGACTTACTTTTTGTGTTATGTGGTGTAGGTGACGATATCTTCACAAGTGAGATTGATGAGGGAGATCAAGCATAGGAGTAATCGGAGATTCACGGGGTACGCCGATGCGGGCAGTTGTCGGGGTGCCTCGACCTGGGTCTTCGGGGAAGTGTGTGGTTGGGTATTTTGGATTGGCTTTGTTAGATATTATTTTGTGTAAATATTCATGTTTTGAAACACTTGCGAATATGGTTTGGATGAGTTTTATAAATGATTTCAGGTTTGTGGTTTTAAAAGAATTTAGTCGTTATGCCGCTCGTTTTTTTTATGGTAAACAACGTCAGGTTTCACTTGTTTCTATGTTTTCGTTGATGTTTTGGAGTCGGTTTTCTGAGATTTTTACGTGTCACGGAGTCGGGGATGTCGGGAACTTTTAGGGTAAATTTTTTGTGATATGGGTGTGAATGGTTTGAAGAAAATGGAGAAATTGAGAGAAAGGACGCTGGTAGCCGAAGTGTAGGCGCGCAGGCAAAAGAGTGGGCGCGCGGGCGCAGCGGTGGCCCGCGCAGTGTGCGCACGATGCGCGCTGCGTGGGCGCGCGCAGCGCCCAGCGCCGATCGATCGGCGCAATTCACTGTAGATCGCCTGGCAACCCAAGAGGTTGCCGCACGAGGCTCGCTGTTGCGCGCGTGGTGCACGCAGCAGGCACGCGCACGGCGCCCAGCATAAAAATTTTTAATTTTTTTTTAAATTTTTCCTATTTTTACTATGTTTTAACCCGATCTTTTCCGGTACATTTTGCAAGTATTTTGGGCACATTTTCCAAAAAAATTTGAGAATTCAAAAAACCCGAAAATCGAGTCAAAATTTTATCAAAAATTATTGTAAATTACATTTTAAACGCGGGATTGTTGTGCAAAGTAGCGCACCAAGCCGGGGCGAGTTCGGGGCATTACAGAAACTTACAGGCCCCTTTCTGTTAATGCCGAGCCGAAATCATCGTTATTCCTGTAACGCCCGATTTTACGGGATTTTGTAATTTCAATAAATAATGGCATTTTTGTAAATATGTCAAATTAAGTTTGTTTTGCCAACAGAAGGTTTTAATGGAGCTTTAATAATAAATTAGAATTTATGGCGAAATAAGGAAATTTGGAGAAATCGAATAGTTAGTCAAACAACGAGATAAGTAGAGAAACAAATTGAAAATCAATGGAAGGGCGTTATGGTAAATTCGCAAGCCAAATTTTAATAAAAACATCAAACTCCCTCTTTCTCCCTCACACTTACGCAGGAATCCATTTTCTCTCCCTCTCCTCGCACGATTCTTCTCTCCCTCACGCGGCCTCTCCTCCGACGATTTCTCCTCCTCCGATCATAACGATTTCCTCACGTTTTCTCCCTCAAACCTGACCTTAGGAATGAATCTATAGTTTTGGAGCTTTAGATTTCAATTTCTATGGTTTAAAACAGTTTGGGTTTTCGTTGAAAACGTGAAATAGAATTTGAAATCGATAGGTTTACCGTATTTATGGCTCTAATGGGCGTATTTATGGTTGTTGGTGAGAGTTAGTTGAATTAATGAGGGTTATTGAGGTTTTGAGTGGTTGGAAGTTTTAAAAACTCCATTAATGGGGGTTTGGAAATTCACGAGCACGAATTGCTCGATAAAATGCCTCAATGAGTTAATTTAGAGTTTTAGGAGATTTCCTTAGTTAGGGTTTCGTTAGTTTGGAAGTTTAAGGGTTTAAACTCGGTTTTAAATGACAAATGTTGTATATTGTCATAGGTGAACAACGCTCGTGGACGGAGCTTAAATTCGAACGGACACGAAGTAAGTCTCTGTGATTTGTTTGGCCGATTGGCCTACACCATAAGATTATGTTGATCGAGGAATTGGAGATGTTTGTTGTGTTGGGTAATTAGGTTGGGTAGTTAGTTTAGTTATATTGTAGAATGTATAAGTTTATTTTTTATTGCGCTTTGTTTTCGTTATGTCATTGTACACATGCACGCATCATGGTTTTATAAAAGGCATAAAAAAGAATTTCTATGCATGTTTTTTTTTTTTTACAAAACGGAAAGGAATAACGAAAAAGTAAATGAATGTAATGATGGTCACGTCGGTGGCGGTGGTTCAGACATGGCTATCGGATGAAGCATGTTTCCCCCCCGGTTAGATACGAGGGGCTATCCAATTGCCGGATGTGCTGCTCCTATCTAGCGAGAGTAAAGCCCCGGTGACATAAAATGAAACGAAATGAATAGCGAAAAGGTAGGAAGCATGATTTATGAACTGTACATGCATAGCATTCACGTGCATTCACTTAGACTTACTGAGCCTTTAGCTCACATTTTAAATTCTGTGGTGTAGGTGATCTCGATATAGGTGAGGACGATGTTTCTCCGCCCGAAGTCTAAGCAGGTTGATGAAGAATGCTCGCGGGAGTCGGTGCTGGCGCAGTCGGTGCTTATTTTGACCCGTGGGGACGTAGGTAAATGGTTTGGAAAATTGATAGATATGAATATAGGAAATTATATAGTTGAACATTTTAGGATGCTTGGATCTGGATAGATATCGTATAGTATTTTGTAATATTTTTTATATTTTCAAATAGAGGGAAATGTTAAACTTTTAAACTGAACCACGCGGTTCGTTTTTACGAAATTTAGTCACGTTTAAATATGTTTTGAATTGGTTTTTGTGTGATGTGTTAAGTGAGAATTGTAGGGAGATTTAAGTGCTTGATATGAGTCGATGCTAGGTGTTTGGGGTTGGAGAGATTTCAAGGTGTGAAGCAAAGAAGTGGTGAAGTGTGTGTGAGGGTGGTGTGCAGGGAACGAAGATGTAGAAGAAAAAGGGAGAGGCGTTCGATCGCGGGAGGGGAGCGATCTGTAACGACCCCCTTTCCCTGCAAGATATTGTCCGCTCTGGGGATTGGGCCGTAGCCCAATATCCTCCCCTCACGGCTTTGTTTGGCGAGAACTTCCCGGAAGGTCACCCAACCTGGGATTGCTCTCACCGAAGCATTTTTAACTTCGGAGTTCTTATGGGATTCGTTGTCAATTGTGCTCCAAAACGCGTCTTAATATCTTGGGAGGGATCTCTTACATATGTTTCATTTCCACATACTTCCCCAAGCGATGTGGGATTGTGACGACCCCCTCTTTACGACTTGTCACCTTCCGGTTCGCCCGCGGGAACGTACCGTCATCCGGA
Organism: Begonia masoniana; assembly: GCA_022432975.1. Lineage (NCBI taxonomy): Eukaryota > Viridiplantae > Streptophyta > Magnoliopsida > Cucurbitales > Begoniaceae > Begonia > Begonia masoniana. The sequence continues at coordinate 34,292,290 of CM039516.1, read as the reverse complement.
TTCCGGTTCGTGCAGCTATCGTACCCATACGTGCATATTCGGGTCATCACACGATCGAACACAAAACTCTCTAGTTTTCCAGAGGAGTTCCCGATCATTCGTCAAAATAGAGGCGAACGATCGGCTTCTGAAGGGCCACGTTCTGGAGAAAATCCAGAATGTGAGCCGATCGATCGCTCAAAAAGGAGCGATCAATCGCTCAACCATGGGCCGATCGATCGCCCCTTATTTTGTCGCTTTTGACATTTTTGTCCTCGATTTACTTGCTGTGTTTTCCTTCAGTTTTATATAATTTCTATAAATGTTTTTCAAAGTAATTTCAACATTTATTTTAAAGCATTTCCTTTAAATGGTTTTAAGGACGCTTTAATTTGAATTAGAGGTTTAAAAAGAAAAATTTTATACGAGAAATTAAGAGTAAAGAATTAGGGATGTTACAGTTCTCTTCTAGAAAGCTCGTGTCGTTGTTTCAGAAGCTGAAGCGCACTTTCAGAAGAATCCTCTAAATTATTAGAGCTTGAAGAATCTGATTTGATCAAATAATCCTCAGTGATGGATTTGCAGGTTTTATATTCGATTTCTTGATTGCTTTCTTGGGTCGACGAAGCAGCTAAGTTGGGGCTAACGTCTCTGCTAAGAACTGTCGATGAAGACGCCGGAGAAACAGAGCTCAGACAAGTTGATAAATTTCCTCCTTTCTTCACCTTTCTAAACGAATCTCTGACTTTAGAATCCCACATTTTTAGGAAAAAATCAGACCCAGATTTCGTAAGGGAAGTTGGATTGAAGAGAGAAGACTCCCGGGATATTCGGGCCTTGGCTTCCAGTCGGGCGCTCTCCCACTGCGCCATGTGGCGGGTGGTCAGAGACACCGGCGCTTTGGCAGAAAACAATGGTGGAAATAGAAGTGAGCGAGGGTAGGAGAGAGAAAGAGAGAATGGTATTTTTAGAAGTAAAATAAGGCACGTGACGAAAACATGCTATTTTAACAGAAAATGAGACGGTAGGGGCCATATTGTCCATTATCAATACATTAAGGTTGTTCTTGCCTATTATCTGAGTTTACGGTGTAAATTGTCTATTTCACCTAATTATAGGAGCCAAATTGCACTTTACCCAACTTAGTTCCTTTGGGACATTTATGAGAAAGATTATGTACGAGATTTTAAAAGAATATATCATTTACAAAGGAATTAAAAATTAATTGCAACTTAACAGATTTTTGTATACTATTGTTGTTCCATATTCATCCATGAATTGGGTTTAACACGGCTAAGAGTACTTCCCAATAGCTTGGTTTGGAGCCATTAACTAGATATTTGATAATCTTATAAGTAGGTTGCACAAAATCAAATTATAATTGTGGTTCAATTTCTGATCGTTCTAATTTCTAATCTTCGCGTGAATCATGATTGGTTCTTAATATAAATAACATTTTTTCAGCATTTGGTTCACAGTTTCAGATATGAAAAATCATTAGAATTACACCGAATAGTGGATTACAAATCTGACCTAGACCTAGCTCAAGAAAACTCGACATTAATTATTTCTATTTCTATTTCTATTTTTATTTCTATTTTTATTTTGTAAGCGAACCAGTGTTGTCAACCGAGTAAGCATGACAGTTTTATTTCTCTTGTTGTTTATCATGGATCAAAATAGGTCGTGCAAGGATTACAAGATCCAAGGAGATAATTCATGATCCTTGACAATGAAAACATACACAAATTCACAAGCCACACCGGAACACAACTTCGTATCTCATACCGTACGTGCAAGTAGGCGAGTTCAGTGCACGCATTCGCTCTCGTTCAAAAATCCTCCATTCCTTCTCCCTTGAAGCACAAAAGCGATCCTTTTCTTGGCGCCATTGCAGTACGAAGTACCTATCTTTCACTCATTCTTTTCTCTCCACAATCTCTCGTCTCTCTTTCACTTTCTTCTTGTTGTGCACAAAACCAACCTTTGTTGAGTCTCCCGTCATATGCCTCGAGCTCACTGTAGGGCCATTGAATTTTTCGTGGGAGAGCATCAACCTGCAAGAAGTGATCAAGTGGTTTCTCTTATCCCAAAAATCTTTTGGGTCCTAGGTTAGGTCTGGTCCCTAGGGAAACCATTGAAGTTTACCACTAGATGTAACTTGTTTACGTTTAGAGGACATACACAAGATTACGTCGACTTCATTACAGCGTAGCCGGGCAATGATTAACAAAGAATTTCTTGTACACTTTATTTTATTAAATTTTTCAGAAACTAATCCTGTTTATCAAAAGTCACCATTTGACTACCTAATAGATATTTAAGTTCTTGCTACCATTAATGACTTAATACAATGTCATTAAATTACTTATTCCTAATATTCAAGCACAACTT
>CM039516.1:34083083-34289817 GCA_022432975.1 Begonia masoniana | reverse complement strand
CTAATATATTGTGGCAATTCCTATCAAACCACTGCTTCTGAAGCAGTGAGATTCTATGAAATTCATTTTGTAAGTTGACATTAGAAGGGGGAGAAGTCCTCTTAAAAACCTACTTATTCTGGTAATTCTTCTAGTATTTTTCTAAACAGATATTGAGGTACTATTACAGGGGATCAATGATATTCTGATGCCAACTTCGCCAAATAAAAGGTTATTTGGTAAATCTTAAAGTGGGAAGGGAAAATGATTACTGTTGGTGAAAGTTGTATTTCGTGGGGGAGATTTTTATCTTGCAATGTGATGGGGATGGAAATCTACACACTGAATTGTCTACCAAACAAGTACAAACACCAAACGAAATTAAGACAAACCACTTCTGAGGAGGGAAAACAAACAACACCCAAGTCAAGAACAATCTTGGACTTGGAACACAAGAGAAAACGTCATTCAACAGAATATAAATTTCATAATGAAAACCTACACACTCCTTCACATGCTCTTCTTCTTTGCCAATACCAACCACTCACCAAAACGAACTGCAACTCTCCATTACCCCAATTCTTAACTAACTTGCCAGCTAAACATAAAACATGTTCCACTTTACCCTTGAAAATGAACGTCTTTCCAAAATACTTATCCTCGTCTCCCTTCTCAACACAATGATTGTCTGACAGGTAATTACAAAGAATAGGAGGGAGATTCTATCAGGGGTTTTAGGGGGAGAAGAGGCATTTTATTATGTCGTCATTTTACAGACTGTTATGCTGTTTTTGCATGTTTTCTTATTGAACAGTTGTAGTATTTTTGGGTCTGTGGTTTAGTCGGACTTGTGGTGTAGTTGTTTTACTGTTTGAAACTGGTTTGTTTGTTGTGTTCTTATCGTGCGTCCAGGGACTACCAAGGAGACTGGGAAACTCGCAGAAGGAGAAGACTACAGTGTAACATATTCCTAACATATTAAAAACTTGGATTTTCTAAATTGATGACAAGAAACAACTCAGAGCATTCTATCTTCATCTGAATACCAGAGAAGTAGGTGGCAGCCAACAAGAAATTTAAAATAGGACACTCATGTGAACAAGCTAAAAGGTCTTCGATAATGAAATGTACAAGGAAAAATTTACAACCCAAACAAGGATTTCTATTGCAAAAACAATAACTGATAGCCATACTTCTACTTGAAATCTGACTGAGTAAAAGATGGAATTTCTTTACGAGTAATCGAGGGAAATAAATCAGATAATCTCAAAATATGAAAACTCAACCAGATAGCAAACAATTGTCAACACATTTCCCTCCTGAATACCAAACATGCAAGTGCCAACGCTAAAAATAATCGTTAATTAGAGAACCACTTTGTCAACATAGCATTTGAGGGTGATAACTGATAAGGCTCATAGCAGATTAACGTGAATTTTTCAAGAAGTACGTAACTTGAAGATACAGCCTTGAATTCATTCAGTTATATTAGTTTGAGTTAGATTGTAAAAATAGCAGTTTAACTTCAGTTATATTAGTGCAAATAATACTTTTATCCAATCCATCCAAACAGCAGAGTTTATTCTACATCTGGTTTTTCTTACTTCCTGTATTGCATCTGAGCTAGATTTCCATTTCATGCTGATTCTATCAAAATTTCCAAACAATCTGAACTCTCTCAACATAAAAACAGAAAAATTTCTGTGAGAACTTTTCCATGCTCCCCACTGATATTCACTTAAGGCTAATCTCATTCAACTGATAAAAGCTCAAGTCAAACTCCATCTATCATAAACCTTATTCCAGGACCTAGTTCCACACAAACACAGAATTCCAATACCTTACCTAAGCTGACCTCTCAGTGCAATTTAACCATTCCAACACACCCAATGATTACTCGAATAGGAAACTGGAATTTAAAGCAAAAGCCTACTTAGCCATCAATTCTACATCACCAGAAAACTCAGAACACCATGTTCCTTATGCTGTCAAGGAAACTTTAGCTAATCCAACTTGGTCTTTTTGTTCATGATAAGAATTTGGCTAAAGACAAATGGATTTTCAAACCCATGCTGAACTCAAACCCACGTATTGGATATCAAAAGTCATATTGGTGACAAGGAGGATTCAAAAAATCCCCAGGTTAGATTTCAAAAGATCTTTTATTCTGATTGTAAAACTGACCACTGTTCAGTTTGTGTTACCTACAAAAGTGTCAAATGTCTGGGATGCTACTGATGTCTTTCTCAATGGTACAATTGAAGAGTTTGTGGTTATGCTCCCTGAAAACTTCATTTATTCTCAACGACCAACACATGTGCAATGACTCAAGAAATCAGTCTATGGGAGGCTTATAAACAAGCATCTAGAGCTTGAATACAAGGTTAAACAAATTCTATCCAATAGGGGTTATAAGCATCCATAAAATTTTTCTACAATTTAGTCAGCTAATCTACTTACTGGTCTGTTTGGATGGTACTCTGGTCAGCGGTTCTGATGCAGCTGTAGTCCAATGGCTCATGTGCAATCTTAGCAAAGAGCGCTTAAAAGATCTTGGTTCAATCACACACTTTTTTAGGATTGAAATATTACTGAACTCATTTGGCATATATAGCCAATATACTAGATTTTCGTCTTTATGAAGAGCCAAAATGACAGATACTTCGAGGAATTTGAAGGGAACAGTCAATGATTGTTTTCGTAATACACCACAACATCTTTATTTGTTGAAAGCATCTAAGATGCAGATTGGGCAAACAAAGTTGATGATAGACGATCAACAAGTGAGAGGAATCTAATCTCATGGTCTTCCATAAAAAATAGATACTTTTAGTAAGTTCTAGAGCTGAAATAGGCTAATGAGCTTTGGCATGAACAACCGGCAAATGAAGCTGAATTCAATCCTTGTTAACAGATATGAAAGTTCATCACTCATCCATCTTCGATTTGGTGGGATAATGTAAGTGCTGTGTGTGGTGCTTCAAATCCTTTTCATCACGCTATATCTAAGCACATTTGAAGTCCATTTGCATCGCCAGAACAAGGTACTGATTGAACATCTCAGTTCTTTATGTTTCTTCAAGTGAAACAGGGTTGAAATAACCAATTTCTCAGTAAGTTTTTCCAAGAACAAGCTTCAGGTGATTACAATTTACATCACCCTTTTGCTTGAAGGGGGATTCCATAAGGGATAAACGTGAATTGTTCAAAGTGGCCGTACCTTGAAGATAAACACCTTCCATAAATTCATTTATATTAGTTTCGAGTTACTTACTGACAAAATGTCAAAATAAGAGTTTTAATTTCTGTTACTGAAGTGTATATATTATGCGACAGAGTCGATTTTACATCTGGTGTTCTTTCATTTTCTCCGTGTATATTGACTCTCAACTGAAACGATCAGTAGAAGCTTTTTGGATGTATCAATCAAAATGAAAAGCGGAATTGCCTAATTGAGGTGGGGATTAAATTTCCTACAAACGTATAACAGATTAATCAGAAACGTTCGACAGAAAAAATGAATGGATTACAGGAAATCAACGACGGAGAATTTGAGCAAAAGCCGAGGGAGATCATCGCGGCAAAACGAACTATCATCGCGGTCAATCATAATACAAATTGGGCAGTACATAAAAATTACATACCTCGTAATCTTCTTTCATGGCCAAAATTTCAGAGCAGTTGCTTGTTTTGTACTCCCCGATCAAATAGCTTACGAGTTTGACAGAAGACGATGCTTGGGAAGTGGGATCTGAGATAGCCCTACCAATGACCCAAATGGTAATTTAATTTTGGTATTTATCAATAAAATCACCTAATTTCGCTGACTTCGTTAATATCTTGTGCTTTAAATTTCGTACATTTAAATTTGTACTTTCAAAGACACTGTTTTCTCAACAAGAGAGAGACTCTCAGCAATGCTTCATTGTCTTGCTCCTCGACCTGACATCGACGCCTTCACCGGCGTTAGCCCTCCGGCAACATCATCTGTCGGTAAAATCACAACATGGCTCACAAATTCCATAACTGAAAACCAACCATTGTTATCTCTCTCTCAAACCCAAAATAACGCAAGCCATTTATTGGCATTTATGTCTACATTCGCCCAATATGACTTCTCAACAGCTTAGTAGAGAATTATTACCTTGGGGGAACCCAAGTTCGAAGAGAGAGAGAGAGAGAGAGTGCCGCGACATCATTTATCGAATGTTGGCAGATGACAATTTGTTAACGATGAATAGTTCAAAGTCTAATACGCTAGGATATGAATTCTATCTTCACTATTTTAATTGTCTCGCAATTCTCGACTAAATCTTTGATACGACTACTTCAGTCTCTAATTCGAATTTATTGCCACATTTTTATTTCCGAGTAACTAATTTAGAACGAAGATCAATGATCAAGTTCATATCCGAGAGGACGAAAAGAATAAGCCCGACTTCGAATTCGAAAACATTCTTAGTGGAATTTTATAAAACCTCCTTCACAGCAAGATTCTGCTGCTTCACTTCTGGTTTGGGTTTATCCACCGGAAAATCTTTTCTCCACCCATGCAAGGTGCCCTCCTCCCATGTTGCTCACGTGCTTAAACCCCTATTATTTGGCCAAAAATATGACACGAATCATCTTCCAAAAAAGTTGGTTCATAATGATTTCGATGAAACAATAATATCAAAGATTTTAACTAAGTCTAGGATGGATCTCTGATTAGGTAGAAGCAAAGTTGATTGAACTTACAGCTTTAATAAGATCTTCGGCTGCATAAAGGGATCGAGCACCGCTTCGGCATCCCTAGAACAAACCGAAAATCCAACGCTTTCATTGAATTCTTCGATTAAAATTAATCAAATTCACGAAACAAGTACATACCACCACGAGGAGGTCCTCTTTCTTGCAAGCAGAAAGTACCTGCTCCAAGAATTCAGGGTTCTTCACTCTACCTGAAGCCCACAAATCCAATGAATCTCAGTAGAATTAAGAAAATCAGATTTGAAATACTTGCAAGTTTACCCTCTGTGCTGTTGAACATGTAAGGAATATTAATGATATTCTCGGTTGCTATAAACCCTTCGTTGAACTCCTCCACCGTCCTAAATATAGATAGATTCGATTAGAAAGAGCGAAATCGATGATATGGGCATCGGATGAATTGAATCATACGTAAAGCATAATTATAGCTTTCACAAAATATGCAAAGGGCAGATCATAAGTGCCTTCCTTGAAACTTGATTCATCAGAAAACAGCTAACTCAACTCTACTACTAGATTAGAAGATTTTTCTGAACAAGAGGACAAATAGATGCAACGTTTGGTTTAGCTAAAGTTCAATCAACATGGATTATTGATAATTTTAAGCCATTTCTACAACCAGCTTTTTAATACAAAATATTCACTCAAACTCAAAATTTTAACACGAGGATCTAATTAATTGGAAGACCCAGAACCTAGAAATATGAAAAAGAAGATCTCAAAGTTCTGCATAATAAATAAGCATGTTGCAGTAGACTATGTGTGAATAATCGAGAAAGCTAGTAGCGATTAAGTTTAAAAACAAAACCCAGAACAAAAAGAGAGGTAGGTCTACCTAACATCTAATAAACGGTAGCCAGATTTGAGAAGATCTTTGGCAGCAGTAACATCAACGGTGACAACTTCAGTACCTGAGCTGCAAGACAAAAGCAGGAGGAAGAGAGTAGAAAAGACATCCATTCATGGACAGAAACCAAAACATTAGAAGCGATTATAAGGTTCAAAAACGAAGCAGAGAAGGAAAAAGGGGAGACCTCTCCACAGAAGCCATGGCATAAACCAGTCGAGGGAAGATAGCAACAGAACGGACGAGATGGCAGATGGGATTGGCGGGGGATTGTAATCCTTCGCCCAGGGATTTGTTTTCTGGGGAAGAGCTATTTCATCAGATTCACTTCGTAAAGGAGATCGATGTCATCCTGGGGAGAACCTTTCAGGTAAATGCCAACGGATGAATTGCCAATATATGTTTGGACTGGATTGACCCCACGTCAGGTCGACCACAACATCTCAATTTGGCATATATGGATGATATCTGACTCGTTAAAGGAGGCGGGCTCCATCATTCCGCTATGCCATTGAATTTCATTGGCCGATAGGCTAATTGCTTACCCACGACTTCAATATTGTTTTTGAGACCTAGTAGCTTTCCCGTCTAAAGTAATTTAATTATGTTTGTTACTTTGCCCGATAAGCCATTCATCGACTCACAATCTCACTATTGTTTTTGAGTCTTAGTAGCTTTCTATCGATTTTGCATTTTACACATATCTACACAATAACAAATTATATTACGACTTTCTAATATTTTGACCACATTTATAAATTACACCAAATGTTTCACAATATATAACATCAATAACTATAAATAAGACTATATGAAATAAAACATTAACAGAATAAAAACAAGTCTCAATAAACAAAATGAGATATAATCAAAATAGGTTTTGGATCCATGAGTATAAGGTTGTCCTCATTTGATTGAAGGCGAGATCCTTCTTTACCCATATGGACTATATAATTGTTAGTTTCAAATATTATACTAAATTATAAATAAATTTATTTTTTAATATTTTATTCTTCGAATAATAACTTTACAACTTTACATCATCAAACTTTTAAGAAAATAGGATATTTACAAAAAAAAAAAAAAAAACCTCAAACTATTGATTTTTTTTTTAAATCTTAAACTTTCAATCCTAATAATTCAAACTTTAAACTATTAAAAACCTAACAAAACAAACTCTGCCGGTCGGCAGATCTCTGTCTAGTCTCAAAAAACGCAATAGAACGGACAACCGTTCTACGACAAACGGCCGTATGTTATTTCTAGTGCCACGTGGCACTTGACACGTCGGATCGGACCCGTCTGGTTGGATGTGGACACCCTTCATTGCACGGTGCTCAGGAACGGTCGGCTGTTTTCGAAGAACAGCCGACCGTTCTCACGCAAACAGCCAACCGTTCTTCGAGAACAGCTGCCTATTCTGCGAGAACAACCGACCGTTCCAGGACATTGACCCTCTGTTGGTAAACTGAGGGCGGAGAACGGTCGGACGTTCCACGGAAGGGTCATCCGTTTTACCAAACAGTCTCTGACTCGTAACTCAATAATTGTCACGGACTGGTCACTGTTTGGGATAAGAGACGGCCGGTTTACGGAATGGCCGACCGTTCTCCTAAATAGTGACCAGCTCGTGACTCAATAATTGTCATGAGCCGGACACTGTTTGGTAGAACGGACGGCTGTTGTATTGAAAGGTCGTCCATTCGACCGAACAAATTTCTGCCCGTGACAATTATTGAATCACTGGCTGAAAGAGAACGAACGATCGTTCTCGTGAATGGACGTCTGTTCTACTATACTATATAAGGAAACAACCTTTAATGTTGAACTCACAGATCTTGAAAACTCTAAAACCTCTAGCGATATTGTATTTCTAACGACATTTTATTTTTTTCTTTATTAGCAACGTTGATGGATTCTGATTCAAGTAGATGGGTTGATGTAGACGAAACAACTAATCAAGTTACCAACATGGGCTTGTATTCAGACGACACGTCTAGATACGGGGATCTTTGAGCATTTAATCATTTAGAAGATGATGGAGAAATAGAGATATATTAAACCTCGCAAACCCTAGACGATGAGCTTCGAACACTGGTCGAGTCGGAAGATGACAAGGCGAAAAACATACCGGTAAGAGAAGAAATTTCTATGAGTTTTTTTTTTGGATAAAAAATATAGTTCTCTACAGGCCATTAGAGAAGAAATAGTCGAATATGCTTTGAATAATGGATATGACATCAAATTCATTAAAAGTGAAACTCGGCGACTCACGGCAGCGTGTGAAGACGGATGTGAATGGCGACTGCATGCTTTGATCATGCAAAATGAGCTTACATTCCAAATAAATAGTTACACCGATTCTCGCAGCTGTGCAAAGAAAATCGAGAATCGTCACGCTACTGCAAAATGGGTGGCAAACCATTATTTGGATAGGTCCAAAAGTCAACTTATATGAGAAATTTCTTCTATTATCGAGACAGTGAGGAAGGATTTGAATGTGAACATTACACCCAGTCTTGCCAGAAGAGCAAGAAGCAATGCTCGAGAACTTAATGACGGGAGGGGCAACGAACAATTCAAACTACCGCATTTGTACACAACAAAAATATTTAGATCAAATCTGGGTAGCACAATGAAAATACATAGTTACCTGGTGGGCAATGGTAAGACTGAGTCATACGTATTTGAAAGAATGTATATGTGTATGGCTACTTGTAAGACAGGTTTGCTGTAGCGTGGTAGACTTATTATCTGTTTGGATGGTTGTCATCTGAAGGGCTCCTGCCCTAGCCAATTACTCACAGTCATTAGTATTAATGGCGACGATGACATATATCATGTTGTCGTTGCAATTTGGAGTCAGAGTGCACAGACTCATGGAAGTGGTTTTTGCAAATATTGAAGGAAGACCCAAACACTCTAGATAGATGCAGATGGACAATTGTGTCGGATCGACAAAATGTACAACTGTGTCAGATCACATTTGCTATTGTTTCTCGTACAGCTTATTTAGTGGTGTAATTGTAATGCATAAGGAAGTTCTACTTAGGAGACTGGATTTTAAGTAGGACCGCTTGTGACCTCTCTAGCATTTCCTGGAAACTTACTTGGAAATGTAGTTCTGTCTAGGAGATTGTCCAGTATAGTCTTTCCTGGAATTATCCTAATTAGTACCCTTCACGTTGTGATTGTTATATTGTTTTATGTTGACTTTATTTTTCTTTCACATATTAGGGGGTTGTCGCGTGCTGTGAAGAAAGAATTAGGTTTAGCCGAACACTGTTACTGCCTCTGGCATATGTATGCAAACTTTAAAAGTCAATTTCGGGGCAGAGCGTTCAGAGATGTAATATGGAATGCAGCTAGGGCAACCACAAATTTTCATTTTGAGATAGAAATGAGGAAACTGCATAAGATTCACCTGGATGCCCACACATGGCTTCGACAAACACTGCCTAGCTATTGGGTTATTCATGCATTTTTCTTGATTCCCAAGTGCGATATGAGCTTGAATAATTTATACAAGTCGTTCAATGCAGTTCTATTGTCGGCTAGAGACAAACCGATCCTGACCATGTTCGAGATGATTCGAAAGTCCTTGATGACTTACATTGTAAAAAAACAAGAAGATGCTCTTGTCAACAAACCTCCTGTGTCTTAATATAAAGAAAAAGCTTGGGAAGTTAGAAGGTGCACCTCGAAATTGGAATGCTGTGTTCGCGAGAGGTGCACGAACAATATGTTGTCGACTTGAATGCAGGTGTGTGCAACTGTTGCAGGTGGGAGCTTCTTAGAATCTCATGTGTCCATTTCATTCCATGCATGCATTTCATGAGACTAACACCATAAAATTTTGTTCATCAACACTATCACCGTGTATGCTCCTTAAAAATAAGTCAAAATGTTTACAAACACCAATACCATGCTTATATAGATATAAGGGTGGTTGGGTAGGGTTTAGGGTTCATGAGGGCCATTAGATCGGCCAAATGGATGATGAAGTGTGCGGATGAGATGAGAAGAAACATGTGGCCGAGATGAACTCCGAAATTTGATGATCAATGGTCAGCCACGAGCCAAGTCATGGATCCATGTTTTGTCACAAAGTGGAAGGGAAGACAAGGATCAAAAAGTGCGCTTCACCTTGGGCCACCATTTGGGTCTTCAAGTTTTCAAGTGGGATAAACCTTTAACCAAGCCACCTCTAACCTACCATACATCTAGTCCTAAATGCCTAACATGCATGCATATAATAAAATTTAACAAGAATGCCAACGTTTGCCCAAATAAGTTTGAAAAAATAAGGAGTTACAAAATTCACGGCTCGGGAAGATAAATTCCCATATGAGAATCATGGTCGCCTCTCTTGATTTTCCAAACGATTAGGTGATTTGGTTGGTCCATGTCCATAGCTTTGATCTCCCACTTCAAGTCTCCCAAGGTGTCCTCCAAGCCTTCGCACGATCCATTACCTGTAAAATAGACAAGTGTGTGAGTGCATAAGTTAGTTAAATTATGAGATTGGGCTTGAGATCGTGTAATAGGCCTACGAGGCACATCATCCTCCCCAGGTGATTGAGGATTTGACTTCAAATCCTTTAACTCAGGCCCCTCGGAGTTTTCTTCATCGCTTATAAAAGGTGATAAGTCCATGACATTGAACAGTTGTCGATACTCCATAATCACCTGGCAATTCAATCCTATAAGCGTTATTGATCTGCTCCAACAACTTGAATGGTCCATCCGCTCTAGGGTGTTAACTTAGATTTTCTTTTATCGGGGAATCTCTCTTTGCTCAAATGCAACCAAACCAAATCTCCTTCATTGAAAATAACTTATTTTTGACCTTTATTCGCTTGCTTAGCCACGCTCACATTTTTCTTTTCGATGGTTTGACGCACGCTCTCATGTAATTTCTTAATCTGCTCAACCTTGTTTGCTCCTGATGGGCTGGCCAGTTCATTAATTGGTAAGGAAACAAGGACCAATGGTGTACATGGATTAAACCCACAGGCAACCTCAAAGGGCATTTGCTCAGTAGTGGAATGAAGGATGCGATTGTAGGCAAATTCCAATCGTGGAAGGACTACATCCCAACTGGATAGTTTCTTACCTACAATACTGCGTAAGAGGGAGCCTAAGGTCCTGTTAACAACTTCTGTCTGCCCATCAGTTTGGAGGTGGAAAGATGTACTAAAACACAGCTTCGTTCCAAACTTCTTCCACAAAGTGGTCCAGAAAGAGCTCAAAAATTTAGTGTCCCGGTCTGACACTATAGAATGCAGTATACCATGCATGCGAATGATCTCTTTAAAAAATAAATCTACTTGTAGCGACCCTTAAACCGTACCCTTATTTTCCCGTATATATATATATATATTTTTTTTTATCCTTACAAGCGGAATTAAAAATTAAAAATCATTTGGAAACTATGTGGAAACCATTTAAATAAAACCATTAAAACAAATTATAAAACAATTTAAAACAATATAAAATATTTTCTGTAATCACGATCGATCGTGGTTGTGTCACGATCGATCGTGATAGGCCTTTTCTTCTTCTTCTCCATTTCTGCAGATCACGATCGATCGTGGTCAAATCACGATCGATCGTGATAGGCCTTTACTTATCCCGATCGATCGTGGTAGTGTGCCCGATCGATCGGGCCGCCTCTGGAATCCTTGGAGATTTCTTTTTCTCAGATCACGATCGATCGTGGTCAAATCACGATCGATCGTGATAGGCCTTTTTCCTCTTTTCTGCAGATCACGATCGATCGTGGTCAAATCACGATCGGCATCAAACCCATTTCATACAATTCACAAAAACACACTTCGACACCTTTACCCTTACCCTACCACACACATACATTTCACTCGGTACCTATCACCCGTTCTTCGACTCAAAACGCATTAAAATCTAAACAATTTCATAAAAACAAACTGCATGGTTCCGTTTAAAAGTTTAACGTTTCCTCCTGTTTGAAAATAATCAATACATTACAAAAATCCTTTTAATTTCCAAAACACGCGACATATAATCTATCCAACCCAAAACATCCTAAAGTATTTAACTATACATATCTCCTATATTCTATCTATCAATTCCCAAAATGTTTACCTACGTCCCCACGGGTCAAAATCACGCTCCGATTGTGCCAGCGCATCACACGGGTCCTCCTCCTCACGTGTTCATACTTCAGCGGAGGGGCGTCTTCCTCACCTGTCTCAAAATCCACCTACACCATAGAATTAAACACGTGAGCTAAAGGCTCAGTAAATCTAAGTGAATGCGCGTGAATGCTATGCTATGCATGTACAGTTCGAAATCATGCTCCTACCTTTTCGCTATACATTTCATTTACGTCACCGGGGCGTTCTCTCTCATTAGATAGGACGACACATCAGGCGATCGTGGTCAAATCACGATCGATCGTGGTCAAATCACGATCGATCGTGGTCAAATCACGATCGATCGTGGTCAAATCACGATCGATCGTGGTCAAATCACGATCGATCGTGGTCAAATCACGATCGATCGTGGTCAAATCACGATCGATCGTGGTCAAATCACGATCGATCGTGGTCAAATCACGATCGATCGTGGTCAAATCACGATCGATCGTGGTCAAATCACGATCGATCGTGGTCAAATCACGATCGATCGTGGTCAAATCACGATCGATCGTGGTCAAATCACGATCGATCGTGGTCAAATCACGATCGATCGTGGTCAAATCACGATCGATCGTGGTCAAATCACGATCGATCGTGGTCAAATCACGATCGATCGTGGTCAAATCACGATCGATCGTGGTCAAATCACGATCGATCGTGGTCAAATCACGATCGATCGTGGTCAAATCACGATCGATCGTGGTCAAATCACGATCGATCGTGGTCAAATCACGATCGATCGTGGTCAAATCACGATCGATCGTGGTCAAATCACGATCGATCGTGGTCAAATCACGATCGATCGTGGTCAAATCACGATCGATCGTGGTCAAATCACGATCGATCGTGGTCAAATCACGATCGATCGTGGTCAAATCACGATCGATCGTGGTCAAATCACGATCGATCGTGGTCAAATCACGATCGATCGTGGTCAAATCACGATCGATCGTGGTCAAATCACGATCGATCGTGGTCAAATCACGATCGATCGTGGTCAAATCACGATCGATCGTGGTCAAATCACGATCGATCGTGGTCAAATCACGATCGATCGTGGTCAAATCACGATCGATCGTGGTCAAATCACGATCGATCGTGGTCAAATCACGATCGATCGTGGTCAAATCACGATCGATCGTGGTCAAATCACGATCGATCGTGGTCAAATCACGATCGATCGTGGTCAAATCACGATCGATCGTGGTCAAATCACGATCGATCGTGGTCAAATAATCCTTTAATTTCCAAACACGCGACATATAATCTATCCCAACCCCAAAACATCCTAAAGTATTAACTATACATATCTCCTATATTCTATCTATCAATTCCCAAATGTTTACCTAAGTCCCCACCGGGTCAAAATCACGCTCCGATTGCCAGCGCACTCCACGGGTCCTCCTCCTTCAACGTGTTGGTCCATATCTTCAGGCGGAGGGCGGTCTTCCTCACCTGTCTCAAACTCACTACACCATAGAATTAAACACGGTGAGCTAAAGGCTCAGTAAATCTAAGTGAATGCGCGTGAATGCTTGCTATGCATGTACAGTCGAAATCATGCGTCCTACCTTTTCGCTAACATTTCATTTACGTCACGGGCTCAAATCACGATCGATCGTGGTCAAATCACGATCGATCGTGGATAGCCCCTCGTATCTAACCGGGGGGAAGACATGCTTCATCCGACAGCCATGTCTGAACCACCGCCACCGACGTGATCGTCATTACGTTCATTACCTTTTCGTTATCATTTTCCTTTTCATGAAAATATGCATAGAAACTCATTTTCATGCCGTTCGAAAACTATGATGCGTGAACAAATATCGTGCTATGAACAAGATAAAAAAAAAAAAAAAAAAAAAAAAAAAAAAAAAAAAAAAAAAAAAAAAAAAAAAAAAAAAAAAAAAAAAAAAAAAAAAAAAAAAAAAAAAAAAAAAAAAAAAAAAAAAAAAAAAAAAAAAAAAAAAAAAAAAAAAAAAAAAAAAAAAAAAAAAAAAAAAAAAAAAAAAAAAAAAAAAAAAAAAAAAAAAAAAAAAAAAAAAAAAAAAAAAAAAAAAAAAAAAAAAAAAAAAAAAAAAAAAAAAAAAAAAAAAAAAAAAAAAAGAAAACATACAATAAATACTAACATTAACACCTAACAAAACATAATTCTAACTACCCGTTCTAAACTACCCAAGCACACACATCGCCAATTTCCTCAATCGACTCAATTCATACGGTTTAGGCAAGACGGCCAAACAAGTCACAGAGACTTACCTCGCGTCGTTGCACACCGAGCTCCGTCCACGAGCGTTTGTTCGCCTATACATTTCACAATATATACGTTAACCGAGTCTATCCTCAAACTTCAAAAATAACTAAGTCCTAACTAAGAAAATTCCCTAAAACTCTAAAACACTTCGTTGAGGCATTTCATCGAGCAATTTGCGCTCGAGAATCACCAAACTTCCATTAATGGAGGTTTTCAAGCTCCAACTTACCAAGTCTCTGATACACCTCAACAAATCGATGAACTAAGCTCCGATAACTATCATACGTCTATTAGAGGCATAACTAGCTCAACCTATCAATTCAAACATCGATTTACGTTTTCAACGAAACCCTAACAAAAAAAAAAAAAAAAAAAAAAAAAAAAAAAAAAAAAAAAAAAAAAAAAAAAAAAAAAAAAAAAAAAAAAAAAAAAAAAAAAAAAAAAAAAAAAAAAAAAAAAAAAAAAAAAAAAAAAAAAAAAAAAAAAAAAAAAAAAAAAAAAAAAAAAAAAAAAAAAAAAAAAAAAAAAAAAAAAAAAAAAAAAAAAAAAAAAAAAAAAAAAAAAAAAAAAAAAAAAAAAAAAAAAAAAAAAAAAAAAAAAAAAAAAAAAAAAAAAAAAAAAAAAAAAAAAAAAAAAAAAAAAAAAAAAAAAAAAAAAAAAAAAAAAAAAAAAAAAAAAAAAAAAAAAAAAAAAAAAAAAAAAAAAAAAAAAAAAAAAAAAAAAAAAAAAAAAAAAAAAAAAAAAAAAAAAAAAAAAAAAAAAAAAAAAAAAAAAAAAAAAAAAAAAAAAAAAAAAAAAAAAAAAAAAAAAAAAAAAAAAAAAAAAAAAAAAAAAAAAAAAAAAAAAAAAAAAAAAACAACGAAAACCTAACGAACCCTAATCATTTTAAACCCTAGAAATCGATAACTAACGTTCCAAAAGCTTAGAGCCTTACCTAGAGAGCGGAGACGGAAGAGAAACGTGAAGAGTCGAGTCGCCGAAGGACAAGCTTCGACCGCGGAGAGGAGAATCGCCGGAGGAGAGGAGAGCGTCGCGTGAAAGAGAGGAAGAGGAAGTGGAGTTTGCGTTGAAGTGTTGGAGAAGAAATGAAGAAATTTGTAATATTTAATAAAATTGGTTTGGTTAATTACTATATTCCATTTGATTTCAATTTATTCCTCCAATTGTCTCGTTATTTTGCTAACGATCCGATTTTTCCAAAATTCTCATATTTCACCATAAATTCCAATCTATCATTACGGCTTCGTTAAAACTTTCCGTTCGCAAAACGGACTTAATTTGACGTATTTACAAAATTGCCATTTATATTAGAATAAAAATTAAATGCCGTAAAGCCGGGTGTTACATTCCACCCACCTTATTTAAATTTTGTCCTCAAAATTTCCTTACACAAACAGTTCAGGATACTTCAACATCATATCCTGCTGTCTCTCCTAAGTAGCCTCCTCCACATCATGGTTCCTCCACAAAACCTTTACGAGAGGAATCTCCTTATTTCGCAACACCTTGATAGAAGACTCCAGGATTCGCACTGGCCTTTCCTCGTAGGTCAGCGTTGGTTGCACTTCTATCTCCCTTGTTTCGACGACATGTGATGGATCACGTACACATTTTCTGAGCATGGACACATGGAACACATCGTGAATACCTTCCATAGATGCTGGAAGCTGCAATCTGTACGCCATAGTTCCGACCCTCTTCAGAATAGGAAAGGGTCCGACAAAACGAGGGTTCAACTTGCCTCGTCTTCCAAATCGCATAACGCCTTTAAACGGAGAAATCTTTAAATACACCTCGTCACCTTCCTTAAACTGTAATTCTCTCCGTCTGGTGTCAGCATAACTCTTTTGGCGGCTTTGTGCAATCTCTATGCGTTGTCTGATAATAGCGATCTTCTCCGCTGTTTGCTGCAAAATATCTGGGCCAACAATGCTAGCTTCGCCTACCTCATCCCAATATAGTGGAGACCTGCATTTTCTACCATACAACGCCTCAAACGGAGCCATGCCAATCGTAGCCTGGAAGCTGTTATTGTACGAAAACTCAATCAATGGCAGATATCAGCTCCACGAGCCCTGAAACTCTAGCACGCATGCTCTAAGCATATCCTCAAGAATCTGATTTGTTCTTTCTGTCTGTCCGTCAGTCTGAGGATGAAATGCCGTGCTAAAATTCAACTGAGTTCCCATCGCCTTATGTAAACTCTTCCAGAACTTCGAAGTAAATCTGGCATCTCTATCAGAAACAATAGAGATAGGCACTCCGTGTAGTCTAACAATCTCCTGTACGTACAGCTCAGCTAGCTGGTCCATAGAATAGGTCATCTTCACTGGCAGGAAGTGGGCCGTCTTTGTCAAACGGTCCACTATCACCCAAATACCATCGTACCCCTTTGTTGTTCTCGGGAGTCCAACTATAAAATCTGTGGATATTTGCTCCCACTTCCACTCCAGAATAGGCAATGGCTGTAGGGTTCCGGCTGGCCTTTGATGCTCTCCCTTAACCTGTTGACAAATCAGGCAAGTTTCCACGTACCTGGCAATTTCTCTCTTCATGTTAGTCCACCAAAAATGTTGTCTCAAGTCTCTATACATTTTGGTGCTCCCCGGATGCACTGAATACACCGAGGAATGTGCCTGAGTTAAGATCTCATTTTTCAGCTCATCATCATTAGGCACGTACCACCTGTGCCTAAATTTCAATACTCCGTCATCTGTCAGGTTGAAGTCAGACGAACCTTCAGATGTCATACTCATTCGATGCCTTTCACACTCCAAATCGTTCTGTTGAGCCACTCGTATTCTATCCAAAATTGTCGGTCGAAGAGAAATATTAGTAAGCATGCTGGACAATTCAGCCACAATTTCCACGTCAAACTTCTCCATCTCAGACCTCAACATTACTGACATTGATGCAAGCGAAGGTTGGCTCGTTGTAGGCATTCGACTCAAGGCATCAGCTACTTTATTTGCCTTTCCTGGGTGGTATTTAATTTCAAAATCGTAATCTTTAACGAATTCCAACCACCTTCTCTGCCGCATGTTCAACTCTTTTTGTGTAAATAGATACTTTAAGCTCTTGTGATCTGAGAACACTTCACACTGCTGCCCATACAGATAGTGTATCCAAATTTTTAACGCAAAAACGACCGCTGCAAGCTCAAGGTCGTGTGTCAGATAATTTTGTTCATAAGGCTTCAACTGTCTAGAAGCATAAGCAATGACTTTGCCTTCCTGCATCAATACACATCCCAATCCGATTTTCGAGGCATCAAAGTAAATACTGAACCTATCACCCTCGACTGGTAGTGTCAGAACTGGAGCCGTAGTCAATCTCTGTTTCAGCTCCACAAAGCTCTTCTCACAAGCAGGAGACCATACAAATCTTTCATTCTTTCTTGTCAATCGAGATAGAGGGACGGCTATCTTTGAAAATCCCTCGATGAATTTCCTGTAATATCCAGCTAAACCAAGAAATCCCCGTACCTCTTGTACATTCTTAGGCTGTGGCCATTGCTTGACAACCTCAATTTTAGCTGGATCTACTGAGATTCCCTCCTGAGATATGATATGACCAAGAAAACTTACTTGATCAAGCCAGAATTCACACTTAGAAAATTTCGGATACAATTGATGCTGGCACAAAGTCCTTAAAACAATCCGTAAATGCTCATCGTGCTCCTCCTTTGTCTTAGAATAGACCAGGATGTCATCTATAAAAACAACGACGAACCTGTCCAAATACTCCTTGAAGACGCGATTCATCATATCCATGAACGCTGCAGGAGCATTCGTAAGTCCAAAAGACATCACAAGAAATTCGTAATGCCCATACCTCGTTCAAAACGCTGTCTTTTCAATATCTTCCTTTCGGACCTTCAACTGATAATAACCCGTGCGTAGGTCAATCCTTGAAAACACTCGGGCACCCTACAGTTGGTCGAATAGATCGTCAATTCGGGGCAGTGGATACTTATTCTTCACGGTCAATTTATTTAACTCTCGATAATCAACGCACATCCTGAGAGTTCCGTCCTTTTTCTTCACAAATAGGACCGGTGCACCCCACGGAGAAAAGCTGGGTCGAATGAACCCTTTGTCTAATAGCTCCTCCAACTGAGATTTTAGTTCTTTCAATTCAACAGGTGCTAACCTATATGCATTCTTGGACACAGGTGCTGAACTCGGATAAACATCAATCACAAACTCGATCTCCCGATCTGGCGGTAGTCCGGGAAGATCGTCGAGAAAGATCTCCGAGAATTCCTTAACAACTGGAAGATCATCCGGTTTCAATTTGTCAAGTAGCCGAGTATCAATCACCGTGGCCACAAAAATCGAGCATCCATCTTTAAATTGTTCTCTGGCTATCATCGAATAAGTAGTCGGTAGCCCGCTTAACCTATTCATTGCCTGAAAAGTGAACTCAACTTTGTTCGGGGGGCGGAAAGTCACCAACCCGGACCCGCAGTCAATTGTGGCGCAATGGCGTGCAAGCCAATCCATCCCCAAAATAAGATCATACACCTCTATACCCATAACTATCAACCGGGCATAGAGGGTGTTGTTTCCCACAGAGACGACGTTGCCCTGGAAAACTCGATCAGACTGCATATTCGCTCCTGAAGGCAGCATTACTCTATACTCGCACTCAGCCAACTCAGATACTAGCCCCAATCTAATCATGCAAGCAATTGAAATGAAGGAGTGCGTAGCTCCCGTATCTATCAAAGAAAATACCGGTACACCCATGACTAGAATAGTACCTGTTATGACAGATGGCTGTGCCTCGTCTTCGACATCTCCAGGCTCAATAAATGCGAAGATCCTTGGCATAACTCGTCGCTGATCTTTGCCCTGTTGATTTCTGCCTGGCTGATTTCGGTCTAATAATGGGCAGTTCATAACATAATGGCAGACTTCTCCGCACCTGAAACAGCTATTGGTGCCAAACCGACACTCGCCAAAATGTTCTTTCTGGCATTTAGGACAAACAGGCTTCTGAACAGTCCCTTGAACTTGCTTTCCTTTGCCCTGATCGTTTCCTCCTTCATGAGGCCTTTTGACACCTCGTTGTTGTTGTCCCCTAGGTTGCCAACCCTTGTTTCGTACCTGAGGCTGGATCTCCCGAAAGAAGCCCTTGGCAGGCTCTCTCGGCTTAACACAGGTCAATTCAGCAGCCTCAAACTCCAGGGCTCTCGCTGCAATTTCCTCATAGGGCACATCTAGAATACCCGATACTATAATGTTCTTTCGGATCTCCCTGTTCAGTCCATCCATGAATTGTTGCACTTTTTCCTCATTATCACTGACTAGACGCGGTGCAAACTTGGATAAAGCTTCAAACTTTCTGATATACTCTGCAACCGTGCTAGTCTGTTTCAATTGCGTAAATTCAGCTCTCTTTGCCGCCCTCACTGTACGGCTGAAATATTTGTCAAAGAACACGGTCTTAAACCGTTCCCACCTCATCAACGCCACGTCCGTTGTAGCCTTAACTGAATCCCACCATGATCGGGCATCCAATGTCAGGTGGAATGTGACGCACTCAACCTTCTCGGCATTATCCACCTTGGCATACGCTAACATATCCTCCATTTTTCGAACCCACTCCTCAGCAACAGAGGGGTCCGTAGATTGCCCATCGAATATCGGAGGTCTTAACTTTTGAAATCTCTCCATGCTTTGACCATTAGGGACAACTATCTCTTGAGTCCTCCGATTCTCACGAACTAAGTCCGTAATTTGTTGTGCCTGTCGATCCATGTGTTGGGATTGACGATCGAGCAAGTCTGTCAGTCTATCTATGGCATCGTCTCGGGCGTCTCTACCTCGAACCATTTTCTATAAACTCCTATAAAAATTAAAACAATAATCCTAAGAAATCGAATTTAAATAAAGCAATTAAACGTACTTACAGTTGATGAAGGATGTCCGCGTAGTGGCTGAGCAGTCGTGCAGTCTACAGAACCGTTTTTAAAACCCGGGGGCTCTGATACCATAACTGTAGCGACCCTTAAATCGTACCCTTATTTTCCCGTATATATATATATATATATATATATATATATATATATATATATATATATATATATATATATATATATATATATATATATATATATATATATATATATATATATATATATATATATATATATATATATATATATATATATATATATATATATATATATATATATATATATATATATATATATATATATATATATATATATATATATATATATATATATATATATATATATATATATATATATATATATATATATATATATATATATATATATATATATATATATATATATATATATATATATATATATATATATATATATATATATATATATATATATATATATATATATATATATATATATATATATATATATATATATATATATATATATATATATATATATATATATATATATATATATATATATATATATATATATATATATATATATATATATATATATATATATATATATATATATATATATATATATATATATATATATATATATATATATATATATATATATATATATATATATATATATATATATATATATATATATATATATATATATATATATATATATATATATATATATATATATATATATATATATATATATATATATATATATATATATATATATATATATATATATATATATATATATATATATATATATATATATATATATATATATATATATATATATATATATATATATATATATATATATATATATATATATATATATATATATATATATATATATATATATATATATATATATATATATATATATATATATATATATATATATATATATATATATATATATATATATATATATATATATATATATATATATATATATATATATATATATATATATATATATATATATATATATATATATATATATATATATATATATATATATATATATATATATATATATATATATATATATATATATATATATATATATATATATATATATATATATATATATATATATATATATATATATATATATATATATATATATATATATATATATATATATATATATATATATATATATATATATATATATATATATATATATATATATATATATATATATATATATATATATATATATATATATATATATATATATATATATATATATATTTTCTGTAATCACGATCGATCGTGGTCAAATCACGATCGATCGTGGTCAAATCACGATCGATCGTGGTCAAATCACGATCGATCGTGGTCAAATCACGATCGATCGTGGTCAAATCACGATCGATCGTGGTCAAATCACGATCGATCGTGGTCAAATCACGATCGATCGTGGTCAAATCACGATCGATCGTGGTCAAATCACGATCGATCGTGGTCAAATCACGATCGATCGTGGTCAAATCACGATCGATCGTGATAGGCCTTTTTCCTCTTTTCTGCAGATCACGATCGATCGTGGTCAAATCACGATCGATCGTGATAGGCCTTTTTCCTCTTTTCTGCAGATCACGATCGATCGTGGTCAAATCACGATCGATCGTGGTCAAATCACGATCGATCGTGGTCAAATCACGATCGATCGTGGTCAAATCACGATCGATCGTGGTCAAATCACGATCGATCGTGGTCAAATCACGATCGATCGTGGTCAAATCACGATCGATCGTGGTCAAATCACGATCGATCGTGGTCAAATCACGATCGATCGTGGTCAAATCACGATCGATCGTGGTCAAATCACGATCGATCGTGGTCAAATCACGATCGATCGTGGTCAAATCACGATCGATCGTGGTCAAATCACGATCGATCGTGGTCAAATCACGATCGATCGTGGTCAAATCACGATCGATCGTGGTCAAATCACGATCGATCGTGGTCAAATCACGATCGATCGTGGTCAAATCACGATCGATCGTGGTCAAATCACGATCGATCGTGGTCAAATCACGATCGATCGTGGTCAAATCACGATCGATCGTGGTCAAATCACGATCGATCGTGGTCAAATCACGATCGATCGTGGTCAAATCACGATCGATCGTGGTCAAATCACGATCGATCGTGGTCAAATCACGATCGATCGTGGTCAAATCACGATCGATCGTGGTCAAATCACGATCGATCGTGGTCAAATCACGATCGATCGTGGTCAAATCACGATCGATCGTGGTCAAATCACGATCGATCGTGGTCAAATCACGATCGATCGTGGTCAAATCACGATCGATCGTGGTCAAATCACGATCGATCGTGGTCAAATCACGATCGATCGTGGTCAAATCACGATCGATCGTGGTCAAATCACGATCGATCGTGGTCAAATCACGATCGATCGTGGTCAAATCACGATCGATCGTGGTCAAATCACGATCGATCGTGGTCAAATCACGATCGATCGTGGTCAAATCACGATCGATCGTGGTCAAATCACGATCGATCGTGGTCAAATCACGATCGATCGTGGTCAAATCACGATCGATCGTGGTCAAATCACGATCGATCGTGGTCAAATCACGATCGATCGTGGTCAAATCACGATCGATCGTGGTCAAATCACGATCGATCGTGGTCAAATCACGATCGATCGTGGTCAAATCACGATCGATCGTGGTCAAATCACGATCGATCGTGGTCAAATCACGATCGATCGTGGTCAAATCACGATCGATCGTGGTCAAATCACGATCGATCGTGGTCAAATCACGATCGATCGTGGTCAAATCACGATCGATCGTGGTCAAATCACGATCGATCGTGGTCAAATCACGATCGATCGTGGTCAAATCACGATCGATCGTGGTCAAATCACGATCGATCGTGGTCAAATCACGATCGATCGTGGTCAAATCACGATCGATCGTGGTCAAATCACGATCGATCGTGGTCAAATCACGATCGATCGTGGTCAAATCACGATCGATCGTGGTCAAATCACGATCGATCGTGGTCAAATCACGATCGATCGTGGTCAAATCACGATCGATCGTGGTCAAATCACGATCGATCGTGGTCAAATCACGATCGATCGTGGTCAAATCACGATCGATCGTGGTCAAATCACGATCGATCGTGGTCAAATCACGATCGATCGTGGTCAAATCACGATCGATCGTGGTCAAATCACGATCGATCGTGGTCAAATCACGATCGATCGTGGTCAAATCACGATCGATCGTGGTCAAATCACGATCGATCGTGGTCAAATCACGATCGATCGTGGTCAAATCACGATCGATCGTGGTCAAATCACGATCGATCGTGGTCAAATCACGATCGATCGTGGTCAAATCACGATCGATCGTGGTCAAATCACGATCGATCGTGGTCAAATCACGATCGATCGTGGTCAAATCACGATCGATCGTGGTCAAATCACGATCGATCGTGGTCAAATCACGATCGATCGTGGTCAAATCACGATCGATCGTGGTCAAATCACGATCGATCGTGGTCAAATCACGATCGATCGTGGTCAAATCACGATCGATCGTGGTCAAATCACGATCGATCGTGGTCAAATCACGATCGATCGTGGTCAAATCACGATCGATCGTGGTCAAATCACGATCGATCGTGGTCAAATCACGATCGATCGTGGTCAAATCACGATCGATCGTGGTCAAATCACGATCGATCGTGGTCAAATCACGATCGATCGTGGTCAAATCACGATCGATCGTGGTCAAATCACGATCGATCGTGGTCAAATCACGATCGATCGTGGTCAAATCACGATCGATCGTGGTCAAATCACGATCGATCGTGGTCAAATCACGATCGATCGTGGTCAAATCACGATCGATCGTGGTCAAATCACGATCGATCGTGGTCAAATCACGATCGATCGTGGTCAAATCACGATCGATCGTGGTCAAATCACGATCGATCGTGGTCAAATCACGATCGATCGTGGTCAAATCACGATCGATCGTGGTCAAATCACGATCGATCGTGGTCAAATCACGATCGATCGTGGTCAAATCACGATCGATCGTGGTCAAATCACGATCGATCGTGGTCAAATCACGATCGATCGTGGTCAAATCACGATCGATCGTGGTCAAATCACGATCGATCGTGGTCAATTTCATTTACGTCACCGGGGTTCTCTCTTCATAGATAGGAGCGACACATCCAGCGATTGGATAGCCCCTCGTATCTAACCGGGGGGAAGACATGCTCATCCGATAGCCATGTCTGAACCACCGCCACCGACGGTGATCGTCATTACGTTCAATTACCTTTTCGTTATCATTTTTCTTTCATGAAACTATGCATAGAAACTCATTTCATGCTGTTCCGAAAACTGGATGCAAGTGAACAAATATCGTGCTATGACAAGATAAAAAAAACAAGTAGAAACTACAATAAATAACTAACAATTAACAACCTAACAAAACATAATTCTAACTACCCGTTCTAAACTACCCAAGCACAACACTCTCCAATTCCTCAATCGACTCAATTCATACGGGTAGGCCAAGACGGCCAAAGAAGTCACAGAGATTACCGCGCTCGTTGCAACACCGAGCTCCCGTCCACGAGCGTTTGTTCGCCTATACATTTCACAATATATACGTTAAACCGAGTCTAAATCCTCAAACTTCAAAAATAACTAAGTCCTAACTAAAGAAAATTCCCTAAAACTCTAAAACACTTCGTTGAGGCATTTCATCGAGCAATTTGCGCTCGAGAATCACCAAACTTCCATTAATGGAGGTTTTCAAGCTCCAACTTAACCAAGTCTCTGATACACCTCAACAAATCGATGAACTAAGCTCCGATAACTATCAATACGTCTATTGGAGGCATAACTAAGCTCAACCTATCAATTTCAAATATCGATTTACGTTTTCAACGAAAACCCTAACGAACCCTAATCGTTTTAAACCCTAGAAATCGATAACTAACGTTCCAAAAGCTTAGAGCCTTACCTAGAGAGCGGAGACAGAAGAGAAACGTGAAGAGTCGAGTCGCCGGAGGACAAGCTTCGACCCCGGAGAGGAGAATCGCCGGAGGAGAGGAGAGCATCGCGTGAAAGAGAGGAAGAGGAAGTGGAGTTTGCGTTGAAGTGTTGGAGAAGAAATGAAGAAATTTGTAATATTTAATAAAAATTGGTTTGGTAATTACTAAATTGCCCTTCCATTTGATTTCAATTTATTCCTCCAATTGTCTCGTTATTTTGCTAACGATCCGATTTTTCCAAAATTCTCATATTTCACCATAAATTTTAATTTATCATTACGGCTTTATTAAAACTTTCCGTTCGCAAAACGGACTTAATTTGACGTATTTACAAAATTGCCATTTATATTAGAATAAAAATTAAATCCCGTAAAGCCGGGTATTACACTACTATTGCGTCATCCATTTTTGCACAAGGAATGAAATGTGCCATCTTGGAGAAACGATCCACAACCACCATGATCGAATCCTTATTACGAGCAGTCTGTTGCATTCCCAAAATGAAGTCCATACTGACTTCAATCCAAGGGTGTGAGGGAATGGGTAAAGGCATATATAAGCCTTGTGGTAGAACCTTACTCTTGGCTTTCTTGCAGATGACGCATGTTTCCACCATGCGGTGCACGTCTCTTTTCATGTGTGGCCAGTAGAAGTGTTCCTTAAGTATATTAATGGTCTTCTTTTCCCCGAAATAACTCACTAATCCTCCACAATGCGCTTCTTTTACCAGACATCGCCTTAAACTTCCTTGCGGGATACACAATTTTCCTGCTCTCAATAAGTAGTCATCCATAAGTCGATAGTCTCCTTCGACCTTTTCCTTGCACTTGGTGTAATAAGATCCAAAGTCATGGTTGGATTCATAGGTATGCTTAATCCAATCAAAAACAAATAATCTAGTCCCTAACTCAGTAATTGGAATGCATTTCCTCAAAAGTGCATCTGCGACTATATTATTTTCCCCTTTTACATACTTCAGAATATATGAGAACCTCTCTAAGAACTCTACCCATTTTGCATGCCTCTTGTTTAACTTGTGCTGACTTTTGATATTTCTCAAGGCTTGATGATCAGTATTGATAACAAACTCTCTAGACAAGAGGTAATGCTGTCAGTGGAGTAATTGAGCACGACTCCTTTCAACTTCTCACTAAAGAATGTAATGGGTTTCCCTTCTTGCATGAGTACGGCTCCTATGCCTACTCCAGAAGCGTCACTCTTAATTTCAAATACTGTACTAAAATCCAGGAGTGCTAGCACTGGTGAGTGGCATAACTTGTCCTTAATTAGCTCAAAACTCTTTTGGCAAGCAGGGGTCCAAGTAAACTCTTTGTTTTTCTTTGTGCAATTCGTAAATGGTGAGACTATTGAGCTAAAGTCTTTGATAAACCTCCTACAGAAAAAGGCTAGTCCATGGAAGCTACGTATCTCAGATATGAAATTAGGTGTAGGTCAATCTTTAATGACCTTGATCTTGTCAACATCGGCTTCCATTCTATCTTTAAAAATGACAAACCCTAGGAAATAAACATTGTCTTGTGCGAATGAACATTTGCTTAAATTTCCATATAATTAAGCTTTTCGTAGGGTTTGGAAAAGTATAGTGAGATGGTTAAGATGTTGTGGAAGGTCTAGACTATACACCAATATGTCGTTAAAATAGACAACTACAAACTTCCCTAGAAATCCTTAAGTACGTGGTGCATAAGTCTCATTAAAGTACTAGGCGCGTTAGATAACCCAAAGGGCATCACCATCCACTCAAATAGCCCGTACTTAGTCTTAAACGCGGTATTTCACTTGTCACCCTCTTTCATTCGTATCTGGTGGTAACCACTCTTAAGGTCCACCTTCGAAAATATAGTTGCTCCACTGAGCTCATCTGACATGTCCTCGAGCCTAGGGATGAGAAATATATATTTCATGATGATTTGATTAATAGTTTGGCTATCAACACACATCCTCATTGTGCCATCTTTCTTGGGCACCAATAGTGAGGGAACGACACAGGGGCTCATGAACTCTCGGATGTATCATTTGTCCAACAATTCTTATACTTGATTCTGGAGTTTCTTGGTCTCCTCAGGGTTCATTCTATATGTAACACCCGGTCTCATTGAACCAATTTACTTTATCAACTTGTAGTGTACGTTTTATAAAAGTTGGGAGAATTAGTGATTATGTTAATAAATGACTATGTAAGGGCATAATGGTAAATAGAGGTTTATAGTGATAACCTATTTAAGGAAAGAGGTTTTGTGATTAATTCACTGTAGCCGCCACTATTCTCTATACTCCCTCTTTCGGTATTTCAACTCAAGCTCAGCTGAGCTCTCCAGGTGATTTTCTCTCCGATTTTCTCTCCTCAATCTAGGTGAGTTTTCCTTCATTTTTCTTTGAGTTTTAGTGGCTAGATAGCAGAGAGAGTACAATGTGTGTTTTGGGAATGCTGTGAATGAGAGTAGGTTCGGGTTTTGATGATAAACCGGGAATGCACGAGTAATAGAGTTCCAAGTTAGCTTCCTTAGGTTTCTGAATGGTTTAGAATGAGTTATAGTGAAGATTGAATTAACGCTCTGTTTATGATTTTAGCTGAGCAAAATCCCGAGATAGCTTGCAACCCAACTTTTTCCAGGAAGTCAAGTAAGTAGAGTATGTGTGTGCCTTCGGGTCTACATCACAAAACAGTAGGTTTATGCTTGTTTGTATGTTTTCTGTAACACCCGAAATAACGACCAGGTGATTTTCTTAACCGTTTTAACGGTCGTGTTTAGTTAATTTTTCCCAGTTTAGAATTTTATGCTGAGTTTAATTAATTACATGTGGATTTAAACTAGGTTGAGTGGCAAAGTTGTAATAATGGAGGTTTGAGACCGGTATATAAAGAAAATGGAAAGGATTCAAACTTCATTTAAACCACTGTAGCCGACATCTTCTACTCTCGGTGATTTCTTCTCTCCCGAGCTCTCGCTCTCTGTTACCAGTGATCCTTCTCGTCGACGACCGGCTTCAGGCCTGCATTCCCTACGAATCCACACCCAAGGTATGAAATAGGCAATGTAGTTATCTGTTAGTTGTTAAGCTCTGTTTTCAGCTCGGTATTGGAGTTTCGGATTCTTTAATGGCCGAGTATTAATAAGGACATTTTAAAATCTGAGCGTGGTAATGTCATTCCGAATCGATTCTGGACATTTAAAAACAACCAACCCCGAGTAACCGATAGTCGAGTCTGTCTATTTCGGTTTTTTGGATTTCAGACTGCACAGAGTATTAGACTAAGGATTCGGGAATGACTTTAGCTATTAGACCCTAGGATGACTTGTGATTAGAACTAATAGAATTTAGTTTTAACTACTACAATGTAAATGTTTTAGGTGAAGAAGTCCGAAGAGAAGAGACTCAGATTTTTCTAAGGAGACCAGGTAAGTGAATGTATAGGATTTCCAGCCATTAGGGCCCTACATCACAGGGATGCTAGATAGCAACTGATATGACGATTAGAGACTATTTATGCTACTGTCTAGTACTTATGTTGATGTTTAGTTTAATGGTAAGTTTGCATGTTGGATGGATGCTCCGTTCTATAGCTTGATGATTTAGGAATTTCCATGTACATGCATCATGACTATTTTATGCATGTGAAAATGTTTTAAGAGCATGATTTTCTCATGAATAAAGTAAGAAGATAAAACTTATGCAACGTGGACTAAGTGAGGGTTGGGGGCGGTTCGGCGTATGTCACAGTCCAAAAGAGGGACATATGAATACGACCCGCAGTAGGGACCAAGATCAAACTCACTGTCGAACCCCCTTTACCGGCACAAATCCTCTCTTAATCCACACAACTTAAATGAAGAATATGATCAATGATTATGAATGATGATTACGAGCAAAGATATGAACAAGAAAAAACTTATGAGCATGTGTTTCCTGAATGATACATTCATGCACCCATGTTAGTGTTGCATTCCTTACTAAGCATTATGCTTATAGTTAAACCTTATGATGTAGGTGAAGAGTTCACAGGTGAGGATTTCTAATCCAGACATGATGCTTAAAGTTGGTTGCTAGAGGATGCTCAGAATGACAGTGCAAGGCTGGACAGGCGATTAAGTCCCCTGGTTATGCTCATAGTATGTCAGTGAAGTTTATGATAAACAGATGTCTAAGTAAGATAGGATTTCTTATAACAATGAGATTCATATTTGATTGATTAGACTTCAGAGTCTGATAATGATTTTAAGGATTATTGAATGGTCTGTTTTGCTTAGGTCTTCCGCTATGTGTATTCTAGATGAGTCTATGATTCTTACTCATTGAGGTTTATAGTTACTATGTTAAGATTTGAGTGAGTTGTGGTATTTTCTGTTGGATGAAGTTGTTTGATGATTATAATGTTTTACCACCGTATGATAGAAGCTGGATGAGGCAATCATCCGGCTGACGTCATCGGCGGATGTCAAATGATAGAAGTTGAACAATTAGTCACCGGATGATGTAGTATGCTTCAAACACCGGATGATATGAAAGGTATTTTGTCATCTAGTGATCGGAAGATGTAAAGTGTTTCTCCACCGGGCGATGTAAGTGTGATTTTGTCGTCTAGTAATCGGTAGGAGTAGTGTGTTTCAAACACCGGAAGATATGAGTCACCGGATGATGTAGTATGTTTCCTCACCGGATGATGTAGTATGTTTCCTCACTGGATGATGTAGTATGTTTAGTCACCGGATGATGGAATGTAGTTGTTCGTTTAGTCATCGGATGATGAGAATGTGTCTTTGTCGTTTAGCCACCGGATGATGTGAGTATTTTCTTGTTGTTTAGTGCCCGAGTAATATTTTAATTAGTCACGCGGGGCGCGCATGACCACCGGTCAATGTAGTGGTTATATAGAACCTTCTAGTGGAGAATGTTCGAGACCGAGAGATGTCTTTAATTAGACACGTGCAATGCCCATGACCACCGGTGGATGTCTATTGCTGGTTGGAGTCAGATGTGTCGTGTGGCGGGCACGTGATCTTGGGTGCGATGTGAGTTTATGACTCTATCGGTAGATGCAGTTTAAGAGATGTTTTGAAAAAAAAAAAAAAAAAAAAAAAAAAAAAAAAAAAAAAAAAAAAAAAAAAAAAAAAAAAAAAAAAAAAAAAAAAAAAAAAAAAAAAAAAAAAAAAAAAAAAAAAAAAAAAAAAAAAAAAAAAAAAAAAAAAAAAAAAAAAAAAAAAAAAAAAAAAAAAAAAAAAAAAAAAAAAAAAAAAAAAAAAAAAAAAAAAAAAAAAAAAAAAAAAAAAAAAAAAAAAAAAAAAAAAAAAAAAAAAAAAAAAAAAAAAAAAAAAAAAAAAAAAAAAAAAAAAAAAAAAAAAAAAAAAAAAAAAAAAAAAAAAAAAAAAAAAAAAAAAAAAAAAAAAAAAAAAAAAAAAAAAAAAAAAAAAAAAAAAAAAAAAAAAAAAAAAAAAAAAAAAAAAAAAAAAAAAAAAAAAAAAAAAAAAAAAAAAAAAAAAAAAAAAAAAAAAAAAAAAAAAAAAAAAAAAAAAAAAAAAAAAAAAAAAAAAAAAAAAAAAAAAAAAAAAAAAAAAAAAAAAAAAAAAAAAAAAAAAAAAAAAAAAAAAAAAAAAAAAAAAAAAAAAAAAAAAAAAAAAAAAAAAAAAAAAAAAAAAAAAAAAAAAAAAAAAAAAAAAAAAAAAAAAAAAAAAAAAAAAAAAAAAAAAAAAAAAAAAAAAAAAAAAAAAAAAAAAAAAAAAAAAAAAAAAAAAAAAAAAAAAAAAAAAAAAAAAAAAAAAAAAAAAAAAAAAAAAAAAAAAAAAAAAAAAAAAAAAAAAAAAAAAAAAAAAAAAAAAAAAAAAAAAAAAAAAAAAAAAAAAAAAAAAAAAAAAAAAAAAAAAAAAAAAAAAAAAAAAAAAAAAAAAAAAAAAAAAAAAAAAAAAAAAAAAAAAAAAAAAAAAAAAAAAAAAAAAAAAAAAAAAAAAAAAAAAAAAAAAAAAAAAAAAAAAAAAAAAAAAAAAAAAAAAAAAAAAAAAAAAAAAAAAAAAAAAAAAAAAAAAAAAAAAAAAAAAAAAAAAAAAAAAAAAAAAAAAAAAAAAAAAAAAAAAAAAAAAAAAAAAAAAAAAAAAAAAAAAAAAAAAAAAAAAAAAAAAAAAAAAAAAAAAAAAAAAAAAAAAAAAAAAAAAAAAAAAAAAAAAATACATTTTCTGTATGTCATGTATCATGTTTTGGAAAGAACATGAAAATGAATTTACATGTATGACATGGCAATGTATGAACAGAATGTATTAGAACAGCTGTTAATTGAACTAATTCGCCCCTTAATTCATAAAGAGGATGTATGACTTTGGAAAAATTGATCCGCTCCCAATGGAATTTAGGATCAGATCAGCTCTTAAGGGAACTAATCCGCCTCTTAATTTATGAAGAGGATATATGACTTTGGAAAAAATGATCCAACTCCCAATGGAACCGAGGGATCAGATCAGAGTAAGAACGTGAATGCAACCGAGATGTGAAAGTAGAAACTGCATGACTAGGATTTATGTTTCAGCATATCATTTCATTATTACTTTACTTACTTAGCATTAGGCTAATAGATGAGTTTTGTGATGTAGGTGAAGAAGCCTCAGAAGGTGCGTTCTCTGAGCATATTGAGGACTAGGCTTGTTGGGGGAGCACTTCAATGTCATGGCTTGGTGATTCTGATGAGGAGGTTAAACTGTTGTCTATATATGAAGTTTCAGTGGTTAAGTGTTTTGTGGAAGTGTGCAGAGGATTTTAATAACATTAGTATTTTTGATGTTTTTCAACAACTTTATGGTTTTCTTGTTCTGAGTATGAAAAACATGATTTGGTTTAGAGGTCATTGCTTTGCTGGATACTTCTAGGAAGTTGAGGACTTATGTTATTTTGAACGGTTTTCAGTAAAATGTACAAGCTCTTTTGGTAGTCGGAGTTTTTCTTTGTTTAGAGTGAAAATGGTTGATATGTTGTTATGTTGAGTTTTATTGTCTATCGGTGGATGTAGTCTATCGGTGAATGTAATCTATCGGTGGATGTAGTCTATCAGTGGATGTAGTCTATCGGTGGATGTAGTCTATCGGTGGATGTAATCTATCGGTGGATGTAGTCTATCGGTGGATGTAGTCTATCGGTGGATGTAGTCTATCGGTGGATGTAGTCTATCGGTGGATGTAGTCTATCGGTGGATGTAGTCTATCGGTGGATGTAGTCTATCGGTGGATGTAGTCTATCGGTGGATGTAGTCTATCGGTGGATGTAGTCTATCGGTGGATGTAGTCTATCGGTGGATGTAGTCTATCGGTGGATGTAGTCTATCGGTGGATGTAGTCTATCGGTGGATGTAGTCTATCGGTGGATGTAGTCTATCGGTGGATGTAGTCTATCGGTGGATGTAGTCTATCGGTGGATGTAGTCTATCGGTGGATGTAGTCTATCGGTGGATGTAGTCTATCGGTGGATGTAGTCTATCGGTGGATGTAGTCTATCGGTGGATGTAGTCTATCGGTGGATGTAGTCTATCGGTGGATGTAGTCTATCGGTGGATGTAGTCTATCGGTGGATGTAGTCTATCGGTGGATGTAGTCTATCGGTGGATGTAGTCTATCGGTGGATGTAGTCTATCGGTGGATGTAGTCTATCGGTGGATGTAGTCTATCGGTGGATGTAGTCTATCGGTGGATGTAGTCTATCGGTGGATGTAGTCTATCGGTGGATGTAGTCTATCGGTGGATGTAGTCTATCGGTGGATGTAGTCTATCGGTGGATGTAGTCTATCGGTGGATGTAGTCTATCGGTGGATGTAGTCTATCGGTGGATGTAGTCTATCGGTGGATGTAGTCTATCGGTGGATGTAGTCTATCGGTGGATGTAGTCTATCGGTGGATGTAGTCTATCGGTGGATGTAGTCTATCGGTGGATGTAGTCTATCGGTGGATGTAGTCTATCGGTGGATGTAGTCTATCGGTGGATGTAGTCTATCGGTGGATGTAGTCTATCGGTGGATGTAGTCTATCGGTGGATGTAGTCTATCGGTGGATGTAGTCTATCGGTGGATGTAGTCTATCGGTGGATGTAGTCTATCGGTGGATGTAGTCTATCGGTGGATGTAGTCTATCGGTGGATGTAGTCTATCGGTGGATGTAGTCTATCGGTGGATGTAGTCTATCGGTGGATGTAGTCTATCGGTGGATGTAGTCTATCGGTGGATGTAGTCTATCGGTGGATGTAGTCTATCGGTGGATGTAGTCTATCGGTGGATGTAGTCTATCGGTGGATGTAGTCTATCGGTGGATGTAGTCTATCGGTGGATGTAGTCTATCGGTGGATGTAGTCTATCGGTGGATGTAGTCTATCGGTGGATGTAGTCTATCGGTGGATGTAGTCTATCGGTGGATGTAGTCTATCGGTGGATGTAGTCTATCGGTGGATGTAGTCTATCGGTGGATGTAGTCTATCGGTGGATGTAGTCTATCGGTGGATGTAGTCTATCGGTGGATGTAGTCTATCGGTGGATGTAGTCTATCGGTGGATGTAGTCTATCGGTGGATGTAGTCTATCGGTGGATGTAGTCTATCGGTGGATGTAGTCTATCGGTGGATGTAGTCTATCGGTGGATGTAGTCTATCGGTGGATGTAGTCTATCGGTGGATGTAGTCTATCGGTGGATGTAGTCTATCGGTGGATGTAGTCTATCGGTGGATGTAGTCTATCGGTGGATGTAGTCTATCGGTGGATGTAGTCTATCGGTGGATGTAGTCTATCGGTGGATGTAGTCTATCGGTGGATGTAGTCTATCGGTGGATGTAGTCTATCGGTGGATGTAGTCTATCGGTGGATGTAGTCTATCGGTGGATGTAGTCTATCGGTGGATGTAGTCTATCGGTGGATGTAGTCTATCGGTGGATGTAGTCTATCGGTGGATGTAGTCTATCGGTGGATGTAGTCTATCGGTGGATGTAGTCTATCGGTGGATGTAGTCTATCGGTGGATGTAGTCTATCGGTGGATGTAGTCTATCGGTGGATGTAGTCTATCGGTGGATGTAGTCTATCGGTGGATGTAGTCTATCGGTGGATGTAGTCTATCGGTGGATGTAGTCTATCGGTGGATGTAGTCTATCGGTGGATGTAGTCTATCGGTGGATGTAGTCTATCGGTGGATGTAGTCTATCGGTGGATGTAGTCTATCGGTGGATGTAGTCTATCGGTGGATGTAGTCTATCGGTGGATGTAGTCTATCGGTGGATGTAGTCTATCGGTGGATGTAGTCTATCGGTGGATGTAGTCTATCGGTGGATGTAGTCTATCGGTGGATGTAGTCTATCGGTGGATGTAGTCTATCGGTGGATGTAGTCTATCGGTGGATGTAGTCTATCGGTGGATGTAGTCTATCGGTGGATGTAGTCTATCGGTGGATGTAGTCTATCGGTGGATGTAGTCTATCGGTGGATGTAGTCTATCGGTGGATGTAGTCTATCGGTGGATGTAGTCTATCGGTGGATGTAGTCTATCGGTGGATGTAGTCTATCGGTGGATGTAGTCTATCGGTGGATGTAGTCTATCGGTGGATGTAGTCTATCGGTGGATGTAGTCTATCGGTGGATGTAGTCTATCGGTGGATGTAGTCTATCGGTGGATGTAGTCTATCGGTGGATGTAGTCTATCGGTGGATGTAGTCTATCGGTGGATGTAGTCTATCGGTGGATGTAGTCTATCGGTGGATGTAGTCTATCGGTGGATGTAGTCTATCGGTGGATGTAGTCTATCGGTGGATGTAGTCTATCGGTGGATGTAGTCTATCGGTGGATGTAGTCTATCGGTGGATGTAGTCTATCGGTGGATGTAGTCTATCGGTGGATGTAGTCTATCGGTGGATGTAGTCTATCGGTGGATGTAGTCTATCGGTGGATGTAGTCTATCGGTGGATGTAGTCTATCGGTGGATGTAGTCTATCGGTGGATGTAGTCTATCGGTGGATGTAGTCTATCGGTGGATGTAGTCTATCGGTGGATGTAGTCTATCGGTGGATGTAGTCTATCGGTGGATGTAGTCTATCGGTGGATGTAGTCTATCGGTGGATGTAGTCTATCGGTGGATGTAGTCTATCGGTGGATGTAGTCTATCGGTGGATGTAGTCTATCGGTGGATGTAGTCTATCGGTGGATGTAGTCTATCGGTGGATGTAGTCTATCGGTGGATGTAGTCTATCGGTGGATGTAGTCTATCGGTGGATGTAGTCTATCGGTGGATGTAGTCTATCGGTGCTTTGTTCTTAACCTTCTTTCTCGCAAAATCATCCTTAGATATCTGCTCGAGAGTCATGGGTGCTAACCTAATAGTCTTTCCTCCAAACTAGACCTAGAAGCAAGTGGCTTGCACTCATAGGTACCACATCTGATGAGCTCCGACCTGGAAATAGGACGCAAGAACTCGAAGATGACCGTTAGCTCCGGGTGACACAAATCCGAGTAAATCCGAGAATGAAAAATGTAAAAGAAATATCAAACGTGCTCGAAATTTAATGAAATTTTAGATGAATCTTGTGAAGTGAGTGATGTGTGTGCTGGTGAAAATCTTGGTCCAGATTCGTTAAGATGAAGGATTTATGGACTGTTTTCCGAGAGTCGGCCGGTGAGGGCTTCAATGGAGCTTCCGGCAAGAGTTTCTTCCAAGGAAGATAACTCGATTCAAGGAATCGGTTATGGCCACTCCTTGCTATTTTCCGCTCTCAAAAGAGTGGAGAAGGAGGTGGCAAAATCCACTCCAACTAGCTACCAAGCTAGAAGAATGGTTCGGGGGCGTAACCCTTCGGTTGTTGTCAACCGAGCTTACCTTGGAAGCTCCTTGCTCCAAGCTTCTTCTTCTATTGAGAGAGAAATCCGTGGCTACTCATAAATCAACCAAAAAAAGTTACAAACACCAATGCCATGAATATATAGACCTAATGGTGGGCTTGGGCTTGGGCTTGGGCTTGGGCTTGGGCTTGGGCTTGGGCTTGGGCTTGGGCTTGGGCTTGGGCTTGGGCTTGGGCTTGGGCTTGGGCTTGGGCTTGGGCTTGGGCTTGGGCTTGGGCTTGGGCTTGGGCTTGGGCTTGGGCTTGGGCTTGGGCTTGGGCTTGGGCTTGGGCTTGGGCTTGGGCTTGGGCTTGGGCTTGGGCTTGGGCTTGGGCTTGGGCTTGGGCTTGGGCTTGGGCTTGGGCTTGGGCTTGGGCTTGGGCTTGGGCTTGGGCTTGGGCTTGGGCTTGGGCTTGGGCTTGGGCTTGGGCTTGGGCTTGGGCTTGGGCTTGGGCTTGGGCTTGGGCTTGGGCTTGGGCTTGGGCTTGGGCTTGGGCTTGGGCTTGGGCTTGGGCTTGGGCTTGGGCTTGGGCTTGGGCTTGGGCTTGGGCTTGGGCTTGGGCTTGGGCTTGGGCTTGGGCTTGGGCTTGGGCTTGGGCTTGGGCTTGGGCTTGGGCTTGGGCTTGGGCTTGGGCTTGGGCTTGGGCTTGGGCTTGGGCTTGGGCTTGGGCTTGGGCTTGGGCTTGGGCTTGGGCTTGGGCTTGGGCTTGGGCTTGGGCTTGGGCTTGGGCTTGGGCTTGGGCTTGGGCTTGGGCTTGGGCTTGGGCTTGGGCTTGGGCTTGGGCTTGGGCTTGGGCTTGGGCTTGGGCTTGGGCTTGGGCTTGGGCTTGGGCTTGGGCTTGGGCTTGGGCTTGGGCTTGGGCTTGGGCTTGGGCTTGGGCTTGGGCTTGGGCTTGGGCTTGGGCTTGGGCTTGGGCTTGGGCTTGGGCTTGGGCTTGGGCTTGGGCTTGGGCTTGGGCTTGGGCTTGGGCTTGGGCTTGGGCTTGGGCTTGGGCTTGGGCTTGGGCTTGGGCTTGGGCTTGGGCTTGGGCTTGGGCTTGGGCTTGGGCTTGGGCTTGGGCTTGGGCTTGGGCTTGGGCTTGGGCTTGGGCTTGGGCTTGGGCTTGGGCTTGGGCTTGGGCTTGGGCTTGGGCTTGGGCTTGGGCTTGGGCTTGGGCTTGGGCTTGGGCTTGGGCTTGGGCTTGGGCTTGGGCTTGGGCTTGGGCTTGGGCTTGGGCTTGGGCTTGGGCTTGGGCTTGGGCTTGGGCTTGGGCTTGGGCTTGGGCTTGGGCTTGGGCTTGGGCTTGGGCTTGGGCTTGGGCTTGGGCTTGGGCTTGGGCTTGGGCTTGGGCTTGGGCTTGGGCTTGGGCTTGGGCTTGGGCTTGGGCTTGGGCTTGGGCTTGGGCTTGGGCCATGTCTTCACTTCAATGGCCAATCACCCACAAACTAATCCTATCATTCATCTAATCCTAACATCCATATAATCCTAACATGCATATAATAAAGTTTAAACAAGAAGGCCAACGTTTGCCAATAAGTTCGAAATTTCAAAAAAGCAACAAATATCAAAGTTCGGGAAGACAATTCCCATGTGAGCATTAAGGTGCCTCTTTAGTCTTTCCACATGAGTAGATGCTTTGGTTGGTCAGCGTCCCCAGCTTTAATCTCTCACTTCAAGTCGTCCACGGTGTCCTCTAAGTCTTCACACGAACCATGACCTGCAAAAGAGACAAGTGTGTTAGTAAAATTGTGGACTCGGGTCTGGGATCGGGTAATGGGCCTACGAGGTACATCAACATCACATAAAACAGAATCTTATATTTTCCTAAAACAAAATCTACTCTCACTTGTTGAGAGACCTTGAAATCATCCCTATCATCTAACCATCGCAACTTATAAGGGTGGGGATGCGTAGTCGTCTTTAAACCTAACTTCTTGATATGATATCGGGTCCCTTACTCCTCCCAAAAGCGCACTTAAGAGTGGAGGTTTAGACCCAATATATATATTAGCCCAGGCAACTCTCTGTTTCCGATGTGGTATCACATCATCCCTTCACCCTTTAAGGGCGACTGCCTCAGTCGGCAATCTGACCGAGACATCCCATAGGATGGCTGCCTCAATCGGCGGTCTGCCTGATGTGCTGCCTAACCGGCCCACAGAAGTGAGGCTTTGATACTAAATGATATGATATTGGGTCCCTTACTCCTCCCAAAAGGGCATTTAAGAGTGGAGGTTTGGACCCAATATATATATTAGCCCAGGCAACTCTCTGTTTCCGATGTGGTATCACATCACTTCTTTACTAGCTCATCTGATGCCACATTGGCACAGCTTCCTCCATCTATAATCAAAGAGCATAACTTATCCTTGATGAGACATCTACTGTGGAAGATGTTCTCATGCTGACAATCCTCGCCTGAGCTCTTAGTTACGAGGACTCGTCTCCTAACCATAAGTAAGGGTCCATTGGGAGTGTGAACAATTTCATCCTCAGTGCCATTGTCCTCGTCAACTTCGTCCTTTACTTCCATCTCTTGCTCATCTACACTCTCAACCTCTCCCGTATCTTCTTTGATAATCATCACTCGTCAATTTGGGCATTGAGCCATCATATGACCCAAACTGTGACACTTATAACACTTGATTTCTCTCGCCCTAAGTGGGTTAGCTTGATCTACTATGGTCTTGCTACTAGATTCCTTAGGTGGTCAACTACAGGTAAAAGACTTCTTCCCTTCAGCCTTATCGAAGGTCTTGTTTTTCTCAAGTGGTTTAGGTGTGACTTTAGGGGTAATCATAGGGGTGAACTTAGTAGGATAGTTGGCTTTTCTTTTCCTATGAAGCTGTCGCTCTATCGTCATAGCCATGTGAACTATTGTATCTAATGACTCTGTAAGGTGTAATTCAATTGGATCTCCCATGTCTCTATTCATTCCTTGAATGAATCGAGCAATAACCTGCTCCTCAGATTCTTTCATGTCTACTCGGATCTTAAGAGTTTCAAATTTAGTAAGATATGCCTCAATGGACTGACTTCCTTGTCGTAAGTTTTAGATTTGAATGAATAGATCTTGTCAGTAATGGCTGGGTATGAACCTATTAG
Source organism: Begonia masoniana (assembly GCA_022432975.1). NCBI lineage: Eukaryota > Viridiplantae > Streptophyta > Magnoliopsida > Cucurbitales > Begoniaceae > Begonia > Begonia masoniana. Next base: position 34,250,860 of record CM039516.1, on the reverse strand, counting down.
TCAGGGACTTCATCACTCTCCACGTGGTAATGGGTTCGTCTCCTATCCGTCGTCTTTGGAGCTTAATGTTGGACCACCAGAGGGACGCATATCCTGTAAGCTCTACGGATACTAACTGGATTTTCACTTTGTCAGAATTCTCATAATAGTAAAAGACCTTTTCTACCTTATTAATCCACTCAAGAAAAGTATCTCCATCACACGTTCCATCAAAGGGTGGTACATGTAGCTTGACATTCCTAAGGTCCTCATAATTCTTTCTTCGGTTAGGGCAAAAATTTTCTTCTCCGTCTAGGGTCCATTCGTCCTCATCATGGTAATCAAAGTCTTGAAATCTCCTCCTAGGGTTATCAGGTCTTTCTACATTTTGAGAGGGTTCTTGGTCTTTGGACCTCCTTCTAGGATTATCAGGTCTCACCGTAGGTATAGGCTCTCGGGAGGGTTCTCTAAAATTTCGCTTGCTAAGGGTCTCCATAATGTGTTGCATGCCAAAGGTTAGATCTCTAAGTTATTGGCCTAGGTTATTAACTTCTCCACTAAGGCCATTCAATTATCCTTACATGCTTGACTCTCCTTCTTGAGGGATGTGAGTCTCGGGTTGGGGAATGTCCTTACCCTAATTCGGTTCTTAACCTCGGTCTAAGTCAGGTTCTCGTGTGATTCCACTTCTAGTCTTCATGCTTTTTTTTTGGACTAAGTCTAGAAAGGAAAATAGCTAATTAAAACAAACCTAAGTATTAAGAAAGGAAAAAGGTAGTGAACCTAACTAGAATTCTAACCTAGAGTGTCTAAGGTTTAATCAAAATATTTGGATCGCAATTTTGAGATCTTAAACAGTCAATTTTGGGCCTGAAATGGGCCTGTCATGGGATAAACCAACTTCTTATATCTTGATCTCTTTGAGAGCTTCGATTTGATATCTTACGAGCAAAAATCCGACATCCGTAGCGAAAGTTATGGTCTTTCTATGTTAAATGGGTCAAATTCACTATCAACAAACTAGCCTTCACTTTACCAATGCATGTTAAAAACGAAAAGTAGACATGCTTTGTTGAATATTAAACAGACATGCTTTACTGAATATTAAACATTCAATCCTATCATGCATGTTACTAAGTTCACATGTAACAAATAACACAAAGTGGTCATGCTAGTCACGGTTTTACATTAAACAATAAAAACAAATTTATACTTCTACTTTAAGTCTCGGTTTACACTACTTTTAAGTCCTAAACTTTCATGTCATGTTTAAACAAGTTAAATCAGCATATGATAGCAAACATTAGCAAAATATTTCGTGAATAAAGCTGAATAAAAAGGTGTTACAAGGGTGTCCAAAAGTATGCACAAATTGGTTGCTCCAAAGTTGTACACCAATCGACTATACCCTTTTGCTGCAAAACAACATCCAAACGTGAGTCATTAATTCAAGCAGCAAGCCAAACATCATATTCAGATCTTAAACTTTAAATGTTATGAAGGAAACAAGTTCATTTGACGGTTGGAAAAGCAAAAAACACAACACAAAAAGTAAAACTACGCGATTTGAAAATAAAAATAACAAGTACAATGTTAGTTGGGGAACGTTTAACCAAATGAAGAAGCTTCTTTGCAGTATGGAAATGGTGGATGCAATGAACTAGAAACCCATGCTAAGGTCTGTAAACATTCACATGAAGATGCTAGAGGTAGTCCTTAAAGAAAAATCGAAATGGAAGCACAAAACCAAAAAAGTATACTAAACCCTAGTTTGATGAACAGTTGAACCCGGTTTTGCCTTTTGGGTTTTGGACAACCAAATGGATTTGGTAAACCAAACCAGACTAAACTAAACCAATCTGGTTTCCAACTCCCCAAGGGAGCTAGCCAAGCTCTGATACCACGTGATAGAGTCCTCACCTGCAAAATTAGCTTAAGGACCTAGACTAATGCTCTAGGGATCTAGGTGAAGTTTCATTTTCAATTCTTGTCTCCAGGTCAGGCTGTCGTGACACACTTGTTCTAGTTGTCCACAATATAATCTTACAAAAGTATTGTCTTGGGACTTGGCTACCGTCGATTTAACTATTAAGGCTAACCTCTTCCAAAATAGCTGATGTACCCCGTAGGCCCATTACACGATCTCAAGTACAGGCCCATAATTTAACTAACTTATGCATTCACACACTTGTCTCTTTTGCAGGTAATGGATCGTGCGAAGGCTTGGAGGACACCTTAGGAGACTTGAAGTGAGAGATCAAAGCTATGGACATGGACCAACCAAAGCACCTAATCGCTTGGAAAATCAAGCAGGCAAGCCAAACATCATATTCAGATCTTAAACTTTAAATGTATGAAGGAAACAGTTCATTTGACGGTTGGAAAAGCAAAAAAAAAAAAAAAAAAAAAAAAAAAAAAAAAAAAAAAAAAAAAAAAAAAAAAAAAAAAAAAAAAAAAAAAAAAAAAAAAAAAAAAAAAAAAAAAAAAAAAAAAAAAAAAAAAAAAAAAAAAAAAAAAAAAAAAAAAAAAAAAAAAAAAAAAAAAAAAAAAAAAAAAAAAAAAAAAAAAAAAAAAAAAAAAAAAAAAAAAAAAAAAAAAAAAAAAAAAAAAAAAAAAAAAAAAAAAAAAAAAAAAAAAAAAAAAAAAAAAAAAAAAAAAAAAAAAAAAAAAAAAAAAAAAAAAAAAAAAAAAAAAAAAAAAAAAAAAAAAAAAAAAAAAAAAAAAAAAAAAAAAAAAAAAAAAAAAAAAAAAAAAAAAAAAAAAAAAAAAAAAAAAAAAAAAAAAAAAAAAAAAAAAAAAAAAAAAAAAAAAAAAAAAAAAAAAAAAAAAAAAAAAAAAAAAAAAAAAAAAAAAAAAAAAAAAAAAAAAAAAAAAAAAAAAAAAAAAAAAAAAAAAAAAAAAAAAAAAAAAAAAAAAAAAAAAAAAAAAAAAAAAAAAAAAAAAAAAAAAAAAAAAAAAAAAAAAAAAAAAAAAAAAAAAAAAAAAAAAAAAAAAAAAAAAAAAAAAAAAAAAAAAAAAAAAAAAAAAAAAAAAAAAAAAAAAAAAAAAAAAAAAAAAAAAAAAAAAAAAAAAAAAAAAAAAAAAAAAAAAAAAAAAAAAAAAAAAAAAAAAAAAAAAAAAAAAAAAAAAAAAAAAAAAAAAAAAAAAAAAAAAAAAAAAAAAAAAAAAAAAAAAAAAAAAAAAAAAAAAAAAAAAAAAAAAAAAAAAAAAAAAAAAAAAAAAAAAAAAAAAAAAAAAAAAAAAAAAAAAAAAAAAAAAAAAAAAAAAAAAAAAAAAAAAAAAAAAAAAAAAAAAAAAAAAAAAAAAAAAAAAAAAAAAAAAAAAAAAAAAAAAAAAAAAAAAAAAAAAAAAAAAAAAAAAAAAAAAAAAAAAAAAAAAAAAAAAAAAAAAAAAAAAAAAAAAAAAAAAAAAAAAAAAAAAAAAAAAAAAAAAAAAAAAAAAAAAAAAAAAAAAAAAAAAAAAAAAAAAAAAAAAAAAAAAAAAAAAAAAAAAAAAAAAAAAAAAAAAAAAAAAAAAAAAAAAAAAAAAAAAAAAAAAAAAAAAAAAAAAAAAAAAAAAAAAAAAAAAAAAAAAAAAAAAAAAAAAAAAAAAAAAAAAAAAAAAAAAAAAAAAAAAAAAAAAAAAAAAAAAAAAAAAAAAAAAAAAAAAAAAAAAAAAAAAAAAAAAAAAAAAAAAAAAAAAAAAAAAAAAAAAAAAAAAAAAAAAAAAAAAAAAAAAAAAAAAAAAAAAAAAAAAAAAAAAAAAAAAAAAAAAAAAAAAAAAAAAAAAAAAAAAAAAAAAAAAAAAAAAAAAAAAAAAAAAAAAAAAAAAAAAAAAAAAAAAAAAAAAAAAAAAAAAAAAAAAAAAAAAAAAAAAAAAAAAAAAAAAAAAAAAAAAAAAAAAAAAAAAAAAAAAAAAAAAAAAAAAAAAAAAAAAAAAAAAAAAAAAAAAAAAAAAAAAAAAAAAAAAAAAAAAAAAAAAAAAAAAAAAAAAAAAAAAAAAAAAAAAAAAAAAAAAAAAAAAAAAAAAAAAAAAAAAAAAAAAAAAAAAAAAAAAAAAAAAAAAAAAAAAAAAAAAAAAAAAAAAAAAAAAAAAAAAAAAAAAAAAAAAAAAAAAAAAAAAAAAAAAAAAAAAAAAAAAAAAAAAAAAAAAAAAAAAAAAAAAAAAAAAAAAAAAAAAAAAAAAAAAAAAAAAAAAAAAAAAAAAAAAAAAAAAAAAAAAAAAAAAAAAAAAAAAAAAAAAAAAAAAAAAAAAAAAAAAAAGGCATGTTAGGCATTTAGACTAGATGTATGAGTAGGTGTTATGAGGTGGCTGGCGTATAAGGTGTAACGACCCTAATACTGTACCCATATTTTCCCGTAATATTTTTTTTTTTTTTTTCCTAATATCTTTATTAAACTCTAGGCGGAAACTAAACCGAAATCGAAACCAGAATCGAAATCGGAATTGAATCTAACTTTAAATCATTTAAAACAATACAATTTAAAACCATAAACAATTTAATAAAACTATATTTAAAACAATTCTTAATTAAAATAAAAGGGAGGGCATTTTGGGAAAAAGGATCGCTGCATTGTGCAGCGATCATGCGCTGCAATGTGCAGCGCCCAGTCGCTGCACAAATGCAGCGACCCGCCCTTATCTCCCCCGTTTTCGCCTTTCTCCACTCCTTTTCTTGTTTTCATTTTTCACAAGTGCTCTCTGGAACGAATTCCAGAGAGCATGACTCTACAATTTTTCACTAACACTCTCTGGAAACCATATTCCAGAGAGTAACTTCTTATACTTAACAAAATTTACCACCAATAACAACCATCGATTTAGAACCTAACTCAACCGAAATATATTCTAAATTCCACCAATTCACAGCGGACTTTGCAAAATCCAACTGCATGGATATATCTAAATCGAGACTATCCATAACCATCAAAACATTTCTATAACGTTAAATAAAAGCTTTAAACCAAAACATTTCCTATATACAGTTTACCAAACATCCTATAACGTCTATACAATTCATCAAACATCCCAAAATATACCAAAAAGACCCTCAAATCTGTACATACGTCCCCACGGGTCGGTGAAGCCTCGACTGCGCCACACACCACCACAGCCATCCTCGATCAACTGACTCATGCCTCAGGAGGAGGAATCCCATCCTCACCTGGATCCTCGGAGTCTACGTTACCTACACCGTACAACACACTATGAGATAAAATCTCAGCAAGCCTCGTAAATGCGGGAATGCTGCAGAGCGTATGTCATTCATAACATGCCGGGATTTCTATTCAGATAACAGATTACGTAGATTAATTTCGTTGGTTCATTTTACTTTTTAATTAGGTCGCAGACAGATTGTCACCGAGGCTACCTCACCTCGACGTGACCAGATAACAGATTACGTAGATTAATTTCGTTGGTTCATTTTACTTTTTAATTAGGTCGCAGACAGATTGTCACCGAGGCTACCTCACCTCGACGTGACCAGATAACAGATTACGTAGATTAATTTCGTTGGTTCATTTTACTTTTTAATTAGGTCGCAGACAGATTGTCACCGAGGCTACCTCACCTCGACGTGACCAGATAACAGATTACGTAGATTAATTTCGTTGGTTCATTTTACTTTTTAATTAGGTCGCAGACAGATTGTCACCGAGGCTACCTCACCTCGACGTGACCAGATAACAGATTACGTAGATTAATTTCGTTGGTTCATTTTACTTTTTAATTAGGTCGCAGACAGATTGTCACCGAGGCTACCTCACCTCGACGTGACCAGATAACAGATTACGTAGATTAATTTCGTTGGTTCATTTTACTTTTTAATTAGGTCGCAGACAGATTGTCACCGAGGCTACCTCACCTCGACGTGACCAGATAACAGATTACGTAGATTAATTTCGTTGGTTCATTTTACTTTTTAATTAGGTCGCAGACAGATTGTCACCGAGGCTACCTCACCTCGACGTGACCAGATAACAGATTACGTAGATTAATTTCGTTGGTTCATTTTACTTTTTAATTAGGTCGCAGACAGATTGTCACCGAGGCTACCTCACCTCGACGTGACCAGATAACAGATTACGTAGATTAATTTCGTTGGTTCATTTTACTTTTTAATTAGGTCGCAGACAGATTGTCACCGAGGCTACCTCACCTCGACGTGACCAGATAACAGATTACGTAGATTAATTTCGTTGGTTCATTTTACTTTTTAATTAGGTCGCAGACAGATTGTCACCGAGGCTACCTCACCTCGACGTGACCAGATAACAGATTACGTAGATTAATTTCGTTGGTTCATTTTACTTTTTAATTAGGTCGCAGACAGATTGTCACCGAGGCTACCTCACCTCGACGTGACCAGATAACAGATTACGTAGATTAATTTCGTTGGTTCATTTTACTTTTTAATTAGGTCGCAGACAGATTGTCACCGAGGCTACCTCACCTCGACGTGACCAGATAACAGATTACGTAGATTAATTTCGTTGGTTCATTTTACTTTTTAATTAGGTCGCAGACAGATTGTCACCGAGGCTACCTCACCTCGACGTGACCAGATAACAGATTACGTAGATTAATTTCGTTGGTTCATTTTACTTTTTAATTAGGTCGCAGACAGATTGTCACCGAGGCTACCTCACCTCGACGTGACCAGATAACAGATTACGTAGATTAATTTCGTTGGTTCATTTTACTTTTTAATTAGGTCGCAGACAGATTGTCACCGAGGCTACCTCACCTCGACGTGACCAGATAACAGATTACGTAGATTAATTTCGTTGGTTCATTTTACTTTTTAATTAGGTCGCAGACAGATTGTCACCGAGGCTACCTCACCTCGACGTGACCAGATAACAGATTACGTAGATTAATTTCGTTGGTTCATTTTACTTTTTAATTAGGTCGCAGACAGATTGTCACCGAGGCTACCTCACCTCGACGTGACCAGATAACAGATTACGTAGATTAATTTCGTTGGTTCATTTTACTTTTTAATTAGGTCGCAGACAGATTGTCACCGAGGCTACCTCACCTCGACGTGACCAGATAACAGATTACGTAGATTAATTTCGTTGGTTCATTTTACTTTTTAATTAGGTCGCAGACAGATTGTCACCGAGGCTACCTCACCTCGACGTGACCAGATAACAGATTACGTAGATTAATTTCGTTGGTTCATTTTACTTTTAATTAGGTCGCAGACAGATTGTCACGAGGCTACCTCACCTCGACGTGACCAGATAACAGATTACGTAGATTAATTTCGTTGGTTCATTTTACTTTTTAATTAGGTCGCAGACAGATTGTCACCGAGGCTACCTCACCTCGACGTGACCAGATAACAGATTACGTAGATTAATTTGTTGGTTCATTTTACTTTTTAATTAGGTCGCAGACAGATGTCACCGAGGCTACCTCACCTCGACGTGACAAGATAACAGATTACGTAGATTAATTTCATTGGTTCATTTTACTTTTTTAATTAGGTCGCAGACAGATTGTCACCGAGGCTACCTCACCTCGACGTGACCAGATAACAGATTACGTAGATTAATTTCGTTGGTTCATTTTACTTTTTAATTAGGTCGCAGACAGATTGTCACCGAGGCTACCTCACCTCGACGTGACCAGATAACAGATTACGTAGATTAATTTTCGTTGGTTCATTTTACTTTTAATTAGGTCGCAGACAGATTGTCACCGAGGCTACCTCACCTCGACGTGACCAGATAACAGATTACGTAGATTAATTTCGTGGTTCATTTTACTTTTTAATTAGGTCGCAGACAGATTGTCACCGAGGCTACCTCACCTCGACGTGACCAGATAACAGATTACGTAGATTAATTTCGTTGGTTCATTTTACTTTTTAATTAGGTCGCAGACAGATTGTCACCGAGGCTACCTCACCTCGACGTGACCAGATAACAGATTACGTAGATTAATTTCGTTGGTTCATTTTACTTTTTAATTAGGTCGCAGACAGATTGTCACCGAGGCTACCTCACCTCGACGTGACCAGATAACAGATTACGTAGATTAATTTCGTTGGTTCATTTTACTTTTTAATTAGGTCGCAGACAGATTGTCACCGAGGCTACCTCACCTCGACGTGACCAGATAACAGATTACGTAGATTAATTTCGTTGGTTCATTTTACTTTTTAATTAGGTCGCAGACAGATTGTCACCGAGGCTACCTCACCTCGACGTGACCAGATAACAGATTACGTAGATTAATTTCGTTGGTTCATTTTACTTTTTAATATCACAAATTGATATAACTTCGTCCAATAACGTCAATACGTCTTTTATATCGTCAATCATACTCAAACTATTAATTTCGGATCCTAAATCGACATTTTTTTTTTTATCGAAACCTAAACGAAACCCTAATTATTTAAACGTTACGAAACTCGAAATCTAACGTTCTAAAACTATAGAGACACACCTAGAACGTCGATTGGAGGAATAAACGTGAAGAACACGAAACGAACGGAGGAGAAATCGGAGGTCGGAGGAGGGAGATCGTCGCGCGGCAGTGAGGGTTTGCGAGAGAGAGAGCTCTCTGGAATTCGTAGAAGGCAGGAGGAAAAGAGAGAAAGTGAGGGAGAGAAGAAATTGTTTAGTTTTTAATATAATTGATTTGCAAAATTACCATTTTGCCCTTGTTTAGTTTTTTTTATATATGTTTCGTCATTCGTTTCGTTAATCGTCCAACGATTCGACTTTTCCAAATTTCTATATTTCGCCCATATGTCCAACTTATTATTTGGGATTTAATAAAACTATCCGTTCGCAATTTGGACCTCGTTTGCTATTTTTACTAAAACGTCATTTAAATTGCGATAGAGGTAATTACTCGGAATATAGCGTTATTATTCCGAAAATTCTCCAAAATTCCTTAAAATTCCTATTATTCGTTAGGATCGTAATGACGTTTTCTTTTCGTAAAACGGACCTGATTTGACATATTTACCAAAAATGCCATTATATAATAAAATAATAATATAATATATTATATCCGTAGTCCGTACAAGCCGGATATTACAAAAGGTTTAGCCCACTTGAAGAGTTGAAGACCCAAATGGTGGCCCAAGGTGAAGCCCACTTTTTGATCCTTGTCTTCCCTTCCACTTTGGGATAAAACATGGATCCATGACTTGGCTCGTGGCTGACCATTGATCAGCAAATTTCAGAGTTCATCTCAGCCACACATTTCTTCTCATCTCGGCCGCACACTTCATCATCCGTTGAACCCTAAATCCTAGCTAACCACCCTTAGGTCTATATAAGCATGGTATTGGTGTTTGTAAACATTTTGGCTGATTTTTAATGAGCATACACGGTTTCTCTCAAGGAGAAGAACACTTGGAGCAAGAGAAGCTACCAAGGTAAGTTCGGTTGTCTTCAACCGAGAAGTTGCGCCTCCACTTCCTTTAAGCACGGTTGCTTGCAAGGATTTTACTTAACCATCTTTCTCTCCACTCTTTTGAGAGTTGGAAAAGAGCAGGGAGTGGCCAAACCGGTTCCGCCAAGTTGAGTTTCCTCCTTCGGAAGGAACTTTAGCCGAAAGCATCAAAACCTTGCTTATCGGACAACTTGAGGATTATTTACATAATTTCTTCTTCTTAACAAATCTAGACCATGCCTTCCACTATCACACACTTCACTCACTACACTAATTTCGCATAAATTTTCAACTCATTCTAAGCACATTTGATTGGTCATTTCATCCTTTCATTCTCAGTTTTATCGGTTTGTTCAAACCAAGGGAACTAACGATCTGTTTTCAAGTCATTAATGTCATAATTGTTGACTTAAATAGAATTTAAGTTTAAATATGTTTTTTATTATTATGATTAATATGAAATATATGAACTGATGATTATGCTTATGAAATATATGAACTGATTATGATTAATATGAAATACATGAACTGAATAATAGAATTATTGTGTTTCTTGCATTTATCTGGAAATCGTCCAAAGTACTACATGAAAGACAGACGCAGTCGTCCAAAGTTAAGATAGACGCAGTCATCCAAAGTTAAGTCAGACGCAATCGTCCGAAGTTATAAGTCAGACGCAATCGTTCAAAGTACTCATCTACAACGCAATCGTCCAATACTCGTTCACGTCCAAAGTACTCGTTCACAACGCAATCGTCCAAAGTACTCGTTCACAACGCAATCGTCCAAAGTACTCGTTCACAACGCAATCGTCCAAAGTACTCGTTCACAACGCAATCGTCCAAAGTACTCGTTCACAACGCAATCGTCCGAAGTTATAAGTCAGACGCAATCGTCCGAAGTTATAAGTCAGACGCAATCGTCCGAAGTTATAAGTCAGACGCAATCGTCCGAAGTTATAAGTCAGACGCAATCGTCCGAAGTTATAAGTCAGACGCAATCGTCCGAAGTTATAAGTCAGACGCAATCGTTCAAAGTACTCATCTACAACGCAATCGTCCAAAGTACTCGTTCACAACGCAATCGTCCAAAGTACTCGTTCACAACGCAATCATCCAATGTACTCGTTCACAACGCAATCGTCCAAAGTACTCGTTCACAACGCAATCGTCCGAAGTTATAAGTCAGACGCAATCGTCCGAAGTTATAAGTCAGACGCAATCGTCCGAAGTTATAAGTCAGACGCAATCGTCCGAAGTTATAAGTCAGACGCAATCGTCCGAAGTTATAAGTCAGACGCAATCGTCCGAAGTTATAAGTCAGACGCAATCGTCCGAAGTTATAAGTCAGACGCAATCGTCCGAAGTTATAAGTCAGACGCAATCGTCCGAAGTTATAAGTCAGACGCAATCGTCCGAAGTTATAAGTCAGACGCAATCGTCCGAAGTTATAAGTCAGACGCAATCGTCCGAAGTTATAAGTCAGACGCAATCGTCCGAAGTTATAAGTCAGACGCAATCGTCCGAAGTTATAAGTCAGACGCAATCGTCCGAAGTTATAAGTCAGACGCAATCGTCCGAAGTTATAAGTCAGACGCAATCGTCCGAAGTTATAAGTCAGACGCAATCGTCCGAAGTTATAAGTCAGACGCAATCGTCCGAAGTTATAAGTCAGACGCAATCGTCCGAAGTTATAAGTCAGACGCAATCGTCCGAAGTTATAAGTCACTCGTCCAATGAGCAAGCGTCCAAAATGCACAAAACAACGAATTCATGCGAAGCATTAGTCCGACGTGCATTCGTCCAACATTAGACTAAACGAATTCGTCCAAACTCATTCATCCAAAGGGCGAACGTCCAGAGTCTTAACAACGCCGAATTAAAGACTGCGAGTGATAGTGACTCCAGATCTCAACGGCTATTTTTCTGCGTGTGGATGCTCTCCAACAGTCATATTTTTAAATGAGACACAGATTACATACAAGAGTATAAAAAGAAGAATGAAGCTAGGGAGAAGGACTTTTGTCAATTTTTACAATTATCTCTTAACTCTCACGAGCAAAAAGTTCTGTAATACTCTGCGACTCTCTACATCTCTCTATTACAAAACTTGAGATTTAGCTTTTGAGATAGTGTAGCCTTGTGCTTAATATCTTCATCTTGCAAAAACTGTAAGGCAGTGGATTGACGCCCGTGAAATTCAATTCAGAAGTGTAAAGGCAGTAGATCGATGCCCATGAAGTTTGATCTAGATTTCTCGTGAGGAGAAGGAAAGAATCTTCAAGGGGGAGCCTTGAAGCGTGGAAGTAGGCAGGATTAGCCGAACCACGTTAAAAACTTTGGTGTCAATTTCTCTTTCTCTCTTACTTTAGCTTGCTTGCTTGTCTACCATAATTTTAGTAATTACATACAAAGAAAGTAGATAAAATAAACAGAAATTTTCATTGTTAAAAACGATTAGGTTAAAGAAATTTCTAATTCAACCCCCCTCTTAGACAATCACGATCCTACTATTGGTATCAGAGCAAGGTTAATATTTATCTAAGTATGATTAAAAGCATAGTGGTATATTTAGAAATGGCATTCAACACAAATACCACACACGTAGAGGAACAATCTATTTCTAGACCCCCATTTTTCGATGGTAACGACTATGTATACTGGAAAGCTAGGATGAGAATTTTTGTTCAAGCTATGAATTATGAAATATGGACTATAATCGAAAATGGTCCTTTTAAGGCTGTCAAAACTGAAAATGGAGTCAGTGTTCCTAAATTGACTTACGAACTAACTGACTCAGACAAGAGAAATTTAAGTTTAAATGCTAAAGCCATAAACACTCTATATTGTGCACTGAATAGAGATGAATTTAATAGGGTACAAGGTTGCGAGAGTGCACAAGAAATATGACATTTACTTGAAATCACACGTAAGGGAACTAATCAAGTGAAGGAAAGTAAATTGAGTATGTTTGTGCACGAATATGAATTATTTTCAATGGAAAAGGATGAGTCTATTTCTTCTATGTTTACTCGCTTTACTAACGTTACTAACTGTTTAAAAGTTCTTGGTAAAGTTTATTCAAATGAAGAGTTAGTTAGGAAGATTCTGAAGTGTCTACCAAGAGGATGGCAACCCAAGGTGACAGCTATCCAAGAAGCAAAAGATCTCAAATTAATGAAGCTTGAAGATATCGTCGGATCTCTCATGACACATGAGATCACAATGAGAGCTAACGAGAAGGAGGATCTCAAAGAAAAGGAAACCTCCAAAAGAAGAGATATTGCACTCAAAGCCTCATCAAGCAAGCAAGATGAATCCGAGGAAGAAGTTGATGATGAGGATATCGCTCTCATCACGAGGAGGTTTAGCAAATTCCTCCAACGGAAAAGAATGAATGGGAGGAAATTCTCAAGTGGAGATAAATCTCAAAAGGACAAGGAAATTACCTATTTTGAATGCGAGAAGCCAGAACACATCAAGGCTGATTGTCCACAAGCAAAGAAAGACCCTAAGAAATTCAAGAAGAGAGCAATGAAGGCCACTTGGGATGATAGTGAAAGTGATACTTCTTCAAAAGACGAGGAAGTTTCCAACCTGTGCTTCATGGCACACGAAGATGAGGTTAGTCATTCCTCTTGTGACAGTGAAAATGATGAGGGTGACTTAATTGATGTTTTCAATGATTTAGTTAAACAATATAGTATGCTTAAATCTAAATACAACTCTTTAAAGAAGGAAAATACAAACTTGGTTGAAAAGCATACTAAGGAGTGTAATTTGCAGGAAAAGGAAATAAATGATCTTAAGAGTAGAAATGAAAACTTGAATAACATAGTTCTTAAATTTAGTAACGGTAGCAAGAACTTAAACATGCTGTTAGGCAGTCAGATAGTTACATTTGACAAAGCAGGTTTAGGATATGAAAGGTTTAATAAAAAGAAAGCATATAAGAATTTCTTTGTTAAATCAACTACCTGCCATGCTTGTAATGAGATAGGACATAAATCATATGAATGTCCTTTGAAACTTAGTAAGAAATCAAGTAGTAAATTACAGTGAGTTCCTAAAGGAACCAAAGCTAACATTAGAACCCAAAAGATTTGGGTACCTAAGAAGAACACTTAATTTCTATTTTGCAGGTTGATTGCTCTCCCAAGAAGAATCAATGGTACCTCGATAGTGAATGCTCGAGGCATATGACGGGAGACTCAACCAAATTTGCTATTGTCAACCAGAAAAAAGGAAACGTCACTTTTGGTGGAAACCAAAAGGGTAAGATTGTTGACATCGATAACATAGGTAACAGCTCTAACCCTATTATTGAAAATGTATTGTTAGTTGAAGGGTTAAAGCATAATTTACTTAGTATCAGCCAGTTGTGTGATAATAGATATAAAGTGACTTTTAAATCAACTTCTTGCATAATTAAGGATGTCTCAAATAGCAAGATTCTGTTTAAAGGTTATAGGAAAGAAAATATTTATATTATCGACTTAGATAATATTGTTTGCTGTGATGAGAAGTGCCTTGCTGTGAATCTGTTGGTTGATAGTTGGACTTGGCATAGAAGACTTGGGCACGTAGGTATAGATACTTTAGCTAAGATTACCAAGGATAATTTAGTAATCAAAAGTTCCTTTGCATCAAAGAATGCAATTTCTACATCCAAGCCTCTACAACTTCTTTACATAGACCTTTTCGGTCCTTCAAATATTGCTAGTCTAGGAGGCAAACATTATGCCTTTGTCATAGTAGATGATTTCTCTAGATTCACTTGGGTATTCTTTTTAAAGTCAAATGATGAAACTTTTGACACCTTCTCTAACTTTAGGAAGAGAGTTCAAAATGAAAAGGAGCTCACCATTGTTGCTATTCGTAGTGATCATGGTGGAGAATTTGAGAATGAAAAATTTGAACTCTTGTGTCTCAAATATGGAATTGAGCACAATTTCTCCTCTCCTAGAACCCCTCAACAAAATGGAGTTGTTGAGAGGAAAAATAGGTCTCTTCAAGAGCTGGTTCGGACCATGCTCAATGAGAACTCATTTCCAAAGTATTCTGGGCAGAAGCTGTTTCCACAGCTTGCTATGTGCTAAACCGGGTTTCCATAAGACCTATTCTTGAGAAAACTCCTTATGAACTTTGAAATGAAAAAAACTCTACTGTCAAATACTTTAGAGCCTTTGGTTGTAAGTGTTTCATTTTAAACACCAAGGATAACTTGGGAAAATTCGATTCCAAATCTGACCTTGGAATGTAGCTGAAATGCAGATTAGTATGTTGAAACAGATCATATATTTGTCATCATCAAAAAGGGGGAGATTGTTGACTTAAATAGAATTTAAGTTTAAATATGTTTTTGATGATTATAATTAATATGAAATATATGAACTGATGATTATGCTTAATATGAAATATATTGTAACGTCCCTCAATTTCCATAATTAACTATTCCTAAAATGTCATAGAATTTAAACTTTTCCTTCAATCTTATAATCATACTCGTTTAAGGGCAATTAATATCATTCAGCAGAAGACGTACTACATGTGGAATTCTTGAATTGAAACTATACTGAAGTGCCAGTGTTAAAATAATAAAACCGGAGTTTCTGTCGACAAGACACATTACATGAAGAGTTATGATCACAACAGAATCGGTTGATGTCTATAACATATATCAACACTTAATTCCTCTCGGGTTGAAACTCTTCAGTCGAGAAATATAACACTTAACTTCTCTCGGGTTTCTTCGGTCGAGATAAATAATACTTAACTTCTCTCGGGTTTCTTCGGTCGAGATAAATAATGCTAGAAACAGTAAGACTGGGTTTCGGTCGATATGACCTCTATACTTAGATCGGTTGACATGGCCTCTGTAATGAAATTGGTCGACATTCTCTACAGAACACTTATCGACCGAACTTCTCCTTGAAATGGTCGGTGTCGTCAACCAAACTCCTTACTAAATACCTTCAACCAAATCATTGACTAATCGGTCGACGTTATCGACCGAACTCTCAAATAAAACTTAACAACTTAATTTAATATTTCCTGCCCAACATCGACCGAACTCTTAATGAAAACTTAACACCAGAACACTTACTATTTGGTCGACGTTATCGCCCACAACTTTGGACGACAATTTTGGACGACATTTCTCTGCCAGAATACTTAACTGAGACTTATACAATTTTTATCCCTGTATCACTCATTACCCGAACAATCGCCCCTTTCTGGTGATCGATCGGCTAGCTCTCTGGATTTTGTCCAGAGAGCTGTTTTCACCTTCTTTCTCCTGCATAAACTAAAATCTTCAAACCGACCTAAAAACGACATTTCTCAACTCAAATCATCAAACCTATTTTCAAAGCATCAAAATCCATCTCTAATTCATCAAAGCCTAATTCGTACATCAATATCAGACCTATTTCATCAAAACATCAATCTATTCGTCCCTACATAGCGGAAGCCAATAAATATCATCAAAATGGACATTCATTACATTTGTTCACAACCTGTCTAGATACCAAGCATCCTATAATAGTTTCTATACATTTCATTCTAACTAATCACCCATCAACCTGCTTATCCCAAAAGCCACAAAATACTTAACCTATAGCTCCCCACGGGTTAAGTTCGCACCGACTGCACTAGCTGCTCCCACGGGCATCCTCCGTCAAACTACAGGCTTGTCAGGTGGAGGGACATCGTCCTCACCTTGCTCGTAGTCACCTACACTATAAAGACACCTATGAGATAAAAATCTCAGCAAGTTCTACGTAAATGCTATGCATGAACATGTATATGCAGTTTTCATGAAAGTCGTCCATATCATTTCATTTATCAGTACGTGTCAATCTATGGTTATCGAAAACGCTCGACAGATGGATAGGGCACGTCAAGCAGTTAGATAGCTCACACCATCTGAAGGGAGGGAAACCCGCTCACCACGGAACGCTAGGGTCTGAACCTCATCCCCGATAACCCCATGCCATGGTTATTTACTGTGATACTTTACTTTCGTTCTTTACATTTCCATATTCATGAACTTAATGCACAAATTCCTTTTTCATGACATTTATAAAAATGATGTATAACAAACAATAGCATAACGTAAACATACATCGCGTATACCATCAAGACGATAAAAGCGTAACCTATAAAAGTAACTAATCCTAACTACCCAACCAAAGCAATTAAACAAACCAAGCACCAACAATCCTCAGCATAAATTCTTACATATGGTGTAGGCCAATCGGCCACAGTAAGTCACAAGAACTTACCTGTTGTCCTTAGCTCAGCGAGCTCCGTCTTTGAACTTTGTTCACCTAAGCCAATCCACAACACACGACATTAAAACTGAGCCTAAACAATCAAATTTCGAAGACTAGAAAAACCCCTAATTAGAGGGTATCTCCTAATACCACAATACTATTTTCTCAGACGTTTTACCTGAGCAATCCGAGCTTAACAAAAATCTGCATATATCTATCCTTTCAACCTAATCATCCCCAAAAATCATAAATACTGTGTCTCTATCAATTTTTAACATAAATTTTCAATTTCATTCGAAACCCTAATCTGAAACCCGAAGCTATAATCTCTCATAATCGAAGTCTAACGCCTCAAATCCATAGTATCTTACCTAGAGTGCCGCTTGGAGAAGAAAACGTGAAGAATCGATCACCGGAGGGAAGCAAGTTGTCGGCGTGAAGGAGAAGTTGGAAGGGCAGAAGAGAAATCACTAGAGAAGTTCTCTCTGGAGGAATTTCGTGAATGTGAAAGGACAAAGAGGGATTTATGATTTTTAAGTTAAAGTTGATTTGTCAAATGACAATTTCGCCCTTTAGCTTAATTACCCTCCTAGTTCGTTATTTAACTATCGACTCGGTTTCTCCAATCTTTATTTCACTAGAAACTCAAATTTATTCCTAGGATTCTAACAAAACTTTTCTTTTACAAAACAGACCCAGTTTACTAAAATACCCTTTATATCACGAGAAATATCAAAACTCATAAATGGGCGTTACATCTCCAAAAACTCCAATTCACCCATATAGTCCTAATAAGACTTTCCGTTCGCAAAACAAGATAAATTCGACATATTTACGAAAATGCCATTACACGACAGATTCCAAAACATAAAAATCCAGGTGTTACATATATGAACTGATTATGATTAATATGAAATACATGAATTGAATAATTGGATTATTATGTTTATTGCATTTATCTGGAAATACCCTTTGAAAAAGGTATTATATTTCTAACATTTTTGGTTAAGTGTTATTAGTCCAAAGTCAATCGTCCAAAGTACTACGTGAAAGACAGACACAGTTGTCCAAAGTTAAGACAGACGCAGTCGTCCAAAGTTACGACAGACGCAGTCGACCAAAGTTAAGTCAGACGCAATCGTCCGAAGTTATAAGTCAGATGCAATCGTCCGAAGTTATAGGTTAGACGCAATCATCCAAAGTTATAAGTCAGACACAATCGTTCAAAGTACTCGTCTACAACGCAATCGTCCAAAGTACTCGTCCACAACGCAATCGTCTAAAGTACTCGTCCACAACGCAATCGTCCAATGTACTCGTCCAACGAGCAAGCATTCAAAATGTACAGAACAACGAATTCATGCGAAGCATTAGTCCGACGTGCATTCGTCCAACATCAGACTAAACGAATTCGTCCAAACTCATTCATCCAAAAGGCGAACGTCCAGAGTCTTAACAACGCCAAATTAAAGATCGTGAGTGATAGCGACTCCAAATCTCAACGGCTATTTATCTGCGTACGAATGCTCTCCAACGATCATATTTTTGAATGAGACGCGGATTACAGACAAGAGTGTAAAAAGAAGAATGAAGCTCGGGAGAAGGACTTTTGCCAATTTTTACAATTATCTCTTAACTCTCACGAGCAAAAAGTTTTGTAATACTCTGCGACTCTCTAAATCTCTCTACTCCAAAACTTGGATTTAGCTTTTGAGAGAGTGTAACCTTGTCCTTAATATCTTCATCTTACAAAAACTGTAAGGCAGTGGATTGATGCCCGCGAAGTTCAATCTAGAAGTATAAAGGCAGTAGATCGACGCCCGTGAAGTTCGATCTAGATTTCTCGTGAGGAGAAGGAAAGAATCTTCAAGGGGGAGCCTTGGAGCGTGGAAGTAGGAAAGATTAGCCGAACCATGTTAAAAACTTTGGTGTTAATTTCTCTCTCTCTCTTACTTTAGCTTGCTTGCTTGTCTACCATAATTTTAGTAATTACATACAAAGAGAGTAGATAAAATAAACAGAAATTTGCATTGTTAAAAGCGATTAGGTTAAAGAAATTTCTAATTCACCCCCCCCCCCCCCCCCCTCTCTTAGACAATCACGATCCTACAATAACGTACGAACACACAAGTCCTATCGTAACAAAAATACTTAATCTAGCACTTTGTGATGCAGACCGACAAGTCAACGCATGAATATCACTTACGTCCGTTAACGTGTCATATTCAAGAGCCTATAATATAATATATCCTTTAGCAATATAATTATCATCATCGTCAAATCCTTGAATAACAATAAAGCGTCTCATAAAACATCTCAATAAGCATAATCATTAATATCTAAATAAAATATATTCTCGGGTATCAATAAAATATAAAGAGATAACCTAACACTTTGTGATGCAGGCTGACAGGCCAAGCAAATACAAACATCTTTTACCTCGAATCTTTAGTACATAGACTCTTGCTCACGATGAGTATCCTTCACCTATGAATTAATCTGTCCACAGAGTTAGCGCGTATTAGTGAAAGAAAGTGAGGAGAAGAATCATAATTAAAGGATTTCTATGGAAAAACCCTAACAATAATGAAAATCTTAATTGTCTCTCTAAGTATGTAAATTCATGTGTTTATTTGTTCGAGTGTCGAAATCTATTAGGTTTAGGCCTACCTTACAGATTTTGCAGAAATGAGAGGGCAGCTCGTTAGTTTCGGACGAAATAATGTGTTTTTAGATTTAGATTTAACATGTATTTTTATTACAAAAATTGGTACGAAGTGAATGTTTAAATAGAATTCAACAAACCCTAAAATAATGGTAAATAACCCAAAATAACTTTTAAAATATAGGAAACCCTAATGAGTTTGGAAATATGAAATTCGGAAACCCTATAACGTCAAAAAACACAGATTTGAAAAAATTATGTGCGGATAACTGCACAAGCTGTGTGGCGCGTACGTGTGCTGTTATTGCGCACCCATGCTCGTGGTACACTGAACGCGCGCGGCCGTGTGCCTCCAATGCGTCTACCCAAGCGCCCAACGCACCTACTTGCGCCTCCAGTGCTTCCAATACCTTGCTACATGCACTACTTCATGTTTTTTACTTTGTTGGCTTACAAGGTACACTCCAAACATATTTTTGGCTTCTACTAGTAATTTTTTACTCGAAACTCTTCTTTTATACTTTCATAGGCAATATCTTTCTTTAATGAATTTTCACTCATACTTGAAAAATCTTTGATTGAAACTTTAATTTTTTTTGTCTTACTTGGTTCGTATCATTACATCATTTAACCCTCATGTAAATTGTATTATTTTTCTCAAATACTCCATAATCATCATAATAGTAATGTAAAACGTAAACTTGTCTTTCAATATGAAATTAAATCTTATCGGAGTTCTTGGGTGTTACAAAAATACTTGGACTTAATAACAAACTAATTATGCGTTAATAATTTACACAATTTAGTCTCAATTCATATCATAAGGCGTACAAAATAGAAATCATAGTATTTATTTATGTCTTCCGTACATTAAATAGAATAACAAATAAACATATATCGAATTATTTAACTCACTAATATTGCAACAAACCACAAAAAAATTATTTAATTTGGTATTTTCTCATCCTAGCCACTAAATGTTTAGTTCATTGAAGAAAATGGAGAAAAATACACCATAGAATTTAGCATAATTAAAATAAGAAGAAATAATAAAAATTCTTCTTCACAGTTGAAGGGTTGTTGCCATGAAATCCAGACTCCTCTGCTAGGCAAGGGTCTTGATTGTTTTTCCTCCAAGTCTTCACTACTCTCTTTTGTCTCTCTTATTCTCTCTACTGTTCCACCCTCTTTCATCTATTTTCTAGTCGCTTTTAAACCTCATTTTCCCACCATCTTTTTTCCTCCAAATTCTCCCCTCCTCTATTTTCTCTACTTAGCATCGTCCTCTTCTCTCTCCTCGACAAAATCTTTTATTCTATTTAATATGGCCCATTCTTCTATTATTTAAATCATTAACTTCCATATGAGTGTTAGGATTAGACGCCCTAATCCACTTGTAACGAACGATCAGGAATACAAAAAAGAAACAACACATAGATCTATAGTGGTTCACTCTCGTTGTGAGAGCTACGTCCACTGGCCGCTGACAGATTTCACTAAGATAAAAAATGAGTTACAACGATTTTTGTAACACCCAGGAATTTCCTACAACGCTCAAAGGCCTTGGATTAGACGGTTATGGGACTTTAACATGCCTCCTAGAGT
This sequence comes from Begonia masoniana, assembly GCA_022432975.1. Classification (NCBI taxonomy): domain Eukaryota; kingdom Viridiplantae; phylum Streptophyta; class Magnoliopsida; order Cucurbitales; family Begoniaceae; genus Begonia; species Begonia masoniana. The sequence goes on along the minus strand of CM039516.1, from coordinate 34,229,936 downwards.
TATGCTAAGTATAGGAGACAAGAAGTGAAAATTTGTGAGAAAACACTAGGTTAGAGTAGTTAGGATTATTAGGGGATGAAATAATAGGGAAAAATTATTGTTTGAGGGAAAAGTGGAGGAGAATATGTCTTCTACGTTGGAATGCATGAACCTAAGATAAAGAAGTGTTGCAAAGTAAAAAGGGATGGTTGAAAAGTCAAAAGAATGTATGACCAATAGAAAGAATGAGAAGAATGTTTGAAAAGTCAAAAAGAAGGAAGGAAAAGTGAACAAAAAGGTGGAGAAAGGAGATGTTCACGTGTGGAAAAAGGAAGAGAGAAAAGTGAGGGAGATTAATTTTAAAAAAAATGAGAAAATTGTGGAAAAACAAAATGGAAGAAAGAATGGTTAAAGTGAACTTGAAAAGTCAAAGCACAAAAGAGAGAGAGAAATGGCGTTGGTGGGGATGAAACATAAAGAAATGGTGGATTTTGTTTTAATCATTTATGTAAAGTTGAAAAGTCAAAAAGTTAAAAAGTTAAAAACGGAAAAGAAATAAAAGTGGAAGAAAGGGGATGCATTTCACGTTGAGTTAAGTGATACATGTATGGCTGAGGTTAATTTACAAATTATAAAAGTTAGTTGGTAGAAATCAAAACGGGTGGAAGAGTTTAAGTTTTAAAAGAGGAAAAATCATGGTGTAAAAGGTAAAATTCCTTTCTTCTTCCCCTTTTCTCCCCACGAAGACACTAGCCTCCATTATTAGGGTTCTTCCTCCATTTCCATCAAGACTTTGCAAGATTAAGGTTAGTTTTTAGTTGGGTTTTGTTGATAATATACCTAGGTGATAGTTTTTAGTATTTTAAAGGTGTTTTTGGGGGAATTGGTTAGGGTTTGGAAACCCTAAAAGGAGAGCTCCGAATTTTGGTTTCTTTGGCTAGTTCTCTTCCTATTTTGGATGGTTTAAATGTTAGTTTGGATGGTATATGAAGTTAGATAGGAGAATAGGTGGAAGTTGTGCAAAAACCAGTTTTGGACATTATGTGCACCGATTCTGTTTTGCTGTGTTCGAGTTGGCCATGGTATTTGGATGGTTAATTTGTTTACTTCAATGGATAGTATACGTGGAGAGGTTTACGAAATGGGGTGAATCGTCAAAATTCGTTGAAAAACGAGTAAGTTATGGCCGATTCAAGTTAGGTGATAGAAATTGTGGGAATTTCGGGTTTTTGAGATTTATGCTTTAAGAATTGGTTAAGTTGTTATTAAATTGGTTTAGGCATTCCTTAGAATTATATTAATGGTTTCTAAGTCTTTTTCCCCTTAACATGATAAGTTGACGAGCGAGCTTTTAGCCTAGTCAAAGTGAACAAAAACATGAGGAGCAACAGGTAAGTAGAGGACATTTGTGTTTTTCCTTCGGGCCTACACCATAGAACGGTAGAGATTTGTTTGTTTGTTTGTTGTGTGTTGTTTTATGTTGAGCATTGTGTGACATGCATCATGGTTTCGAACTACGAAAATACGAGTTTTAGCATGTTTTGAATTGTGAGTATGGAATGTAAGATATGTAACTGTGTCTCTACGAAATATGTACGCCTAAGTGTCTCGAGTAGAATGGAATTCTACGAGAGATGTACGCCTAAATGTCTCTACGAGAGATGTACGCCTGAGTGTCTTGAGTAGAATGGAATTCTACGAGAGATGTACGCCTAAATGTCTCTACGAGAGATGTACGCCTGAGTGTCTTGAGTAGAATGGAATTCTACGAGAGATGTACGCCTAAGTGTCTCTACGAGAGATGTACGCCTGAGTGTAGAATGGAATTCTACGAGAGATGTACATCTTTGTGTCTCTACGAGAAATGTACGCCTGATGTGTCTCGGCTAGAATGGAATTCTACGAGAGATGTAGGCCTGAGTGTCTTGAGTAGAACTGGTTTCTACGAGAGATGTACGTCTACGATTCGTGAAATGAGAATGGAATGAGCACAACCGAGCAAGTAGAAACTGCATGTGTTAGGATGTGTGGGCATTGTATGTGTTTGCATCCATTACTCCCTACTTGCTAAGCATTAGGCTTACGTTTTGTGTTCTGTGGTATAGGTGGTGACGTTGTAGCAGGTGAGCTAGTTGAGGGAGCCAGGGCTAAAGAGCAGTCGGCGACGCACAAGGCATGCCGGTGCGGGTATTTGTCGGGGCGTCTTGACCATGGTCTTCGGGATGTTACGTGGGATTTGATATTTTGGGTAGTTTGTTGTATTTTTCTTTGTGTAAAAGATAATGGTTTTGAAAACTCTTGGGAATATTGTTTTGAATTGCTATATAACATGGTGATTTTCAGGTTTTTGGTTGTAGAAAATTTAGTCGTTATTCTGCTCAATTTTTCGTATAGTAAACGACGTCGGTTTTCATTTGTTTTCACGTTTTTGCTGTCGTTTTGGAGTCGGTTTTCTGAGAAATTTATGTGTCAAAGAGTCGGGGGTGTCGGGAAAAGTTTGGGGTAAGTTTTAGGTGTTTTGGTAGTGCATGGTTTGGAGAAAATGAGAGAAAAGATGAAGAAGTGCACTGGTGGCCGAGCAGGAGGCGCACAGGCCAGGCCAGGGGTGCGCTGGCGTCGGGCAGGGACGTGCGGCAGGCGAGCGATGTGCGCTGCGTGAGGGCTCCCAACGCCGATCGATCGGAACCGCACGTGCGGTGCACTGCTTGCGCGCGCGATGCGCGCGCATGGCGTCATGGATGGGCCACTTTGATTTTGTTTTTAAAATTTTTCCTATTCCAAAAATGTTTTATCCCGATCTTTTTTGACCTATTTTATACATATTTTACGCACTTTTTTCAACCATTTTCAAGGGTTCGAAAAACCCGAAAATCGAGTCGTAATTTTATCAAATTTTATTTTAAACTTCTTTTAAACATGGTAAGTGTGAGCCAAGTAACGCACCGAACCGGGATGGGTTCGGGGGCGTTACAGTTTTTGCCTCACACTCTCAGACTTTCTGTGTTTACACTCGATAACCTAAATACGTCTTTATATAATAGACGATTTAGGGTTACAGAATAATAGGGTAATTAATGACCAAAATACCCTCAACCTAAATTAGGCTCCATAACTCAACAATCTCTCACTTAGAGACTAATCTTATCATCCCTCCATCTGTAGCGGCTTCATTTCAATGTCTTATCTAAGAAGTTCAACTGAAGTTGCGCACAACTTCAGCTTCTCACTCGTCACAGCTTTTGTCAACATATTAGCTGGATTCCGACTTCGTGGGATCTTCTCAAGCGCTAATACTCCATCTTCTAAGGCGGATCTGATGAAGTGATAACGCACCTGTATATGCTTTGTCTTGCAATGATAAATCGGATTCTTTTCCAAATGGATGGCACTTTGACTGTCACAATGCAATACACTCCCATCGTAGTTTTGGCCTAACTGAGTAAGAAAGGCTGTAACCACATCATCTCCTTCGCGGCTTCTGTCATTGCAATATACTCGGCTTCACAACTAGAAAGAGCAACGACATCTTAAAGTCTCGAAACCCAACTGATTGTGGTACCACCTAAGGTGTAGACATACTCAGTCCTACTCTTACTACTGTCAATATCACCACCATTATCAGCATCAACGTATCCATCTAGACCCAAGTTTGATTTTCGAGAACATAAAGCGAACTTTGAACTTCCCTTCAAGTATCGCAAGATCCATTTTAGGGCTTCCCAATATTTTCTTCCTGGATTACTCATAAACCTGCTGACAACTCCCGCTGCATGTGCAATGTCTGGTCGTGTGCAAATCATCGCGTACATAAGACTACCAACAACAGAGACATATGGAATAGTAGCCATGTAGTTCTTCTCTTCATCGGTTGAGGGTGACCGATCTTTGGATAGTTTGAAATGACTAGCCAACGGTGTAGTGACTGACTTAGCATCATGCATCTTGAACCTGCTAAGAACCTTCTTTACGTACTCTTCTTGTAAGAGTTTGAGAACCTCCTTATCCCTGAAGATCTTCATCCCAAGAATTTGTTTTGCAGCACCCAAATCCTTCATTGCAAACTCTTTAGATAACTTCCTCTTCAGCCTGTCGATCTCATGCAAGCTTGCTCCAGCAATCAACATATCATCAACGTAAAGGAGCAGAATAATGTAGGAATTATCAAACATTTTAATGTAGCAGCAGTGATCGGCTTCACATCTCACAAAGCTGTTATTCTTCATGAAACTGTCGAACCTCATGTACCATTGCCTTGGAGCATGTTTCAAGCCATACAAGTTCTTCTGAAGCTTACACACAAGCTCCTCTTTATCTTTCACCTCGAAACCTTGTGGTTGTCGCATGTAGATCTCTTCATCTAAATCACCGTGAAGAAAAGAAATTTTCACGTTCATCTGCTGAAGATGAAGGTCTTCTTTCATAACCAAACCCAAAACAGTTCTGACCGTCGTCAACTTCACCACTGGTGAGAAGATCTCGGTGTAGTCAATACCTTACTTTTGTTGGAAACCTTTGAAAACCAACCTAGCCTTGTACCGCTTACCGCTTGCTCCCATCATGTTCTTCTTTAATTTGGTAAACCCACTTGTTGTGTAGTGCTTTCTTACCCTTCGGCAACTCAGCCAATTGCCAAGTTTGATTTGATTTCAATGAATCCATCTCATCTTTCATGGCTGCCTCCCACTTAATCGAATCATCAGACTGTGCTGCTTCCTCATAATATTATGGTTCGCCTGTGTCGGTCAGCAGGATGTAATTAAGAGATGGAAACCATTTATGGACTGGTTTGCTGATTCTGGATGATCTTCTCAGTTCTGCAATCGGCGTTTACGGATTTACCTCTGGAGCCACATTCTCGTAAACTTCTTCTTTAACAACACCCTGAGTTTCTTCAACAGTCGGACTATTATCAGATGAAAAATCTATAAAGTTGACCACAGTAGACTCTTTCAATACAAAGCTCCCACTGTCAGAAATCTTTCTAACAAAATCTTTGTAAAGAACCTGTTCGTTGAAGATAACGTTCCTACTGCGAATGATCTTCTGATTTTGATTATCCCAGAAACGATAACCAAACTCAGCGTCACCATAACCAATAAGAAAACACTTATTAGATTTCGAATCAAGCTTGCTTTTATCAGAATCATCAATATGAACATATGATAAGCAACCAAAAACTTTCATAAAAGAAAAGTTTACCTTTTTACTGCTCCAAACTTCTTCTGAAACTTTGAAATCTAGAGGTACAGAGGGTCCTTTATTGATCAGGTAGGCTGTTGTGCTGACTGCATCTGCCCAAAAGGTTTTAGGCAGCCCGGCGTGCAATCTCATGCCTCTTGCACGTTCATTCAGCGTTCTGTTCATCATTCAGCTATTCCATTTTCTTAAGGCGTTCGAGGAATAGTCTTCTGCATCTTGATTCCATTCATAGAACAATACTCTCTGAAGTCTGCATTGATATACTCGCCTCCGTTGTTGGACCTCAAACACTTTACTTTCAGATTCGTTACATTCTCAACCAATGTCTTCCACTTCTTGAAAACACTGAATACATCAGACTTGTTCTTCATGAAGTAGATCCAAACCTTTCTTGTTGAATTATCTATGAACGTCACGTAGTAATATTATCCACCAAGAGAAGAAATGGGTGCGGGTCCCACATGTCATGTGGCCCAACCTGCAATGCAGCAACTCTGTGTCCTTCGAACTATCAACAACAGCAACTGTGTCTCTGCATGTAGAAGTCATGTATAAGGTTCATGTTTTCTGACCTCGAGCGACTACCATCGCCCCTTTAGTACCTTCCAAGTACTGGTTCTGAAACTGACATTATGACCTTCACTATCAAGCTACCCAACTAAAATCAGATTTCGCATCAACCCTGGCACGTGTCTCACTTTACTGATCTGCCAAACAGAACCGTTTGCCATCTTCAGTTTGATGTCACCGATGCCCACAATATCAAGTAGCTCACCATCTGCAAGGTAGACCTTCTCCATTAATTCCTTGTGTGCGGTGGTCTGAAACGATGCTCCCGAGTCCAAGACCCATGAGTCTATCCGGCTGTCGACTGAAAGAAGTAAAACATCAGTGATGTCTACTGTTACTGTATTTTCTCCATCACCTTTGTCATTTTCGTTCTTCTTCGGTGCTCTGCAATCCTTCTTCACGTGACCCTGCTTGCCACAATTCCAACACTTAAGTGTTTGTCGGGACTTAGACTGACCCCTTCCATTTTTCGACTTAGATCTGGATCTGTCATTATTTCTTCCTCTGTTTTCAACATTAAGAGCTGAGCCTTTCGATGTTTCACCAGAATCAATCTTACGAACTTTCTCGGCAAGAATACGATTCCTCACATTGGTAAATACCAATTTTGCACTTCCGACTGAATTACTGACTGCTGCCCTCATAGGCTCCCAGCTATTCGGTAGAGACGCCAACAAAATTAGAGCACGAACCTCATCCCCAAAATCAATATCCACAGATAATAATTGATTCACAAAAGTATTGAATTCATTCAAATGTGCAGCGACAGACGTACCATCAATCATCTTCAGATTAAAAAGTTTCTTCATAAGAAATACCTTATTATTCGCAGAGGGTTTGTCATACATATCAGACAGAGTCTTCATTAGACTCGCGGTGGTCTTCTCCTTTGCCACGTTGTGAGCAACGCTTTTGACTAGCGTCAATCGGACGACTCCCAAAACCTATCTGTCAAGAAGATTTCATTCACCGTCTTCCATGTGATGACCCGGATGTGTAAGTATGGTACGATGGCTACACGAACCGAAACCCGGATGGCAGTACGTCCGTGCGGGCAAACCGGAAGGTGACGGGTCGTAAAAAGGGGGTCGTCACAATCCCACATCGCTTGGGGAAGTATGTGGAAATGAAACATATGTAAAAAGACCCTCCCAACATAGCAAGACACGTTTTGGAGCACGATTGGCAACGGATCTCATAAGAACTCCGAAGTTAAAAGTGCTTCGGCGAGAGCAATTCCAGGTTGGGTGACCTTCCGGGAAGTTCTCGCCAAACAAAGCCGTGAGGGGAGGATATTGGGCTGTGGCCCAATCCTCAGAGCGGACAATATCTTGCTGGGATAAGGGGTCGTTACAAATGGTATCAGAGCCTGTACCCAACCAGAAATGTGGCCAACGAGGACGTTGGGCCCCCGAGGGGGGGTGATTGTGATGACCCGGATGTGTAAGTATGGTACGATGGCTGCACGAACTGGAACCCGGATGGCGGTACATCCGCGCGGGCGAACCGGAAGGTGACGGGTCATAAAAAGGGGGTCGTCACAATCCCACATCGCTTGGGAAAATATGTGGAAATGAAACATATGTAAAGAGACCCTCCCAATATAGCAAGACGCGTTTTGGAGCACGATTGGCAACGGATCCCATAAGAACTCCGAAGTTAAAAGTGCTTCGGCGAGAGTAATTCCAGGTTGGGTGACCTTCTGGGAAATCCTCGCCAAACAAAGCCGTGAGGGGAGGATATTGGGCTGCGGCCCAATCCCCAGAGCGGACAATATCTTGCTGGGATAAGGGGTCGTTACATTCCATCTTCTATAGCTTGCACTCAAATGAAGATGAAGTTTTTTTTCCGCACAAGTAGTCCTCAATTTGCATTCTTCAGAACGCAAAATCTGTCCCATCGAATTTTCCAATACCGTGTCCTGCACTATCAGCGCCTGTCATTGTTATCAAAGATCAGTGCCCAAATTTAATCTCTAAAAAATTCCTCAAATCACCCAAAAATATATCTGCTCCCAATAATTAAGAATAACACCCAAATATAATGAAGCAAAATCTAGTGTTTTCCAATATTGAAAAACAAATAAAGTTTTCAATTTTAGAATTGAAAATCAAATATCTCAATCCAACAATGCTGCTCGGCGATCACTAGCAGCGACGAACAGGGGCAAAAACTAGCCGTGTGGTGGGCGGCGGTCGGTTCTGCTCGGTTGAGCTCGGTGCGTTCTGAATGGAGAAAAGGCCGACGTTTTCTTCCTGGCAATCGGCGAATTCTGAACGGCAGGTGACGGTCAACGAGGGTGCTGTCTGGTGCACGCAGTGATGGCAGAACGGCGGTGATGGCGGGTTCTCTCTTCGCACAGCGGTTGGCGGCGTCGATTGGTCTCTGTTCGGTGATGGTCGGCTGCTCTGTTTCTCTTCGCGGTGAAGAAAAACAATAGAACAACGAAAAAAGAATTTCCTTTTCTTTTTTTGTTTTTCTCTTTTTCCAATTTCCAATTTTTCTTCCAATAAATATTTGCAAATTCCAATCACCAAAATTGCAAAACCTGGAAAAAAAATTTGTTTTATACCTTCGATAAATGAAACCCTGATTTTTGAAAACTTCAACCTGAAACTCTGATACCAGTTGTTAGGATTAGACGTCCTAATCCACCTGTAACGAACGATCGGGAATACGAAAAAGAAATAACACGCAGATTTATAGTGGTTCACTCTCGTTGTGAGAACTACGTCCACTGGCCGCTGACAGATTTCACTAAGATAAAAAACGAGTTACAATGGTTTTGCCTCACACTCTCAAACTTTCTGTGTTTACACTCGATAACCTAAATACGTCTTTATATAATAGACGATTTAGGGTTATAGAATAACAGGATAATTAATGATCAAAATACCCCCAACCTAAATTAGGCTCCATAACTCAACACTCAGTTCTATCACATTATTCTGCAATAAATGTCAATTGTGAATAATATTTCATTAAAAGGAATTATAAACAAATATTTTTGTTCCAAACTTATGTTGCGCATGATGCTATACCATCCTATAACAAAACATATATCTTTTTATTTATTTCATCAATAATTTTTAATAATATACACATAAAGTAGTCTTATGAATAACTCTTTTTCAAGAGTTTTCAACAAGGGCACACCTTCTTGATAAAACATCAATCGTATTATTTTCCTTATCTTGTTTGTATTTGATTACGTAAGGGAAGATTTTAATAAATTTCATTCACATGGCATGTCTTTTGTTTTAGTTACCTTTTCTTTTCCACTCTCTCATTCTAATTTGATGTAGAGATGTTAAACGAGCGAGTCGAGCCAAGAAAGTCCCAGCTCACCGAGCCTACCGAGCCAAACGAACCGAGCCTAACGAGCCTAACGAGCTGCTCAAAAAAATTTCCAACCCGAGCTGGCTTGCGAGCCACGAGCCTAACGAGTTGAGCCGAGCCGGCCCAACGAGCCTAACGAGCAGAGCTTAACGAGCAGAGCTTACATAAATAAAGATTTCCGTACATAAATAAAGATTTCTGATTGTATAACTAAAATATATAATAAAATATACTATAATTACCTAAATTTAAAATAAATACTTCTTCATATTCTTATTCAATGCATAAAATAAACTAAAAACGTAAGTGAAAAATAACATAACTCATGATTGGTTGCCGTCGGGCTCATCGTTGTCCTCACCCTCTTGTGGAGGGTGATTTGGTCTCAACAGGTGCTCCGGAAAGATAGGTAAATTTGGGTTCACTGGATCCAAATGGTTATAATGAGCATTTAAGGCTCTCACATATCGTGCAAAGAAGTTCGTCTGCTCAACCGAATGATTTTGCATATGCGTCAACCAATGTTCGATGCGTCTTTGCTGATCGGAAATATTTTCCAGCCTTTGTCTTGCATCCTGTTCAAAGTTGGCTTGTTGATTGGAAATATTTTCCAGCCTTTGTCTTACATCCTGTTCAAAGCTGGTATGTTAAGCAGCGAGATTGGTATGTTGATCGGAAATATTTTCCAACTGTTGTCTTACATCTTGTTCAAAGCTTGTATGTTGAGCAGCGAGATTGGCAAGTTTCCCCCGATAAACCTGCACCAAGCTTGAGCGTAGCAGTTGAGACAACTTAGTATCAAGTGTAATGGTTGAGCTCGGTTGACGATTGAGTAAACCCACTGTGAACCTCGGTATCCCATCTCTTGTATGATCATCTCATAATCTGGTCCATCTTCCATCATCGTATGATAATCATCTTCATATAAGTTCTCCAACCCAAACTTAGCATTAATGACCTAGGCGGAGAAGTTGATGATCTTGTTGCGAACTTCAACCGTACTATCTGAATTGGATACCCTCAAATTTGCGTAGAATTCACAAACAATACTTACATTCGCATCACCACCTAATGCAGCAAGAGTCTCCCAATTTCGTTGCTTAAGCATGTCTAAAATATTTCCAGCATACCGATCGGGTTGAAATTGGATTTCGCATATAATAGGTTTATTTTTGGCCATGAAATTCATGAAATATTTTCTTGCCTCAGAGTTTACGAACGAGTGATCGATTTGAGAGCATGAGCTTGAAGAACCTTTTAAACGTTTTGACTTTGGCGGCATATTGTTGTTTTAACCTGTGAAAGAACACAAATACTAAACACTCAAATAAACAACAAATAGCATCAATCAAATCAACCCAAATCCATGAACTAATACAAAGTAATCTAATTATTCAGTTAAATTATCAAATTGTGGAAGAAATATAACCTGGTCGGATGGTGAGCCTTACTGATCAATAACAACAAGAAATTTGTGATGTGCAATAACTTCCAAATAACTTCCAACACACAAAATATAAGAGAATTATCGACTTAGAATTCTCATAGACATTTCATCGAACAATTGGCATGCACAATTATAAAACTTTGTTCACAATTAATTTTGTGTCTCAAACCAACCTCATCAATCAAAATCAACCCAAATTCCATGAACTAATACAAAGTAATCTAATTATTCAGTTAAATTATCAAATTGTGGAAGAAATATAACCTGGTCGGATGGTGAGCCTTACTGAGCTGGATTCGCGGAGGTCGAAACTGTGGTGCAAATTGCGATACTACGATTGACGACGGGAGGGGAGGCGCTGCGAAGTGCGAAGGCAAATTCGGCAGTTTTCGGCGTTGAGTTTAGTTGCAGAGAAGGGGTTAGACTGTTAGAGACAGGGGCGATTGATCGGGACTCGGGGGTTGCAGGTTGCTATGCTGACCTAAACAAGCTAAACTAAACTGACTGATCTGTTTTAACTTTTAAACAGATCGAGAGCCGATCAGTCGCCAAAAGTTGGGGCGATTGATCAGCTCAAAACAAATCAAGAGCCGATCAATCGCCCCAAGTGGGGTGACTGATCGGCTCTTGCTCTGTAATTCTATTTTAATTCTATTTTAAACAGATCGACAGCCGATCAGTCGCCCAAAGTGGGGCGACTGATCGGCGCTCTATTTGTTTTGGGCCAATCAATCGCCCCCACTTGGGCGACTGATCGGCTCTCGATCTGTTTAAAAAAACAGAATTACATATTTACATATCGAGAACCGATCAGTCGCCCCACTTGGGGCGACTGATCGGCTCTTGTGTAATTCTATTTTATAAATAGATCGGACATTTATTTAAAAAAACAAATATCTTAAAAAAATATAATCTTGTAAATTTATAAATTTTGACATTCGCATCACTACAAATTAAACGCATTCCAACTAGGTTGGCACCTATCTAATCGTCAATCATTTACAAAATGTCAAAAAAAATTACAAAATGAAAATATTATAAAAGCTAATCTTCTTCGAAGTCCAAATTTTGAATTCTTCGAGTATTTCGTCCCCTCTTTGTTGGTTTCTAGTACCCGCATCATTCCAATCCTTCATGCAAATAAGTGCCTCCATGAGATCAGGTGCAAGTCGTCCTCGTCGATCATCATACACACATCCACCTGCACTAAAAGCAGACTCTGATGCTATAGTTGAGACCGGAGGTGTTAGTAGATCTCGTGCCATTACAGACAGAATAGGATATGTGGTGGAAAACATTTTCTACCAATTTAAAATATCAAAATTTTCTTCTCGAGAAAATTGATATCGAGTGACAAAATAAATTTCTAGTTCATTTTGCATAGAACTAGAATATGCATCTGTATCTAATTGATTCCAAATATCATGAATACCAAACTGTGAAACTACAATATTTCCACCACCACTACTTGAACTAGCAGCATGTGAATCAACATTACGACTAAGATTTGAATATTTAGATTCATAAGAAGAATATAAACTAGTAATTTCATGAGTTATTTGATCTATAGAAAATAAAGAAGGAGTACGTAAATTATTAGAAATTTTATTAACAATGAGACATACACCTCTTAACTTATATTTAGGATCCATTATACATGCATAACAAAAAATATATTAGCTACGTCACAACTAGATTTATCAAGATTAATACTTTAAGTTTTCTCACTAATAAAAGTACAGATAACTTACCAATATGGCATAACATTTTCTAACATTAAATAAGTAGAATTCCACCTATTATCTACGTCAGTTTTTAATTTTCTTGGTCTACGTTGAACAGCTTTACAAAAATCTCTATATTTTTGTTGCCTCGAATTAGATCCAATTATATAAAAAATTGTAGATCTAATTGATTCAATATGAGGTGAAATATATGTCATACCATCCTTAACGACTAAATTTAAAATATGACAAACACATCTCATATGAAAAAGAGAATTGTGAGTAGTATGTAATTGAAAATAATTTTTAAAATGAGAAATAACAGCATCATTAGCACTAGCATTATCAAGTGCTAAATATTCTATCTTTGATGTGACAGCCCGAAACTGAACCCGATCGGAGTCCGGGATCGGAGCCATCACTCCGGGACAGTGGACGGAAAAACGGTGACTATTTTTTTTTTAACAGATCGGTCAAGACAGTGGACATTATACTTAAAAATATTTACAGAGAAACAAAATCGAATGACAGGAAACATGCACTGTCGTCGCAAACCCTATAACGTAACTTTACAGAGAGGGAGAAACTACAGTAAGTAACAGAAAACATTTACAGGGAGAGAGGGAGAGTTCTCGGGTGACAAGGTGAAACAGGAAGCAGTTGAATCTAAAGGGGCAGAGTAAATGACAAAATCAAAAGGGGTGAAGCAGAAAACAGAAATGAACTTAATTTGAAAGAATTCAGGCTGGCGGAAGACTTAGTATAAAAGAGCTTCGGTGGATTAAATAAAACAACAGTGTACAGTGATAATCGGAAGGAGGAGAGTAAAACTGGGCAGAAAGATAAAAGCTATCAGTGGATGTGAACTATAAACAAGAATTGAGTTCACCGGTAGGAACAGACAGTAAACGAAAACGGTAGAAGGAGATGACATCAGCCGGAAGATGGATGACGTCACCGGTGGATGCAGGCAGTGAACGAAATCGGTAGAAGGAGATGACGTCAGCCAGAAGATGGATGACGTCACCGGTGGATGCAGAGTAAAACTGAATCGGATGAGTGATGACATCATCGGAAGATGTGGTGACGTCATCGGCAGATATGGGCAGCAGACAGAATCGGCATGAGGAAAAAGCCTATAACAGAACTACTGTTTGGCGGTGGATGAGAATAAGGCAAAACATGTACAGTATCTATCGGTAGGTGAAGTTTTGACATAGTTATTGAAGGCAAAACTTACAACTTTTGACAGAGAAAACATATAGACATAGAGCTTAAAAAAAAAAACAGAAGACATAGAAGTTTCAGATCACCAAAGCCCGAATCAGAACAAGATTATGAAACATGCCTCACAAATGACAGATTCAAGAAAACAAACTGCATGGATAGCTCTAGAATTCGAGGCTATCCATGCACAACCTGAAAGGAAGAATCCCAGCAGTTCCAGAATGATTTCGACACATTGAAAAACATAAATACAACTGTCAAATACAGAGGTTTTAGAATACACCAACAAAACCTATACATAAATCAGGTTTCTAACAAAAATCCAGACAGAGTTTTGAAGCAAAACACCAGAGTTCGGCAAAACCTACAGACATAAACCTTACTTAAAAACTGAAACCTCAGAGCAGAAACATGTCTGACTGCAGCAACCAACCCCCTTTGAGCTCGGTCCACCAATTACATCAGTTCATCATCTTGAGGCACAAGGTCCTCATTTGCAGATTCAGTACCTACATCAGAGAGTTCACCTATGAGTCTAAAACTCAGTAAGAACATATTAGATATGCAGTGATGCAAAATGCTATGCATGCAGTTTTCAGAAATACGGTGACAGTACAGAGCATTAAGTTACAGTGGCAGTAGAATTAAGTGAAGCTTATAGGGGAACTGGAAAACAGTGGGGGAGGGGGAGGGTGCACTATCAGGCACAATCAGGGGTACAGTACAGTAAACAGTTCTGGGGCCAGTCCCCGTCTCGCACTTAACCTGGTACATTTCAGTCGGATTTTATCTTGTTTAGTTTCAAACGGTGTACAGAAATCGGTTTTTCATGACTTTCAGAGAAAACGTGTATGCATGAACAGTGCTTGAACTTAAACAGGGAAAGAGTAGATGACAGAAATAACAGAACATACGGGAAACATGACATAGACAACTCAGAACTTAACTATAACCTTTCTACCCGAAACAACCCGACAGTACAGGAAACCTAGTACCTCTGAGATGTAGGGCCTTAAGGGCCAACCTACGGATATGAACTTACCTGTTTGCTGCGGTGTCAGATGCTCGAATGTCCCTGAAATGCTCGGACTTGTAGTATGCATGAAGAGGTATTAAATAGCTGCAAATGCTAACTAATAAGTGAATAGAATCTGTTCCAAACTCATTCAAACCCTTAGAAAACAACCCGGTGTGTTTTCATCCAAAAACAGCGAGTTTTCATCGAATACCATAACCCTAAACCTCGGTAAAAACTCACATTTAACTTGTCCAAACTTGTTAGCATTAAAAGATGCTTACCCTAGCGAAGAAACAGAAAGGAACTGAGGAGATCGAAGTAGCTTCGATGGTTGTTTTGTCGACTGGAAGAGAGAATGCAGAGAGGAGAAAGGAGAGAGAGCAGAGAAGAGAAGTGAAGAGGGTTTCACGTAGGGGGAAGAACTTAACTTCTTCAACAAGCTGCCACATGTCAATCATCCATTTGATTTATCCCACCAACCTTAATTTCTTCCTAATTTGCCCTTCCATTGGTTTTAAACTTAGTGTTATGCTTAGTTAAACATTAGTTTGGTTTTCCAACAAAACATATATTGCATTTATATTAAATTGATCCCGAGAAATGGTTCGGGAAAATAATTACATGCAAAAAGCCCGGGTGTTACAGTAACAATATATTTATAAATCACATCTCATATAAAAAAGAGAATCGTGAGTAGTATGTAATTGAAAATAATTTTTAAAATGAGAAATAGCAGCATCATTAACACTAGCATTATCAAGTGCTAAATATTCTATCTTTGATGGAATATTCTTGCAATATCGTAACAATATATTTATAAATTGTAATACCTGTGTAAAGATATTCACAATTACAAAATCCTAAAATTCTTTTATTTAATTGCCAAGAGTCATCTATAAAATGAGAAGTTACAACTACATATCCTATAGAATTACGTGCACTTCATAAACTGGACGTGATACAAATAGACATTGAAGAAGCATTTGAAAAAAATACAATTAGTTCATTTTAATGATATCATTTCTAGTAGTACTTCTAGGAACACGTTTAAAGTTAGAAGTAGCATATTCTTTCATAAAATTTTCAAATTTAACGCTATTAGTAAACACTAGGGGCAATTCACATTGTGCTACAAGTTTTGCTATTCCTTCTCTCATTTTATTTTGTGAATACATAAAAGTGCCACTACCACTAGCATTTAATAATCTGTGTAGGATCTCTAACTTGCTCGTTTAAATGACACTTTTGATAATGCCTATTTAGTGAGGTGGTTTCAACTACCATAAACATATGCATAATTTTTAATACAATATTTACATTGAGCTCTAGATTCTATTTTTTCACCCATTTTAATATCTTTCATTACAAAATGTTTCCATACCTCAGAAGTTTTATTTTATTTTTTTTGAGGGAATGAAGTGGAAGTGGATGCTTGTGCAGATGATTGTCCTATTGAAAATGCAGTTTCCCTAATTTCTTCAATATCATCATCAAAATCAATGTTATAATTACGTGGATCCATAATTAAAAATAATTTCAAATAAATGATACCACAGACAGAACCAATTTCCAACAATAGCTTTTATGTATGGAATGGTGTGAATTGATCACTTATACCGTATACGAAACCCTACGAAAATAAATAAATGTATGTTAGTATAAGTGTATAAATATTAAATATAATTAAAAATTTTGTAAATATAAAAAGAATAAACTAAATTTTACCTTGTTGAAGGTCTGAATCACGGAATGGATTGAGAGTAGAGTAGAGAGGCAGAGAGCAGAGTACAAGAAAACAATCTAAGGAGTAGTAAATGAATTGAATTGAGAGAAATTGAGGTGAAAAGAAATGAAGGGAGGATTAAAATTCTATAGAAAAAATAGAGTGAACTAGTGAGGGGGAGAGCATTAGCAACGACAACAGAATCTCAGCAACTCAGCTAGAGCAACGTTCTTGTTACCGTTGCATTGTAAATGTTATCGTTGGAATTGTCTCTGTTTTACCAATTAAAACTTGGGGTCGACACTAGTGAGTTATGGTCGACACTTGAATTGCTTCTGTAATTCTGTTTTCATTTGTCACACTTAAGGGTCGACACTTGATGCTCTAGGTCGACACTTGAATTACTTCTGTTTTTTACAGGTCGACACCTTTATATTTATATTTCGATTTGGGTCGACACTTGAATTGACTATGTTTTTAATTTTTATCCATTACAACTTGGGGTCGACACTAGTAAGTTCTGGTCGACACTAGTAAGTTCTGGTCGACACTAGTGACTTATGGTCGACACTAGTGAGTTCTGGTCGACACTCCCTCTGTCATTATCAAAAAAAAATAATTGCAGTCATTCAACACAAATAACATTTCATTTCATTTTAAACATTACAAAAGTTACTCCAAAACAGATTACAACTGTACGTCTGTACAAGAAAGAAAATAAGTAACTCAGTATTCAATCATTCAAATTTCAATAATTACAATTTACAAACAAACTATAATTTTCATAAACTAAGAGAAACATACAAAAAAAAAAATGTCACTCATGGAGTCATGGAGAGTAACATGGATCGTCAAAAAAAATAAAAGGATCGACTGAAGGGTCTTTTTTGCCATTCCAATAATATTGAAGATAATCAAGATGCTGGTGAACCTCATTGAATTCTTCATGGAATTCATCTGCCATCACGTCCATTTGAGCTTCCATCTGATCAAAGCGATCGAGAATCACGTTCTGAAAGGAGTCAAAAGCGGTGCCAATGTTAGCTATACTTGCCTCCAAAGTGTTGACCCTTTCCTCAAGGTGAGAGTAGCTTCCTCTAGATGCATTGGAGGGGGGTTTAGTAGTTTATTTTTGCTCGTTACCACCATCGTCAATTTCCATATGTGAGGGTACAGTCCCAGATGCACCAGCTTGTTCTCCTTTGAAAATTCACTCTCCAGTCGCATTGAGTACTATCCCCATTCTTGCTAGAGAGGAAGTAGTGTAGATGTCAGTTTTCTTTAAAGGTAATCGAGTTTCTGAACTAGGAATTTGGATACTATTGACCTCAAAAATCTTCATTAGAAGAAGATTAAAGGGTAAGGACTTGGCGGAGTTGATGAATACTTGCAGCATCTGTTTCAAAATGACGTACCCAACATTAAATGATTCTCCTCGAAAAATTTTATACAAAACATAGAGATCCATCCCACTAATATGATCTCTATGTCAATCTCTTGATAAGAGATTGTATGTAATCATGTGGTGGATGAGTCGTACACGTACATTTAAATCCTTACCCTTCGGTTTCAACGGAAGGAATTGATTTGGATCCTTAACAATCATTCTCAAAAATTCAGTTCCTTCACTAGTGCCCACAAAATCAGGATCCTTAGCTGCCTCATAATAACATTCGGCCTCGTTGTTAAACTCACATTCTAAAATTGTATTTATTGAACGTGGGGATATCTTTATGTGTTTTCCATACACATAACTAATAATTTTGAGAGGTCTCAAAGAATGTTCTAAATTTGAGTAGAACATTCTCACTGGAGTTTCAATGTAAGGTCCATCAAAATCGAACAACTCATACAACCCCAAAGCCTTAAATGGCTGTTCCAAATTTAAGCTATATAAATCATAAAATTCCACTCTTCTACTTAAAATCAAGGGTTTGAACCGGAAATCATCATCATACAGTTTCAATGAATCAGAATTCTTGAATAAAGGAGAAGACCATATAGGTTGTTGGTCATTTTCAGCGACAGGAGTAGCATTCTTTGATCTTCTTTTGTGAATGGTGAGTTTGCTGCGAGATGATGAAGCCATTAGAGATATAAAATGAAGAGAAGAGATGAATATCAAAAGAAAGTGGCGTGGTCGAAAATAGCCGATGACAGTCGAGACTCGAGAGAGAAGGGTCGAGAGTTAGGGTTTTTGGTCGACACTCTGAATAAAATGATTTTATAGGTGTCGACCTGTTACATTATGGGTCGACACTTGCTTTGAACGAGAGCCGATCGATCGCTCATAAAGAGCCGCTCAATCGGCCATGTCTCTGTCGACTGTCTCGTATTTGTTAATTGTTATTGTAATATTGTATCTTTCGATTCACAATCACATGAATAATATATTATATACTATTTCATCACAATTTTGAATTTACAAGCCGATCAATCTGATTCACATTTCTTTTCAGTATTTACAAGCCGATCAATCGCACGATAGCCGATCAATCTGATTCACATTTCTTTTCAGTTTTCTATTTTCTTTCCCAAAATTTTAACAGGCCAGAGGCACTGAGGCAGTCAGGCAGAGCCGAATTGCCGATCAATCATCATTCAGCCATTTAGTTTCGATTTATCGCCTCTGGGGCCTGGGCTCTGTCTAATGTCTTCTGTCGAGCGTCGGAGAAGCGCCGGAGAGTGCCCCGACCTGGGCATCGGAGTTGGGCTTGACCGAGACATCGAAGAATCGAAGATTATCGATTGTCGGCCGTCGCCGCGTCAGAGATTGAGAGGGCTCAGCGCTCGCCGCTCAGGCCTCAGGGCCCGAGCTGGGCTTGACGAGCCAGCTCAAGAGCTGTCGAGTAGGCTCGTTGAGCTCGGTCATTGACGGGCTCGCGAGCCGGGATGTCCAAGCTCGGCTCGACTCGCCTTTGTGACCCGAGCCAAACTCGCTCGTTACTGTAGCAGGCCGAGCCTGTGGCGGGCTGCTCCGTTTAACATCTCTAATTTGATGATACCTACTTTTCAAATTAATTTTTGGGATAAGTTCATTCAACATATCATCTAGAATAAAAAAGAAATGTCTATACTTTTTGGTAATATTGTTGATAGCCCTCTAATTAACACACATTCTCCACGGGCTTTATCTCATGTGTCCTTTTCTCATCATCTCTTCAACTTGTCGTTGAATTTCTTTTGTCTACTCTGGTTACTCTTACATATTGGTCCGTTAAGAATTGTTGCATCTGGCACAAAATAAATTTGATATTATATTCCTCTAACAGGTGGCAATCCACTAGGCACATCATCAAGAAATACATCCTCATAATCCTGCAACAAATAAACAACGACACTAGACAAAGATTCATCAGATTCGTTAGTATTAAAATATGTCTCTTTGGACAACAATACAAATATATAAGCTGGTTTGCAATACTCTTAACATTACTTGTCGTGACATAAAAATTCACTTAGCTTCTTTCTTTCTCTAGTATGTTTTGCATTGTGTTTTCTTTTCACTCTCTTTGTTTCTTTTTGTCTCTTTATTCCTGTCATTCTCTTTTTCAATATCGTTTTTTTTTTAACTTTCAATCTCATAGTTATATTTCAACTTATTCTCTCTTTTCAATTTCATTTAATCTTCATACACTTATCTTCGAGTCCACCGTATAAGAATAATGGTTCTACTATCTTTAACAAAAGAATGCTTATTCTTGCACCCATTATAAGTGATTCTCATATCGAATTGTCATGATCTGTCTAATAATATAGGACTTACATGCATTAGAACAACATCATAGAGTACTCCATACATGTCTTTCATGATCGAAAAAGAAACTGACATTCCTAGTAATCATTCAACCACTACAATTTTTGTTCAAAGTAGAAAAAATCAATTTTTCAACTAAAGTTAAGCTAGCTTAACTAGTACAACTTCCCAATCAATTATCATTACTACATACTTTGTTGTTGACTGACGTGACATCTAGAATGAAAAATTATTCTCTTTGGCTTGGAATCTTTAAAGCATACCTAGCCAAGTAAGACTATACTTCCTGCGATACTCTACATGATCCTCACAATTGCCTTCAAATATTTGATCATCATCGCTCGTACCTTCGTAATCATGATTAACTTATTTGGGCATTTGCAAAGTTACATGTCCTACTCCCGAACATTAAAAAAAAAAAAAAAAACAGTCAATATCACGATTACAAAGTTAGAATTAGATTTGACCGTTGTTCATATTGGGAAAATCATCTTTCCTTTTCGATAGATGAATTTTGGGTTTAGAAACAGACCCTTTGCCTCTCCGTTTTGGTTAAATGTTTAGACTTTAGGGTAGATTGGTAACTTTTTGATTTTTTGAGTTATTGCGTCGGAATTAAACTATTTTTTGTAAGATATTTTATGGTTCAATTTTGAGAAAAAGTCAGCGTCATGTGGGCCAAGTAGGGTTGGGCCAGCCGGGTGAAACAAGCCTCTAGTGGAGCCTAATCTTTGGGTGGACCAAGGGTAGGGTTCCACCAAGCCCACCTGAAACCGAATTGAAAGTCATGTCTCCCTCATGTGGATCGAACATATGTTCGTTCGCTTTGGTTCATCGGGGTGAGTGGTTATGAACAGAGGAAAAACCCTAACGCGCCCGAGCTGTTAATTCATTTCCTTTCCGTCGTCCTTTCGAATTCGCACTCCAAATTGAATGTGGATCTCTAGGTTTGAATGATGGATCAAACTTCGAAGTTGCCGTTGCCTGAGGCATTCCTCGAATTTTTAAATGCGAATTGTTTAGACCCTTCGATTTATAACTCTACAGACTCAACTCCTCGCTTTGTAAGGTATTCCAAAAACTTGCTCAGTTTCAAGTTTGCAGCTAGTATGATGCCTTGTGCTTTGTTTTATTAATCAATATTTTGAGTTGGATAGATTGAAACCAGGTTGTGAAGCTAACATTGATGAGGTGGAAGCCGAGATTCAGTGCAAGCTTGAGAAAGTTTGTTGGTTGCCTGGTTTTTACTCTCTTCCATCTGACATCCAGATCGCCAAGTCCAATTCTTACAAGGCTGGGAAGGTGAGGATCAGCAAATTCATTTTGTGTCAATTCTATGCTGTCCTAAAAGGCTGGAGACTATCCCTTTCTTTAAATTGAATAGTATTTCTCAGCCTTCAACAATTTCAGCTTCGGAATCTTTTGTTTACAAGAATTTTATGATTCGACCCAGTTGATTAGTCTTATTGAGGGAGAATTTATTTGGGTTTTTTTTTTTTTTCCTATTCAGATATATGGAATAGATGCAGCATCTGGAGCGGCTGTTTTGGCTTTAAATATTTCATCTGGAAACCATGTCCTTGATCTTTGTGCTGCTCCTGGTAAGTCTTAGTCTCGTCTAGTTTTCCAATCTTGGCCTGTATGATCTTGGCGATGATCAATTGGCAGATGGTTGATTAATACGCAATCATGGTCTTACAGAAGACACATTTGTGTACTATATTAATTTGAACTTCATTATCTGTTTGTATCCAGGAGCTAAATTATGTATGATAATGGACCTTCTTGGGGATCTAGGTTCTGTGACTGGAGTTGATATTTCAAGACAACGTATAGCAGCTTGTAGGACCATGCTGCAGAAATACAACCTGGGTAGTCAATGCAGGCTGTTTGTTGCAGACGGAACTTCGTTCTCCCTCATACCTGTTCGGGTTGATTCAGAGTTTGCATCATGTAATTAGTTTTAACTAATCCCATTGATCTATGATTTCATCTCTTTAGTTTAATCCAACAGCCCAAATTCCTATTTTGATGTTTCATGGTTTCACCTAGTTTCATATTAGGTGAATCAGTTTGGGAAGAGAAGGAAGATGTGCTTAAGGAAAGGACTTCTAGGCTACCATGGAAAGAAAGGAAAAGAGCTGCTAAAGCTAGAGAAACTTTCAATGTAGGCGACCAGCATCCAGAACTTATTTTTTATGGTCGGCAATCTGGTGTGGTTGGCCTTAGTAAAACAGAATTGTATCAGATTGTGCCTGACGAACAGATCTTGAACTCTGGCTATGACAGAGTAAGTCGATTCCACTAATTCCATTTTTCCATCTTCATAAAGCAATCAACTCGAGAAACATAATGGGATTTGTAAATGAAAGCTAATGATGTGTGGAAATGCATTTAGGTTCTAGTAGATGCAGAGTGTACTCATGATGGATCTGTTCGACATATCCAAAAATTTGAAAATTGGGGTTGGAAGACTCTTCAACGGCGTGTGCTGGAAGCCGAGAGGACGCATAGCCTGACTGTTCTTCAGGTGATTATTCAATTATCCATAATGAAATGCGTACTGATTTACAGAATGGCATTTCCGATCTAAAATAATTTCCTTTTCATATCTGTTTAAGTAATTTATTTCAATTGTACGAGGTTGAGATCGTTGCCTTGACTTAGGACTTAAAAATCCATGATTTTGTTTTCAGCTGAAACTTCTCACCAATGGTTTTAGATTGTTGAAAGCTGGAGGTTTCCTCGTCTACAGCACTTGCAGGTGCTTTCTACGATATCTGTTCCTAATCCACAAGAAACTGCTAAGCTCATCCATATTTACGTAATACTTTTTTTTTTATCAGTCTAACTGTTGCTCAAAATGAAGACATAGTGGAAGAGTTCCTCAACGAGAACCCTTCAGCTAGTAAGTCTCCTTAAACTTCTTAAAAATAGAAATTATAAGGGTCCTGTCCTCCATTGTTGCCTTCTTATACGAACTGGTATTTCTTTGACTTGATAGAGTTGCTGGAGATAGAGGAAGCCAAAAATTGGCCTTGCAAAAGTGGGCGAATAAGAAACACTATTCGTTTTGATCCTCTGACATCACAGACCAGTGGACTGTTCGTAGCCAAGTTCACTAAACTAGCCAACCAATTATAACATGTCTTTTCTATTTAATTAATACCAAGGTATGACAATGGTTCCTTTGAGATATGCTTTTGGAAGAGTCAAATTTAATGTTTTTTTAATCTAAGTGTGTTTCTGGTTGAAGGTTATAAATTTGGCTCGGGACCATCTCTCTCGACTAGACAGAGATTGGGCTCCAGATTATGATTGAGGTCTCACGTGGAACTAGGTTGGAAGAGCGCATTTTCATTTTCTCTCAGACTATTGTTGTAGAACTCGTTATTTTATATTAATTAGATTTTTAGTACATTTTTCTGGGTTATTCTCGGTCAAGTTATTTGAGTTGACTCGAATTGCTAGGATTCTTTAACGATTGGTTACGTGAGATTTTTCATTTCTCGGTTAATTGGCCAAATTAGTAAATTTGAGAGTTAACGCGGAGTCAAAAATCTAATAAAATTAGTTCAGAAAATTTGAATTACCTGGGAAAGGAATTTGACTAATGTTCGAGTTTTTGGCTAATCGAGATTTAAAGATTTTATATAAATATTATATTATTTAGGGAAAAGTACCATTTAGACCCCAACGTATGGAGTCAGTAACCATTTGGTACCTAACGTTTTTTTTATACCCAATCAAACCCTAACGTATAAAACGTTTACAATTTAAACATTACCGTCAATTTTTTAAGTTAAATTTAACAGATTTTTTTTAAAATTCCTAAACTACCTCTCTCTCTCTCTCTCTCTCTCTCTCTCTCTCTCTCTCTCTCTCTCTCTCTCCTCTCTCTCTCTCTCTCTCTCTCCTCTCTCTCTCTCTCTCTCTCTCTCTCTCTCTCTCTCTCTCTCTCTCTCTCTCTCTCTCTCTGCGTAAAACTCCAGAAGAACCCCTCCCCTCTTTAAGAATGCTAAAATCGGCGAGGGCGTAGAGAGAGAGAGAGAGCAGGCCCATCATCAATGGCGGAAACCCGACCAGGTCGGAGGTGGTAGAAACACAGCCATGGTGGTGAATGTTAACACGATCGCCTTGGAGAAGAAGATGTACGTGACTGGGTCCCATCCGCCAATGAAGCTGGATCCTTCTGCTCTGAATCGACAGGTCATAAAGACGACCAAATCCTCCAATCAATCTGTGCAATCATGGTGGACAGACCAGGAAACGAAGAGGAGAAGAAGAGTGGCCAAGTAAAATTTTATTCAGCGGAAGGGAAGGTGAAGCATTCTTTGAAGAAAGGGTTTCGATGGATCAAGAACAAATGCGCAAGAATCATATCTGGGTTTTAAGCACGTCAGATCAGATCAGATCAATATTATTATTTCAATGGTGAACGTGGCGCTGCTGTTGCTGAAGCGATTCATACTAGAGTGGGTGGATTCTTTGATTGTTCTTCTCAGCAAGATTGTTTATGGAGATTTAAGTCAGTATGGGATAGTGAGGCCAAAGGAGGGTCCATTTTACATGAAGGTTAAGTATGGAAAGTATCCCACCATTAATGCCGGAACTCTTGAGAAGATAAAGTCGAGAGAAGGCTGAGGAAGCGGTTCAAGGTTTGCACCAGGGGCTTTGATCATCGCCATTATTCGGGCACCAGAGTTCTGGGAAGGGTTGTTTTGAGGTATAGCGATATTATGCGGAGGAGATGGCTGAAGAGGAGGCGTGGGATAAGAAAGTGATCTATGATTGTGCAGGTTAGAGTACTGATCCTGAGGGAAAGGAAGTTGACGAACCCTGAAGAATTTGACGAACCTAAAGAAAATTTCTACGATGTCAGACCAGAGACACTGAAAACGACTCGGGTTTTCTTCAGAGGCAGTGAACGAGAAGTGAGAAATGGGGTGAAGTTGCAGAGTCACATCTGAGAGGTATCCAACGAGAAGAGAGAGAGAGAGAGAGAGAGAGGAGAGAGAGAGAGAGAGAGAGAGAGAGAGAGAGAGAGAGAGAGAGAGAGAGAGAGAGAGAGAGAGAGAGAGAGAGAAGGGGGTAGTTTAGGAATTTTGAAAAAAATCTGTTAAATTTAACTAAAAAATTGACGATAGTGTTTAGATTGTAAACGTCTTATACGTTAGGGTTTGATTGGGTACAAAAAAAACGTTAGGTACCAAATGGTCACTGAACCCATACGTTGGGGTCTAAATGGTACTTTTCCCTATTATTTATATTATATAAGTTAAATAGAAAAAAAAAATTATGGGAAAAGTTCAATTTAGCCCCCAGCGTATGGGGTCAGTGGTCATTTGGTCCCTAACGTTTATTTTTGATCCAATCAGACTTTATCGTATACATCGTTCGTAATTCAAATCATTCCATTAAATTTGACACGTGTTCTGCACGTGCGCTGCTAAAATATCAAAATATTATTATTTCCTCCCGAAATCCTTAAAGTAAAAATTAAATTTGTCCAAAATCTCTATCGTAAATTCAAATTGGAATAATGAGAGATAGTTTAGTGTATATTTTTAAGATGAATTTAACTTTTACTTTAGGGATTTCGGGAGGAAATGAGGGTATTTTGGGGTTTTAGCAGCACACGTCCAAAGCACGTGTCAAATTTAACTGGTGGGTTTGAATTGCAAACGGTGTATATGATAGGGTCTGATTGAGTCAAAAATAAATGTTAGGGACCAAATGACCACTGACTCCATACGTTGGAGACTAAATTAAACTTTTCCCAAAATTTAATTTAAAAATCTTATTTCTACTAGGTAAGATTCTCTCTTGAGTTTGGAAATAGGAATTACCTGGGCAAGGATCCTATTTCTACGAGGGAAGATTCTTTATAAGTTCGGAAAAGAATTTGGATTGAGATTTAAAGATTTTATTTCATATATTATTTATATTATATATGACAAAAAATAAAAGAATTAAATTAAAAATCCGATTTTTATAAAGGAAGATTCTCTATGACTTTCGAAAATTGGAATTATCTGGATAAGGTATTTGAATGACGTTGGTTTTTTGGCTAATGGAGATTTAAATATTTTATTTAATATATATAATATATTATTTTATTTAATATATATAATATATTATTTATATTATAAATATTAAATAAATAAAAGAATTAAATTAAAAATCCTATTTCTATAAAGGAAGATTCTCTTCCTTCTCAGTCACCCAAAGAAGAGAGCGAGAGAGAGAAAAGTCGTGAGTAGTTTAATATTTTGGAGATATCCTAATTTAGGATGCCGCATATGATTGTATGATGAATGTTAGAGGATATATGTTGTTTGGAAGTTCCCATTTAGGGAACATATGTTTTGTTGTAGGTTGTTTGGTGAATATTGTAGGTTGCTTCCGGGAGCTTCCCACCTCGGGAATTCGTTCCACCAGTCGAGTCGGGTCCTGATAGATGCGAATCACCTAAGATATAGGAGACCAATGACAAGGTCAAGAATCAAAAAGATGCACAAAGTGTTACATAATTTGATCATGGAGCCCAAGAGAAAGAGTCATCACAACACGAGTAAAGATCAATGATTGTGCTAAGTATTGATGATGAGCCAATGGGGAAAAGGCATGCAAAAGACCAAGAAAACATGGCAATAAAAAATGTGTTGCTTGGAAGGAAAAAAGGCAGCCAACCTGCGCCCATAAACACCTACCTGTTGTGATGACCCGAATGTGCACGTATGGTACGATGGGTGCACGAACCGGAACCCGGATGGCGGTACGTCTGCGCAGGCGAACCGGAAGGTGACAGGTCGTAAAAAGGGGGTCGTCACAATCCCACATCGTTTGGGGAAGTATGTGGAAATGAAACATATGTAAGAGATCCCTCCCAACATAGTAAGACGCATTTTGGAGCACAATTGGCCACAGATCTCATAAGAACTCCGAATTTAAAAGTGCTTCGGCGAGAGCAATTTCAGGTTGGGTGACCTTCTGGGAAGTTCTCGCCAAACAAAGCCGTGAGGGGAGGATATTGGGATACGTCCCAATCCCCAGAGCGGACAATATCTTGCTGGGAATAGAGGTCGTTACAAATGGTATCAGAGCCTGTACCCAACTGAAAATCCAACGAGGACGTTGGGCCCCCGAGAGGGGGGGGTGATTGTGATGACCCGATTGTGCACGTATGGTACGATGGCTGCACGAACCGGAGCCCGGATAGCGATACGTCCGCGCGGGCGAATCGGAAGGTGACAGGTCATAAAAAGAGGGTCGTCACAATCCCACATCGCTTGGGGAAGTATGTGGAAATGAAACATATGTAAGAGATCCCTCCCAACATAGTAAGACGCGTTTTGCAGCACAATTGGCAACGGATCTCATAAGAACTCCGAAGTTAAAAGTGCTTCGGCGAGAGCAATTCCAGGTTGGGTGACCTTCTGGGAAGTTCTCGCCAAACAAAGCCGTGAAGGGAGGATATTGGACTACGGCCCAATCCCAGAGCAGACAATATCTTGCTGGGAATAGAGGTCGTTACATCTGTGCCCGCGCCACATCTGCAGAACCACCCGCGCATTGCGTTCTCCTAACCGACCGCATGCCCCAACCGTGCGCTTGGCTCTTCCGCATGCCCCACCCGTGTGCACCTTTCTGAGGCCAACCTAGCTCAGTGCATGCTAGCCCTGTAATAACCTGGAAATTTTATTGAATCAAATTAAAAGTTTTGTTAAGATTTCGTGAGAGATTTCAACGGGTTAAATAACTTATTAAAATTTGGGATTTTATTTTTGCAAAAAAAAAAAAGATTACAAAAAAAAAAACAAAAAAAAAATAAAAACAAACCGAGTGGACGAGAATTTAACGAGAATTATGAAGTTTAAACACGTGAGGGCGATTTAGTAAATTAGTTAACAAAAATAAATAAATGAGAATTAATTAATGGCTAGTTTTATTATTATTATTGTAAAATAAAATAAAATAAAAATAAAAACAAACGACAGAATGGTTTTCAAACCATTCTGTCGTTCGAGTCGCGCGAGGAGCAGAACAGGGGAGAGGGGGGAGAGAACGCGGGGCGGCGTAGGTGAGCGTTCACCGGCGATTTCCAACATTCTCCGACCAGACGCCGGCGATGAGGAGATTCCGGCTGACTCCGCGCACGAACCGCCCGGTAAGGCTCGGTTTCACCCCTGTTTCGGTTCTGTCCGTGGCCGAGGGTGAGGAGCGAGTTTGAGCTCCGGTCACCGGCCGATTTTTGGGAGCTCTCGGCATGGGTTTGCCGACTCTTGGACCAGCAATGGTCGCCGAGTTGTGAGGAGCTCAATTTGAGCGAAAAACAGTGAACTCAAAATTTGGGCATTTTGGGTGTTGCGTGTCTAGCCTCGGGATTTTGATTTGTTTATGCTAATTGAGGGTGTGGGGGATTGTTTGGTGAAAATTGATGGAAAACTGTGAGGGATGAAATTCCCGGGTTAGGGCAGTTCGGGTTTTGCCTGATTTGAACTAGCTACGGTCGTTTGTTTTGAAATTCCTTTTGGCAGGTTAAAATAGGTTATTAAAGGAGTACGTGGCCGCTAGAATCGTCTGATTCCGATATCCGACGCGAAAGTTATGCACGTTTGAAGTTTCAGGTCGGTTTTTACCGAACCCAAATTAGTGGCCGTTTAGTTAGATTTTAGTTGGATTAGACTCGAAATAGTAGTTTGAGAGTAATTGGTGAATGTAAGTTTGATTTTGATGAAGTTTGAATTTTTGTCGTAGGTCGAGCCATAGGTGGGCAAAGAAACCGAACATCCTCAGCAAGCTAAGACGCCAGGTAAGTAGTAGTGTGTGGGTGTAATGCTTGAGAGTCGCCTAGAAGGGCTTATATCACAGTTGGTTGCATGTTGTGAGTCGTAAACACGTTTTGAGTAGTCTGTATGTGATGTGCTCCGCGAATTCCTAGTGAGACTCGGGCCGGAGGTGAGGTGCTCCGCGAATTCCGAGTGAGACTCCGGCCGGAGGTGAGGTGCTCCGCGAATTCCGAGAGAGACTCCGGCCGGAGGTGATGTGCTCCGCGAATTCCGAGTGAGACTCGGGCCGGAGGTGAGGTGTTCCGCGAATTCCGAGTGGGACTCGCGCCGAAGGTGAAGTGCTCTGCGAATTCCGAGTGGGACTCAGGCCTGAGGTGATGTGCTCCGCGAATTCCGAGTGAGACTCGGGCCGGAGGTGAGGTGCTCCGCGAATTCCGAGTGAGACTCGGGCCGGAGGTGAGTGCTCCGCGAATTCCGAGTGAGACTCGGGCCGGAGGTGAGGTGCTCCGCGAATTCTGAGTGAGACTCGTGCCGGAGGTGATGTGCTCCGCGAATTCCGAGTGAGACTTGGGCCAGAGGTGAGGTGCTCTGCGAATTTTGAGTGGGACTCGGGCCGGAGGTGAGTGCTCCGCGAATTCCGAGTGAGACTCGGGCCGGAGGTGAGGTGCTCCGCGAATTCCGAGTGAGACTCGGGCCGGAGGTGAGGTGCTCCGCGAATTCCGAGTGGGACTCGGGCCGGAGGTGAGGTGCTCCGCGAATTCCGAGTGAGACTCGGGCCGGAGGTGAGGTGCTCCGCGAATTCCGAGTGGGACTCGGGCCGGAGGTGAGGTGCTCCGCGAATTCCGAGTGAGACTCGGGCCGAGGTGAGGTGCTCCGCGAATTCCGAGTGGGACTCGGGCCGGAGGTGAGGTGCTCCGCGAATTCCGAGTGGGACTCGGGCCGGAGGTGAGGTGCTCCGCGAATTCCGAGTGGGACTCGGGCCGGAGGTGAGGTGCTCCGCGAATTCCGAGTGAGACTCGGGCCGGAGGTGAGGTGCTCCGCGAATTCCGAGTGGGACTCGGGCCGGAGGTGAGGTGCTCCGCGAATTCCGAGTGAGACTCGGGCCGGAGGTGAGGTGCTCCGCGAATTCCGAGTGAGACTCGGGCCGGAGGTGATGTGCTCCGCGAATTCCGAGTGCGACTCGGGCCGGAGGTGAGGTGCTCCGCGAATTCCGAGTGAGACTCGGGCCGAGGTGAGGTGCTCCGCGAATTCCGAGTGAGACTCGGGCCGGAGGTGATGTGCTCCGCGAATTCCGAGTGAGACTCGGGCCGGAGGTGAGGTGCTCCGCGAATTCCGAGTGAGACTCGGGCCGGAGGTGATGTGCTCCGCGAATTCCGAGTGAGACTCGGGCCGGAGGTGATGTGCTCCGCGAATTCCGAGTGAGACTCGGGCCGAGGTGAGGTGCTCCGCGAATTCCGAGTGAGACTCGGGCCGAGGTGAGGTGCTCCGCGAATTCCGAGTGAGACTCGGGCCGAGGTGAGGTGCTCCGCGAATTCCGAGTGAGACTCGGGCCGGAGGTGATGTGCTCCGCGAATTCCGAGTGAGACTCGGGCCGAGGTGAGGTGCTCCGCGAATTCCGAGTGAGACTCGGGCCGGAGGTGATGTGCTCCGCGAATTCCGAGTGAGACTCGGGCCGGAGGTGATGTGCTCCGCGAATTCCGAGTGAGACTCGGGCCGGAGGTGATGTGCTCCGCGAATTCCGAGTGAGACTCGGGCCGGAGGTGAGGTGCTCCGCGAATTCCGAGTGAGACTCGGGCCGGAGGTGAGGTGCTCCGCGAATTCCGAGTGAGACTCGGGCCGGAGGTGATGTGCTCCGCGAATTCGAGTGAGACTCGGGCCGGAGGTGATGTGCTCCGCGAATTCCGAGTGAGACTCGGGCCGGAGGTGAGGTGCTCCGCGAATTCCGAGTGAGACTCGGGCCGGAGGTGATGTGCTCCGCGAATTCCGAGTGAGACTCGGGCCGGAGGTGATGTGCTCCGCGAATTCCGAGTGAGACTCGGGCCGGAGGTGATGTGCTCCGCGAATTCCGAGTGAGACTCGGGCCGGAGGTGAGGTGCTCCGCGAATTCCGAGTGAGACTCGGGCCGGAGGTGATGTGCTCCGCGAATTCCGAGTGAGACTCGGGCCGGAGGTGAGGTGCTCCGCGAATTCCGAGTGAGACTCGGGCCGGAGGTGAGGTGCTCCGCGAATTCCGAGTGAGACTCGGGCCGGAGGTGAGGTGCTCCGCGAATTCCGAGTGAGACTCGGGCCGGAGGTGAGGTGCTCCGCGAATTCGAGTGAGACTCGGGCCGGAGGTGATGTGCTCCGCGAATTCCGAGTGAGACTCGGGCCGGAGGTGAGGTGCTCCGCGAATTCCGAGTGAGACTCGGGCCGGAGGTGATGTGCTCCGCGAATTCCGAGTGAGACTCGGGCCGGAGGTGAGGTGCTCCGCGAATTCCGAGTGAGACTCGGGCCGGAGGTGATGTGCTCCGCGAATTCCGAGTGAGACTCGGGCCGGAGGTGAGGTGCTCCGCGAATTCCGAGTGAGACTCGGGCCGGAGGTGATGTGCTCCGCGAATTCCGAGTGAGACTCGGGCCGAGGTGAGGTGCTCCGCGAATTCCGAGTGAGACTCGGGCCGGAGGTGATGTGCTCCGCGAATTCCGAGTGAGACTCGGGCCGGAGGTGATGTGCTCCGCGAATTCCGAGTGAGACTCGGGCCGGAGGTGATGTGCTCCGCGAATTCCGAGTGAGACTCGGGCCGGAGGTGAGGTGCTCCGCGAATTCCGAGTGAGACTCGGGCCGGAGGTGAGGTGCTCCGCGAATTCCGAGTGAGACTCGGGCCGGAGGTGATGTGCTCCGCGAATTCCGAGTGAGACTCGGGCCAGAGGTGAGGTGCTCCGCGAATTCCGAGTGAGACTCGGGCCGGAGGTGAGGTGCTCCGCGAATTCCGAGTGAGACTCGGGCCGGAGGTGAGGTGCTCCGCGAATTCCGAGTGAGACTCGGGCCGGAGGTGATGTGCTCCGCGAATTCCGAGTGAGACTCGGGCCGAGGTGAGGTGCTCCGCGAATTCCGAGTGAGACTCGGGCCGGAGGTGATGTGCTCCGCGAATTCCGAGTGAGACTCGGGCCGGAGGTGATGTGCTCCGCGAATTCCGAGTGAGACTCGGGCCGGAGGTGAGGTGCTCCGCGAATTCCGAGTGAGACTCGGGCCGGAGGTGAGGTGCTCCGCGAATTCGAGTGAGACTCGGGCCGGAGGTGATGTGCTCCGCGAATTCCGAGTGAGACTCGGGCCGGAGGTGATGTGCTCCGCGAATTCGAGTGAGACTCGGGCCGGAGGTGATGTGCTCCGCGAATTCCGAGTGAGACTCGGGCCGGAGGTGATGTGCTCCGCGAATTCCGAGTGAGACTCGGGCCGGAGGTGATGTGCTCCGCGAATTCCGAGTGAGACTCGGGCCGGAGGTGAGGTGCTCCGCGAATTCGAGTGAGACTCGGGCCGGAGGTGAGGTGCTCCGCGAATTCCGAGTGAGACTCGGGCCGGAGGTGAGGTGCTCCGCGAATTCCGAGTGAGACTCGGGCCGGAGGTGAGGTGCTCCGCGAATTCGAGTGAGACTCGGGCCGGAGGTGAGGTGCTCCGCGAATTCCGAGTGAGACTCGGGCCGGAGGTGAGGTGCTCCGCGAATTCCGAGTGAGACTCGGGCCGGAGGTGAGGTGCTCCGCGAATTCCGAGTGAGACTCGGGCCGGAGGTGATGTGCTCCGCGAATTCCGAGTGAGACTCGGGCCGGAGGTGATGTGCTCCGCGAATTCCGAGTGAGACTCGGGCCGGAGGTGATGTAGTGTGAATCTTGTGTAGGTCGCGGCTAGTGTGTGTATGTATGAGTCTTGTGCAGATTATGGGTTGTAGGCACATTTGTGATGCGATGCGGTGAGATGATGACAACGTGTATAGAGACCTGCATGTGTTAGGATTGCATAACCAGTTTTCATGTTTCACGTTTATTATTTCCAGCACTTTACATGTTAAGCTTTGAGCTTACGGTGTGTTCTGTAGTGTAGGTACTGCTGAGCTGGTGGGTGTGTACCGAGAATCTGACTAGGAGTAGGTGGCAGTTGGTGGCATGCGACCAGGGCCCCGGTTGATGACAGTGTTAGGGCGACCCAACCCAGGATGAGCCGTAGCATGGTGTTGTTGGGGAGTAGGACTTTTTGCCTTTTGTGTGGGTATTTGTATTTGTTGTATATAGTCATAGTTAAGAGTGATATGTCACCCTATACTGTGGACTTTCTTCATTTTGGTCGATAGCATTTTCGTTCTGTTATGATGATTGTTTGGAGATTTCGTAGACTAGATAGTTGTGTAGGAGTATTCTGGATTGGCTGGGATTTATTCGTTTGCAGGTACTTAGCATTTTGGGGGCGCCATTTTCAGGCGTTACTCTGCCGAAATTTTCGGAGAGGACGCCGTGGTGCTTATTGGTTAGGATTAAGGAAAATTAGTGAGTCGTTTAGCTCAGAGTAGTCCCTGTAGCGAACCGTGAATCCGGGTGGGTTTTCGGGGCGTTACAAGCCCAGTTCAGTGTGTGCCTTGCACGCGTCCCTTTGTGGCCAAACCTTTTAAATTGTGTTTTTTTTCTTAATTTTTGAATTTGTTAAGTTTCGTATTTCATAATTAGGTTAAGTTTACTTATTTCTAGTTGCTTTGAGGCTATTTAAACAATATGAATGTAAAGGGGACACAATTTTTTCTATTGAATGTTTTCTTTTGAGAGTTTTTTTTAGAATTTTCTTTTTGGTTTTTTGTGAAGAACTAAGTCTTCTTCAAGTTAAAGCTTGGGAGATCACTTGATGGTTTTGGTTGCTACCAACAAATTTGGTTTGAGTTAAATTCTTATTGCTTGATAACTTTGGTTCCATTGGCAAGGTTCGATCAGGATCAAGTTCCTCGTACTTGATTCTAAGGGGTTCATGAGTTTTATTCGTCATTGTTGAAAGATCTCGGATTCTCAATACCTGCAGTTCTTATCAAAATTCCTTTGCAACTTCAAGCACTGTCGTAGAGCAGAAAACACATACTGCACAACACAGATAGAAGACTGACACAAAAAGCAGCAGTCGTCATTCGTCAATGTGCACGCACTGGCTTTTTCGTTGATAGTTTTTTCTCTTCACTCGACACCGTATTCACTCATCTCTAGTATCTTCAACAAAAATTGACAATTTTCACTATTCATCGGATATTGTCTTCACTCGTCTTCATCTTGAGTACATCTCTATTTGGTTTGAGTTGGGTAATTTCTTTCTCTTACATCCCTATAGTTCTCCATTTTTTTTCACAATTTCTTCATGCATAAAATCGTTCTTGAACAAATGTGTTGAATAGAGGGAAAACTCTCTTTTATTTGAGAAAAGGGATTAAAAATCGTGAAAATAATTTTTCAAACCAAGGCCCAAATCTAGCCCAAACAAAAAATTAAAAATCGAACCGAACAAAATCAAAAATCAAAGTTCAGTTTTTGTTCGATTTTGAACTTGGATCGATTCAGTTTCAGCTCTCAAAATCCAAAATCGAACCGACTTGGTTTAATTCAAATTTAGAGTGCAATTGATTCAAATCAAACCGATTGCACTCCTAATTCATTTTGTGTATAGCAATTTTTTCTGTCAATCGAGCAATAAAGTTTCAAACGTTATAAATCACCCCAATATTTTGGCAGAGGTGTTAGAAATTGAGTTGAAACATGTTAACAAATAAAAAACGTGACATACATATGCTATCTTTAACAAATAATTTGATGACAAGGTCTAAACTACTGATATCTGCAAGATGAATGTTTGATTTGACTAAAAAAATAATAATTCAAGGTTTAATGTGTTAATAACGTCAAAAGTTAGGGTGTAAATTTATAACACCCGGTTCCATTGAAATCAAATTATCTTATTAACTTATGATGTACATTTTATAGATGAAATTGGGAGAAACTAGTGTTTAGGTTAATGAGTGATTAAATAAGGGTAGAACTGTAATTTGGAAATTTAGTTGTGGATAACATATTTAAGGGAGGGTTTAATGAGGTTTAGCCGCCACTGTCCCTCATTTCCTCTTTCGGTATTCAGCTCAAACCCAGCCGAGCTTCCCAGGCGATTTCCTCTCCGATTTGCCTACGACTTAGGTGAGTTTTACTTTGATTTCTTGATGCATTGTGATTATAGATGAGAGTGGAGTAGTGTGGATGCATGTTTCTGGAAATGCAGTGAGTAGGAGTCGAGTTCAGGGTTTCGTAATGAATCGAGAATGCAAGGAACAGAACTCCAAACTAGCTTCCTTAGACTTCTGAATAGTTAGGATGAAGTTTAGTGAAGATCTAATTGATTTTCTGTTTATGACTTAGGTGAGCAAAACTTCCGAAGTAGTTTGAAACCGAGCAGTTCCAAGAAGCCAGTTAAGTAGAGTATGTGTGTGACTTCGGGCCTACATCACAAAACAGTAGGTTTATGCATGTTTTGTGCGTTTTCAGTTTGTCATGTATCATGTTTTAAAAGTACACGAAAATTAATTTAAATGCATGATGGCATGGCAATGAATGAATTAATTGAAACAGAACAGTTATTAAGAGAACTAATCCGCCCCTTAATCGAGAGAGAGGATGTACGACTTTGGGAAAACTGATCCAACTCTCAATTCACAGGGGGATCTGAACAGTTATTAAGGGAACTAATCCGCTTCTTAATCGAGAGAGAGAATGTATGACTTTGGGAGAAGTGATCCAACTCTCAATTTCACAGGGGGATCAGACCAGAAACGAATGCATATGCAACTGAGATGTGAAAGTAGAAATTGCATGTCTAGGAATTATGTTTCAGCATTCCATTTCATTATTGCTTTACTTACTTAGCATTAGGCTAATAGATGAGTTTTGTGATGTAGATGAATAAGCCTCAGAAGGTGTGTACTCAGAGCATGTTGAGGAATAGGCTGGTTGGGGGAGCACATTCATGCCTCGACTTGGTGAACTGATGGGGCGGTTTAACTATTGTCTATTTATGAAGTTTCAGTGGTTTAGTGTCTTGTGGAAGTATGCAGAGAGTTTTAACGACATTAATAGTTCTGATGATTTTAACAACTTTATGGTTTTCTTGTTCTGAGTATGAAAAACATGATTTGATTTAGAGGTAGTTGCTTTGCTGGATATTTTCCAAAAGTTGTGGACTATGTTGTTTTGAACGATTTTTAGTAAAATGCTCAAGTTCTTTTGGTAGTCGGAGTTTTCTTTGTTTAGAGTGAAATTGGTTACTATGCTGTTTTTGTTGAGTGTTTCTAATCTATCGGTAGATGATGTCTATCGGTAGATGTTGAGTATTTTTGATCTATCGGTAGATGATGTCTATCGGTAGATGTTGAGTGTAATATCTATCGGTGGATATAGTCCATCGGTAGAAGTCGAGAGTTTTGTCTATCGGTGGATGTAGTCCACCGGTGGATATTGAGTGTTATCGTCTATCGGTGGATGTTGTCCATCAGTAGATGTGAGTAAAAGAATTTGTCGTTTTGTGATCGGGTGATGTCGAGTATTATATCTATCGGAAGATGTATGAAGTAAGTTGTCGTTTTGCGATCGGTAGATGTGAGTAGTGGGTTTTGTTGTTTGTGATCGGTAGATGTATTTGTTCAGCTTCTACCGCCGAGACTCTTTTGTCTCTACCTCTTCCGCTGGTACTGTTTAGCGGTAGAAGTGTTCAATTTTCCTTTCTTTAATATTCTATCAACAATTGTCTTTAATATTTTAAGTTTCTAATTAAATGTTATTTTAAGCAAATAGTTTTTCGCTGCAAGTTTTAACGTTTTAAGGGTCAAACTTTGATCGTCGAATGAAATTTTAAATTTTCTCCAAATGCCATGGTTCGGTTCAGCCTTCTGCGTAGCGAACCGGGTTCAGATAACTCGGGGCGTTACAAAATTACACTTTACTCTCAATAATATTTTTTTTATCATAATAATCTAATATTGAATGACTAGATGAAGTGTTAGACTAGCATATTATATCTTTGTCCGTTGAAAATTACCAAAGTCTAAATAAATTAACTATAAACAATAAAAAGCAATGAATAATGTCATTTTCATAGTATAAAATTCTTTGACAAATATAATATTACAAATTTATTAACAGTCAAAATCTACCTTCTTCACCACTTTCAAGAAGGAAGGATGCCCCTACTTAATTTTGATTAAAATGGTTATTTAAAAGAAAAGGCCAAAATGAACCAACTTGTAATATTAAATTAGATGTCATTACTTTCAACACACAACATTGTAGAAGTAGATCCTTTTTTTGTTGGTGTCATTCTATCTTTAAACCTAAATCTTATAATTTTCCATGAATCATAGCGATTGATTATTCTGTGACATGCATTCAATTAATGGATTTTTTAATGTTAGAGTATGTCTTCTTAATACAGAAAAATGTTCTTGGTGTGAGTTGTTTGTACCCTATAATTTCATGGTATTTTTTGTACTACAGTTTTCTTGTACCATGTTGTGCAATTCACCCTTTTTCTAACATTAGAGTCTCATTTACTAGCGATACATGTGAAAAACATAGTTCTTGCTCTCAATTGCTCATAATCTTAAGTTAATAGTATGTTTTTGTACTTTATCTATAATGCATTTAATGCCAATTGAGAAAATATTTTTTTTAAATAGTATAGTTTCATTTAAATACTACCGTCGACGTCATTTTCAAATAGTACGTAAATATTTTTTTGACAAATCAAATCTTCCCTTTTACATTTTGGACTTTGTCTTAATTGTATCCGTTAAATCTACTACATGCCACGATTTTCAATTAATGAGATGTTTTAATATGATTTTTAATCTAGTTTCAAGCTCTATCAATTTCTCAAAAATTTTAAAATCATAAGAGAAAATTACAGAGTTCGAAATCGAATTAACAATTGACGGAAGGGTTACAAATCGGATTAAAACATGTAATCAAATAAAATACTTGTTATACAAGTTTAATTTAAAGGATAGATATAAAATGTTGAAAGGTACATATTCAATTTTTCGAAAAAAAAATTTTTTAAATCTAATTGTGTAAAATACCTAGCGTCTAAATTATAGGTTTTTTTATTTATAAAAATCTAACCAAACTCTTTTCCTCATTCTACACGTGCTCTTGCAACAAATATATGGGCTACTTTTCTTCATTCTAAAATTTGGAATTGTAGCTTAACAGCTGTTTCTGTATCTAACTGTAAAGTCAGGATCATGCATGTTCAGGATTAGTTAATTTAGACAATTACTGCTGCTTCCATGGAAACCAGAGGATTGTTTGTCCGTCAGCGCTGAATCATAGCGAAGTTCGTGAACGGAGCTGGTTTGTGGGACTGAGTCTCAGACAGAACGACGGTCGCCATGATCGGAGATCCAGGAATTACTGCTCCTTTGAGTGAGCTAATTTCTTTCTTTTCTCTCGCTTTTCTCTCCAACTTCTCTAAGTTTTAATTTCCGTCTATTTATAGTAAAGAAGAAGCCATCCACCGCATCTTCCTCCTGGCCGGAAAAGATTCTTCCTGGGGAAAATTCTCAGGTGGAGCAGGTGGCCGTAACGGTTCCCGTCACCGACGATCCCTCCCTCCCGTCATTGACTTTCAGAACGTGGGTTTTAGGGGGTTTGGCATGTGCTCTTCTCTCGTTTCTCAACCAATTCTTCTTCTACCGGAAGGAGCCTCTATCCATCACGTCCATTTCCGCTCAGATCGCGGTCGTCCCGGTCGGCCACCTCATGGTCTCGGCCGTCACAAACAGAGTCTTCTTCAAGGGGACTAAATCAGAATTCACTCTGAATCCCGGACCGTTCAACGTGAAAGAGCACGTACTAATCACCATCTTCGCCAACTCCGGCGCCAGCACCGTCTATGCCATACACGTCGTCAGCGCCGTGAAAATATTCTACAAGAAGAATCTGACCTTCTTCGTCGCTCTTGTCGTCGTCTTAACGTCCCAGTTACTGGGGTTCGGGTGGGCGGGGCTGTTCCGGCGATATCTTGTGGAGCCTGCTTCCATGTGGTGGCCGCAAAATCTTGTCCAAGTTTCCCTCTTCAGGTACGGTCCGATCAATCCTGTCCTATTTCACTAATTTCGTTTTTTTTAGCTGCCCCACGCCAACTTCGTCCGAAGGTGGCTCCCACTCAGCCTCTTATAATAACCCAACTTGTCTTGTCTGCTTGTAAATAATCACTCCTTCACTTGCTTCCACCTAAAATAATATATTGTTTAAGAATTCGGGTTGGACTCGGACCCGAACATCTCGGGGCTAGTAAATCAAAGGTTTTTTTTTGCGGTCAAAGTCCTTTTGGAATCTACTTATTATTTTCCATTACGTGATGATTTAATCTCGTACCCTAGTACCACTTGCCTAGTCTTCTACACAATATGATTTTCTTTTATTATTTGAACATTCGCACCAATTATTTTGACACCCAAAAAAATTAGAGTCGTGTTGGATTATGTCGAAAGACGAAATCATTGTGGTTAATTTTAAACGATGTAATTCATTGACTTAGTATCATGTGTAATTGCACACAACAACATTAAAATTCATAAAAAAGTTAGTAAGATGCATGTTGTGTTTTAACAAATGATGCAACTCAAGTCTACTCCATAACAAACCCTAGCTTTCTCTATCTCATTTGTAACTACACTTGATCTATATGCATATTGTTTAGAGGTGGGTGTGATCTCGTTCCACTTCGGAACCGTCGCCCACGATTTATTGGTTCTAGAACCGAAACTGAAGTCGTGGGATTCAGAGACCAAAACCAGAACAAACCGTGTTTCATGGTTCAATCTTGGTTCGACTCCTAATTAAAAAAAATTATTTACATTTTTTATTGTTTTTAGGTCAATTTTTTAGAATTTGGGTCGAGTTTTGGACGGGATTCCAGTATGGGGCAGTTGTTTACTAATTTGAGTCGGGTTATAACTCATTTTTCTTAATTTTTAGTCAAATTTTTGACTCATGGTTCAGTTCGGTTTTCACGATTTTTGACCTGTAAAATCGTGGATTGAACTGTGAATCGGGGTATTTAGAATTTGGAACCGAAACCGATTTCTTTGATGGGCAAAACGGAACTAAACCGGAACCGAAACTGCGGTTTTTGACCCATAAATCTGCGGTTCGACTATCCGCCCCTAAATTATTGTTTAACGTGAGGGTTAAGATTCTTAGAGTGACTGTATCTAAAAAGTTGGTTTTTTGGGCATTGTCTTTGTTATTGTTCTTGCAATGATATTCAGCTATGAAACAACAGGACTTTACACGAAAAAGAAGAGAGATCAAGGGGAGTATTATCACGCAACCAGTTCTTCCTCATCGCCTACATCTGCAGCTTCTCTTACTACGTCTTCCCAGGCTACCTCCTTCCCATGCTGACCTCCATCTCCTGCCTCTGCTGGCTGTTCCCCTCCTCCGTCCTCGCCAATCAGCTCGGCTCCGGCCTTCAAGGCCTCGGAGTGGCCTCCCTCGGCCTTGACTGGTCCACCATTTCCTCCTATCTCGGAAGCCCTCTCGCCAGTCCCTGGTTCGCCACTGCAAACGTAGCTGCCGGCTTCTTCCTTTTGATGTACGTCTTTACTCCCATTGCTTACTGGTTTGATTTTTACAACGCCAAGACGTTTCCCATTTTCTCCGACGGACTGTTTACGTCTTCCGGTCAGAGCTACAATATTTCTGCCATTGTAGACTCTAATTTCCACCTTGATATCGATGCGTATGAGCGCGCAGGGCCTCTGCATTTAAGCACCTTCTTTGTTCTCACCTATGGAATCAACTTTTCTTGCCTCACTGCTACCGTTGTTCATGTTCTTCTCTTCCATGGAAGGTAAGCTTGATCTACTTATCTATATTCGTTTCAGCTTGTTCTGAATTTACATATCTACCCGTTTACGATGTACGATAATTCCAGCATAAATGTAATGGATTCAACTCACAATAAGAAAATCACTATGTTATAAAACCAACACGAATCGTAAGAGAAAAATGCAGAAATGCAGAAAACATTACATCGACATTTAACGTGAAAAACTCTTTCAATTTTATGTGAAAAATCAAGTACAGGATGAGTCTTGAGATTCAAGTAATATCTACAGCGTAAAAGAAAGGAGGAATGCTAGATTTATTTTCTAATTCTACCATTTAACCTTAGCTCATGATATCTCTTATTAATTAGTACAATTAGTATTTTATTTTAATTATTTATAATTACTTTGAATTATTGCACTGAATTATGGCCATTGGACTCTAATATATTCTGTAGACACAACAGCATAAACAGTGCGAGAGCATTGAAGTTAATACAGTAAAGTTGCTTTGCTTATTTATTTTCTTTCGAGGGTTTCAAATGCAGAGAGATATTGCAGCTAAGCAAATCAGCATTCCAAGACAATATGATGGATGTGCACACAAAGCTGATGAGAAAGTATGAGCAAGTTCCAGAGTGGTGGTTCACTTGCATCCTTTTCGTTAACGTCTCCGCAACGATACTAGCCTGCGAGTACTTCAACGATCAGCTTCAGCTACCGTGGTGGGGCGTCTTGCTGGCCTGTGCTCTTGCAATGTTCTTCACTCTCCCAGTTGGAGTCATCACTGCTACAACAAATCAGGTAATGGTCGTCCCAAATCGGAAGCGAGATTTAGAGAGAAGTAAGCTGTCTTTTTCCTTAATCTTCGATCGAAGAGCTGTGGATATCGTGTTCTAAATCAGCGTTTCATCTGTAAAACAGGGTCCGACTTTGAATGTTCTCACAGAATTCATAATTGGGTATCTGTATCCTGGATTTCCTGTTGCTAACATGTGCTTCAAAGTATATGGATACATAAGTATGAAGCAGGGCATCACCTTTTTGCAAGACTTGAAGCTTGGCCATTACATGAAGATTCCTCCTAAATCTATGTTTACTGCACAGGTTAGGTTATCAGTTTTCCAAAATTTTCTTTTCCCCACAAAATAAAATTAATCGTATCCTAGAAAACCTAAACATTGTATAATAAATTAACAATAATTTCAAGAGTTTAATTCGTTTATTGAGAATAATTTTGTCATGTATATCTTTTCTTACTATTTATCCTCAATGTCACCTAATTTTTTTAATTAGTCATCACATGATTTTTTTAATTTTGATTTCGCCGGAATTCGAATTTGGAACCTCTAATTCTGATACCATGATATTAACAACAATACCAAAATTTTAATATTTCATGTTGAGAATAATTTAATTATTTATATATTTTCTTAATATTATCTAGGTAGCTGGTACTGTAATATCAGCATTCGTTCATCTCAGCACAGCTTGGTGGCTCATGCACACAATTCCAAACATATGTGATAGAGCATTGCTTGAACAAGGCAGTCCATGGACATGCCCAGGAGACCATGTATTCTACGACGCATCAGTCATATGGGGTCTTATTGGTCCTCGTAGAATCTTCGGAGATCTCGGAGAATACTCATTGATAAACTTGTTTTTCTTAGTTGGTGCTATAGCTCCTCTCCTAGTATGGCTTGCTCATAAGGCCTTCCCACATAAGCATTGGCTTAAGCTCATCATCATGCCAGTGCTCTTAGGAGCAAACTCGAACATGCCTCCGGCCACGTCAGTGAATTACACCAGTTGGATTCTTGTGGGATTTGCATCGGGATTTATAGCATATCGATATTATCGAGGGTGGTGGATTCGACATAATTACGTGCTTTCGGGGGCACTTGATGCCGGACTAGCGTTCATGGGCGTGTTATTATATGCGAGCTTAGGAATGGAGCATGTTAGCCTCAGCTGGTGGGGAAGTGATTCCCATGGGGATGGATGCTATTTAGCTTCATGTCCTACTGCTGAGGGGATTGTGGTGCAAGGATGTCCACCGGTGCCCTACCTTTAGGCCTCTAAAGGTAGGGCACAGTTGTATCAGCTATACAGAATTGTAATTATTCTTCATCTTTGATATTATTATTTTATCTAATTTTGATAATGTTTTCATTCAACTTAACTTGAATTTTTCAATGATCTTGTCATTCTAATGAGATTTGCAGTTATTTTGATTGCAATTACAACGAACAGTTGAGATCAAAATAATGAAACAAATGATTAGTTGAGATGAAACTAAGATTATTATTATTATATTATTATTTTTTTTGTGTTCACAAAGTTTTACCAAGCTTATTTGATTAGAGGCTAATCCCTTTTTAGAACTAAAGGTGAAAGTTGTTAATTGCTTCTTATGGAATAGTCTTCTTGACAAGTACGGTTTCGGAGAATCCAACTTGTGTTACTATAATATATTCATAATAAAATTAGGTTTCATATTTGTTAACCTACCATATCACATATTTATTTTAATTCTCTAACTGAATAATTAATTCATAATATTTATAAATTTACACAATAATCAATTAGATATTATTTATATTTTGTGGTTCACAAAGTTTTACCAAGCTTATTTGATCGAGGCTAATCCTCTTTTTAGAACTAACGGTGAAAGTTGTTAATTGCTTCTATGGAATAGTCTTCTTGACAAGTACGGTTTCGGAGAATCCAAACTTGTGTTACTATAATATATTCTAATAAAATTAGGTTCAGATTTGTTAACCTACCATATCACATATTTATTTTAATTCTCTAACTGAATAATTAATTCATAATATTTATAAATTTACACAATAATCATGTGATGCCTTCAATTACAAATAGGAAATATTTAAGAATAAATTCTATTTTACTAAAATTAATACTCTTGTTACTTGTCTAATTTATTCTCAACACATAAGATTTATGTAAAATTTATTGAGTAAATACAAATAATAAGTTAAAGTAAAATCGAAATCTGTTAGATACTATCATTAATGGCACTTATAAATTTATGTTATTGGAAGATTTTATACTTCCAATATTGTCATGGAATTGTTTTGATTATACTCTCTAAATTTTGTCCAACATGCAAATAATACAGAGTAAAATGCAATTTAGATAATAGTATTTGAGGTCAATCATAAATTAGATCTTAAATTATTTTTTTAACAAATCAAATATCAATATTTCATCTATTTGCAAGTCATAAGGTTTAGGCTTTTATCCCAACCAGAACATTAGTGACTTCCCTTTTTACTCCTAGTTCTATACACATCGCACAATAAGGAAAGCATACATGCCATTTTTGTAGCCGATAGCCTCAATGATTTCAAGACGACATCAACTTCATCTAACTCAAAAGGCAAAAAGCCTAGTGAGGATATGAAAAGAAAGGGCAAGGGTACGGTTAGGAGGAAAAATCACGGGCAAGGAAGGGAGAAGGGTTCAAAGGAGGATGGACGTATAAAAAACCAAGTAAAAAACAACCATGGGATGCTTTATTTGCAACAAGTTACATCACGCTAATGAGTGTCGAAAATGCGAGAAGCTAACTGCCACCAAAGCACAAAGAAGTTCAAATAGTGGAGCAGAAGGTGCAACCCAAGGTTTAACCCCCTTTATATGCCCAACGTGATGAGGAACAACAACTTACATCAAGGTCTAATATTTATTCAAGTGTGAGTTGATTAAGTATTAAACTTAATTGTTTTGATGATGGATGCAATTAATGACATACAAATTCTATGGTAATGGTGAGTGTACGTTAAAATTTGTTGAAAATACTCTTATAAATGGGTATTTGAATCTTCTAATGTGTTTATCATTTGAAAATTCTAAGTCTCTCATGGCGCCCTATGATTAAATGCAAAAGCCCTAGTCCTGAGCCATGTGCAGAATGGAAGAACTCATGAATCCCAATCTCGAAGCAAAAGTCCCGTGATATCCACAAAAGCTAGTCTTGAGCATCAAAGATTTTGATATAGAAGTGCAGACACTCGGATCTCAGATGTTGGTACCCGCAAAGAATGCATAGAGAAAATTGGAGAGTCTAGTCCCAAGGCAATAGTTTTTCGAAGCTCAATTTGCGGAAGCTTGGAGACACGTGTACACTAGTAGAGCCTTGGGAAAGTTTGGTATAGAGATGAGAATTTAAATTAAATTTTCACACCGATGCCCGCACGTAATAGCTTTCTGTCACGACTCGGAGGTGGGCATAAACAGAAATGCCAGGGTTGAGCAACCCGATTCGCAGAGAGGACTC
This sequence comes from Begonia masoniana, assembly GCA_022432975.1. Taxonomy (NCBI): domain Eukaryota; kingdom Viridiplantae; phylum Streptophyta; class Magnoliopsida; order Cucurbitales; family Begoniaceae; genus Begonia; species Begonia masoniana. The sequence continues at coordinate 34,184,983 of CM039516.1, read as the reverse complement.
GACCGCCTAGCCCAAGGCTAGGTTTGACAACAGAAGATTTAAAACAAAATGAGCCCTCGGCTACGAAGAATGAGTCAAAATTCACATAGAGATCAAATAAGAATAAGATAATGTCAAAACTTAAATAATCCAATAAGAAACTGTAAAGGAAATAAAGTATCAATCATCCAAATAATTTATTCATACCAAAAGAAAGAAATAATTTAAGCAAGAGTTCCTCACCACAACAAGGGATAATGCTAAAAAAATAAAGACAAATTAAAAGGGAAATCCACCCCTCCATGAGCATCAGCGACATCAGTCTCCACAGTCCTAACCTGAAAATAGAGGGGGAAGGGTATTTGGGGTGAGCGAATAATTCAGTAGGGAACCCTATACTATACTCAGATGCATATGCAAAACTGGTTTGATCATTTTCTTTTAAAACTATGAATAATTATAAAAATACAGTGTATGGATTTAAATTCAAAAACATTTTCTTTCAAATTAAAACAGGCTCCATGAGCTAAGGATTTTCAAATCATCACATCCTTATTACCATTTAAAACTGATGCGAACCTCGGATCGAAAGGACCCGGGACCCGACAACAACGCGGAATAATTGAAAGGAACGCTTTTTGATTCAAGAACAAAGTAAGGAACTAAGACCCCAATCGAAGAATTCGATGGAACCCTAGTTATCAAAACAGGAGCTTGACCCGAGCCACACCTGTTGGCTGAACCAAAGCTATCAAAACAGGAGCTTGACACAGACCAAATTCGTTGGTAAGAACCAAAGCTATCAAGCGAGATTCTTCAAGCGTGACTTGAAGAAGATAGTTGTTCTTCGCAAAGAACTAAAGAGAAATCCTTTCTAAAAAAAACACTCAATTTTTGATTCAAACTTCTTCTTCATTAAATCAAATAGTTTTGCCATTAAATAGGTTACACATTAAAATTAAACTAAATAATTAAAAAAAACGAAAATAAAAATAAAATAACTAATAAAATCGTGAGATAATGATCATTTGTATGATAAGATATCATCTCACGTTTAAACTACGTTTGAATATGATTTGAACTGATTTGAGTAGATTCAGCTGGATAAGATCTTTTCCTACGAGATTTGTATGATTTGCATGTGCTTTGCATGTGACTTTTTAATTCCTCATATACGCATGTACTTGGCGCATGTCCTCTTTAACTCCTACATGTGCATGTGCATGACACATGTGTTTTTTAATTCTTACATGCGCATGTGCGTCGCACCCTTTCTTCAAAAGATCTTCCAATAATCTTGGGCTTCTTGCTCTTGTCATTGAGCCGGCCGTAGCTTCAATTGGATCATTATTCTTGGGCTTTGACTTGGTCTGAACTTTAATCACATCATAAACCAAATCATGTAGATCTTTATCTTTTTCTAATCCACGTGAATCTTTATCTCTTTGTAGTTTGCGTTGATCCTTCTATCTCCAATCCATTGGTATTTGTGGAGCCCAACTCCATGCCTTATGGGTCTTCTTTTGCCAAGTTTGTGGGGCCCACTTCCTTGCTACAAAACTCTTTATTTTTATAGTCTTGTGCTTTTGTTGTGATGGCTCTTTTCCTCGGGCTTCCAAGACTAAACCATGTGAAGCTTTGTTCGTTGGACCTCCTTTATCTTCTAATAGATCATGGTCCTTGACAATGAGATTTATCGCTACTAGGTTCACCTCAAAAACATAGGCTTAGCGAGCTATGAGTGGGGCAAGTTTGAAAACATTGCTATGTACATAGGTAACTATACGTAAAGGAAGCCTCCACCATTTCGTTAAAAAAACAATCACAGTAAAAACGAAAGGTCACACAAGGATAACCTTCTGACACGAACCACATAGGCTCAGCGAGCTATGAGTGGGGCAAGTTTGAAAAAAATGTTATGTACATAGGTAACTATACGTAAAGTAAGCTTCCACCATTTCGTTATAAAAACAATCACAGTAAAAACGAAAGGTCACACAAGGATAACCTTCTGACACGAACCACAGAAAGACGGTGATCCGAAGTCAACAACGCCTCATGAAACTGAAATAAATCGGGACAACGATCCCTAGATCCAGCATGTCACCTAGTGGCCGACAACTGACAGTCTGCCACGACACCACTAATATGATATGCCAAGGAGGCCAAAAGCTAGATCACAGACCAAAGCCCATAATCTAGTTAACATTTTTACTAATGAATTTACTTTTTCTTTACTTGCAGGAGTTGATCTTGTAGAGGACCTCACTTGGAAATCTTGGAAGAAGTCACCCTTTGGCCCATGGAAATTTGTCTTCCCAGCCCATGAATTGATGTAATTTTTGTTTTGAACTCATTTGGCATACTCTAGCCTTTTTATATGGGTTATTTATATTTGCATCATGCATTAGATTGTATGGTTAGAGTTAGATGTATGATGGTGGATGATGGGTTGAAGACTTGGCCACCCAAGTAGAGGAGCCTCTCAACACTTATGGATTTTCTACTCAACAAATTGGACTCAAAGGAAGTCTTAGCCCAAAGGAGATGTAGCACCCGGTTCTATTAAACCAAATTTAATTTATCAATTATGATGTGCTAATTTTATGAAAGAATTGGGAGAGAAAGTGATTAGGTTAGTTAATAACTATACAAGGACAAAAGGGTAATTAGCAATTTAAAAAGTGGATAACGTATTTAAGGAAAGAGGTTTTGGGTTTAATGCACTGTAGCTGCCATTCTGTTTATCCCTTTTTCTCTCGGCCACCAGTTCTCCAGCAGGAACCTCTGGCGATTCCCCTGCCCGATTTTCCTTCAACCAAGGTGAGTTTTGATTCGATTACTTGCTGTTTTAGTGTCTAGGTAACTGAAGGATGGCAATGTATGCGTTTTAGAAGTGCTGTGAGTGAGGGGTGGGATTTGGGGTTTAGCGATGAATCGAGAATGGTGAAGAAAAGAACTCCCAGGACTAGCCCCTTAGATTTCCGAATGTTTAGAATGAAGTTTAAGTAATGTTGTGCTTATGTTTTAGGTGAGCCAGCTCTTGGAATATCCTACAACCAGAAACCTCTCGGGAAGCCAGGTAAGTGAAGTAATGTGTGTGTCTTCTGGCCTACATCACAAAACAGTAGGTTTTTGCATGTTGAGTGTTTTTTGTTTGTCATGCATCATATTTTTGAAAAAATATGAAAATGAATTTACATGGAATGAATGGTAAGGTATGAATAGAACATGTTATGATAGCTATTAAGGGAACTAATCCGCCCCTTAATTGATGAAGTGGATTTATAACATTGGGAGAGTTGATCCCACTCCCAAGGGAATCTAGGGATCATGATAGCTATTAAGGAAATTAATCCGCCCTTTAATTGATGTAGAGGATTTATTTGGGAGAATTGATCTCACTCCCAATGGAATATTGAGATCAGAATGTGGTGAATGCGAATGTAACTGAGTGGAGAAAGTAGAAACTGCATGATTAAGATTTACATTTCAGCATTTCGTTTCAATAATGCTTCACTTATTTAGCATTAGGCTAATAGATGAGTTTTGTGATGTAGGTGAAGAAGTGACAACAGGTGTGTTCCCTGAATTTACTGAGGATTAGTTGAAGTTGCTGAAACACATTCATGCCACAGTTCGGTGTTCTGTCGAGGCGGTTTAACATTTGTCTTTAGGTAAAGTCTTAGTAGTCGAGTATTTTATCGATGAGTTCTGAGGATTTAATGACAACAACTATTTGATGTTTTTAAAACCCCTTTGAAATTTTCCTATTTGGGATTTATTTGGTTAAGGATACAGATGTTGGTTTCAAATGGTTATCTGTTGAATTTCAGGTTGTTTTGAATGTTTTGAGAGAAATTTGCAAGTTCAACCATCGGTGAATGAAGTTCACTGGTGGTTGTTATGTGTTTTGTCTACCGATAGATTTAGTCTATCGGAAGATGAAGTCTATCGGATGGATAGATCATCCGGCTGACGTCATCCAGGTGGATGTCGTGTGTTTAACCTATCGGATGATGTAGCAGAAGTTTTGTCGTTTAGTCACCGGTGGATGTCGTGTGTTAAACCTATCGGAAGATGTAGCAGAAGTTTTGTCGTTTAGTCACCGGTGAATGTCGTGTATTAGACTTATCGGTAGGTGTAGGAAGTAGTTTGTCGTTTAGTGACCGGATGATGTGCGATCGGCAGAGGCTGGATGGATGATTCATTCGGCTGACGCCATCGGCAGATGCGAGTAGCAAAACTCGTCGTTTTGCGATCGGCTGAAGCTGGAAGAAAGATTCTGCCGGCTAACGTCATCGGTGGAAACCTTCAGTTTTGTTTTTGCCCTTTTTCGTTGACCTTGTTCAGCTGGCAGATGCGTTTGACCTTTATAAATTTTAAGTATTTCATGCTTAAGTCTTCATCCCTTTTGGCCGAATTATTTTCTTAATATTTCAACTGTTATTTTCAAATATTGCTCCACAGTCCTGTTAAATTTCTGTTTTGCTCAAATGATTTTTCCGCTGCAAGATTTTAAATGCTTTTGAGTTTTTAGAAAATGTCGAATTTTTGACTTTCGAGGGAAGTTTAAAATTTGGTCCAAAGTTTCTTAGTTATGTTCGAGTTATGTGTAACGAACCGGGTTTATATAATTCGGGGCGTTACAGTATGGTATCAGAGACATTCAGTTAAACCGTTCAAAAGATTACTCATCAGTGCCAATCGTTGCATGGAAGTACTCCAACAACTGTAAGTGTTTATGTTAGCCTTAGTAATTAGATGTTTATGAAAGTAGTTAACCTTGTACAGGAATTCAGTATAATAGCCAGACGCCCAGGAAGACCTAGAATACCGAGGGAAATGCCAAACTTGAGGAGTGAGGAGGAACCTAGTGTTATTAGACAGCTGACAGATTTGGTACGTCAGCAAACAGACTTAGTGCGTCAGCAGTCCGATCAGTTAGGAGTGTTGCTGAACCGAGAAGTACAAGGGAGTGCCAACTCGGGTTGAGGAAGGTCGAAAGCATGCTCCGATGTGCCAATGTCGTTGAAGGAGACAAGGTCACTCTGGCGACGTTTCATTTTTCTGGAGACGCCCAACTTTGGTGGGAGACAATTGAGACCACCACTGATATTCTGTCTATGACTCAGTCTCAGTTTAAGGACACCTTTTTTGAAAAATATTTCAACAGCACCGTTCAGGCCGTAAAAAAAGGTGGAGTTCATGAACTTGAAGCAGACAGGGTCTGTGGCTGAGTACGTTAGACAATTTGAGTCCCTGTCCAGATTCGCTGGACACTTTCACAGAAACGAAGATAAAGTGTTTCAATTTATGAATGGACTGAAGTCAGAGGTGTACAGAGGAGTCAAGTTTTCGGGTTTTAAAGGCTTGCCTTTCAGTGAAGTTGTGTCCACAGCCTTGGAGGTGGAGGAAGCCGAAATGAAATGTTCTGGACCGAAGGAAGCCCCGTGAAAGTTCGTCCAACCCCAACAACAGAGAGGAATGAAGAGGCCAAATGAAGGCCAGGGTAGCCAAGGATCAGGGAGGAAGGTACCGGATGACAAGAAGTATCCCCATTTCCCGAAGTGTCTGAAAAGTCACCTGGGTGAATGCAAGTTTGGTTCGGAAAGGTGTTTCAATTGTGAAGAAGTTGGACACGCATTCAGGGATTGCCCAAGGCTCAGGGTCACTCGGTGTTTCAACTGCGGCAAAGTTGGTCACCTTAACAGAGACTGCCCGGTCTTAAAGAATAGCCCTGCTATGATAAAGCCAAGGATATTCTCCATGGTGGAGTCAGGGCAATGATGAACAGCCTGTTGTTGTGTCAGGTACTATACTGGTCAATTCTTTACCCACTTTTACATTGATAGATTCTGGTGCAACACATTCATTCATAGCATCGACATTTGCTGATAAGTTAGATGTAGAGCTTACCCCTACTGAGCATGTGTTTAATGTTGTCTTACCCTCTGGTGAATGCATGCACTCTAACCAAGTGATGCCTGATAGTGTTGTATTAGTAGGAAACATGAATTTGCCTGCCGATCTCATTATTATGGACATAATGAATTTGATGTAATCCTAGAATGGATTGGTTGTTTAAGCATTATGCCACAATAGATTGTAGGACTGGAATTGTTAGTTTTCAACCCCCTGGTGGTTTAAACCATACCTTCCAAGCTCCGAAGAAGAGTAAGGAAATGACTGTGATGACTTCTGTCGATTGTAGACCCTCCCCATGCAGTGAGTATTTGTACTTTTTGGCCAATGTTTTAGACACACAACTAGTAGAAAAATCAAGCCCAAGAATGTCTTAGTTGTCCAAGATTTTTGGAAGTATTCTTAGATGACCTTCCTGGCTTGCTACCAGATAGGGAAATTGAATTTGTTGTGGATGTCTACCCAGGCGCTGAGCCTGTATCCAAGAATCCATATAGACTAGCACCAACAAAACTTAAGGAATTGAAGAAGCAGTTAGAGGATTTGTTAGAGAAAGGGTTCATACGCCCTAGCTTTTCACCATGGGGTGCACCTGTCCTTTTTGTCAAAAAGAAAGATGGATCAATGCGTATGTGCATAGACTATAGAGAACTGAATAAGCTAACTGTCAAGAACAAGTATCCACTGCCGAGGATTGATGATTTATTTGATCAGCTTAATGGTGCGAGAGTTTTCTCTAAGATTGACCTTAGGTCCGGTTATTACCAGTTGAAGGTTAAATCTGAAGATATTCCAAAGACTGCTTTTCGCACAAGGTATGGACATTATGAGTTTTTGGTCATGTCCTTTGGATTGACAAATGCACCAGCAGCCTTTATGGATCTCATGAATAGAGTGTTTCATGAATTTTTGGATAAGTTTGTCATAGTATTTATCGATGATATTTTAATCTATTCCCGTTCCATGGATGAGCATGCTAGGCACCTGACCTTTGGTGTTGGAAGTATTAAAATAGCACCAACTATAGGCCAAGTTTTCTAAGTGTGAATTTTGGTTGGACCAAGTTCACTTTTTAGGACATGTTATCTCTGGGGATGGGATATCTGTCGATCCAGCTAACGTTCGAGCAGTTAAGGAATGGCCCCAACCAAGGAATGCTACAGATATCAGAAGTTTTCTTGGACTTGCAGGGTATTATAGAAAGTTCATTGAAGGATTCTCGAAGATTGCTACGTCCCTTACTAAGTTAACAAGGAAAAATGTGAAGTATATATGGACTGATGAATGTGAGCATAGTTTCCAGATCTTGAAACAGAAACTGACTAATGCTCAAATTTTAACCCTTCTAGTTGAAGATGGTAAATTTAGTATTTATTGTGATGCTTCCAAAATTGGTCTCAGTTGTGTGTTAATGCAGGATAGTAAAGTAATAGCTTATGTCTCTAGACAGTTGAAAACACATGAGAAGAATTACCCTACACATGACTTAGAATTAGCTGCAGTGATATTTGCACTTAAGATTTGGAGGCATTACTTGTATGGACAATCTTGTGAGATATTTTCAGATCATAAGAGTCTAAAGTATATTTTCACACAGAAGGAACTAAACATGAGGCAACGTCGATGGTTGGAATTTGTAAAGGACTATGATTTCGAGATTAAATACCATCCCGGCAAAGCAAATGTTGTGGCAGATGCTTTGAGTAGAGTAACAACACCAACCCCAACTATGATTTTCAATATACCGTTAGCCTTAGAGTCAGAATTTCAAAGGTTTAATCTAGAAGCAGTATCCAGTGTATCAGCCATACTTTCAGCCATAACCTTAAAGCCTACAATTCTGGAGAAAATAAAGGAAAGCTCAGACTAGTGATGACGAGTGTAACAAGTACAAGTTAAGCATGAATTCTATGGACAAATTAGATTTTAACTATTCTGCTAATGGAATCCTTAAGTTTAGAAATAGATGGATTGTCCCTGCTGTTAAAGAACTTCGAGATGAGATTCTTTCTGAAGCACATTCTTCTAAATTTTCTATTCACCCTGGAAGTACGAAGATGTACAAGGATCTTAAACGACATTATTGGTGGCCAGGTATGAAAAGAAGTGTGGCAGGTTATGTGGAATCGTGTCTAGTTTGTCAACAGTTTAAAGCTGACCATCAGAGACCTGCTGGAATGTTACAACCTTTACCAGTTCCTGAATGGAAATGGGAACAAATAACGATGGACTTTGTTGTGGGATTGCCTAGAACAGCAAAAGGACATGATGCAATTTGGGTGATAGTCGACCGTCTAACCAAATCAGCTCATTTCCTACCAATAAAGGTGACTTACTTGATGGATCAACTTGCTGAGTTGTATGTGCAAGAAATTGTTAGGTTACATGGAGTTCCAGGTACCATAGTTTCAGACCGAGACTCTAGATTTACATCTAAGTTTTGGAAAAGTTTGCGCAAGGCTATGGGAACACAGCTTAGTTTTAGCACAGCTTTTCACCCTCAAACTGATGGACAATCCGAGAGGACTATCCAAACTTTGGAGGATATGCTTCGTGCATGTGTTTTAGAATTTCAAGGTTCTTGGAGTAAGTATTTATCATTGGTTGAGTTCTCTTACAATAATAGTTTTCAGGCAACAATAAGCATGACACCATACGAGGCATTATATGGACGAAAGTGTCACGACCCTTATCCATACCCTAATAATTTTTTTTTTATACGTACAAACTCTAAATCTGACTTTCGTGCGGAAAATAAAACTTTTAAAGTCAGAATGGAAAATCATTATCGACGTATGAAAACTACTTTGAAATCTATTCAAAATAAACTTAAACCAACAATTAATCAATTAAGTAATAAAAGAAAACAATTAAATTAAAACATTTTTTTTTAAAGGTTCGGCCAAAAAGGGCAGAACAAGTGGCGATTGCTCCTCGCAAGCAATCGCCCTTCGGCGATTGCTTTCACCATGGCGATCGCCATCCTGGCGATCGCCTGTTGAGAAGGGGCGAATGATCGCCATGCCATGGCGATCATTCGCCATACTCTCTGGAATTTTCCAGAGAGCACAGCTCCCTTATTCCTTCTTCTTTCTTCCTTCATTTCCTCACACCCTGCATTTCACATTTACACCTCAACCATTACTTAACGTGCACTAATCAATTCCACAACAACTCATCCCACAACCCGCATCACCCGACATTAATCAGTACTCAACACAACTCTAACTTAGCCTATACACTTCCAAATTTCACGAAAACTGACCGCATGGACCGCTCTAAAACCGAGCCAATCCATACAGTCGTATCACCTAAAATCGTCAAATAAAACCAATCAAATCCTCAAAACAAACATCGAGCATAAACATGAAATTTCCTTAAAACATCACCAAAGACATACATTATCAAATCATTCAAACGACACACTTCTAACCTACATCCACTAAACAAACCCCAAAACATCAACCTTCTCTACATATCTTTAAAACCCCTCACATCTTTAACATCAAAACAAATTTACATTAATTACCCAAAACATCTCGGAGCACACCACCATCGCCGAGCCTTGCCAAAACACACCCCGTCGCCACAAGCACCATCCGTCGACCACCTATTCCTTGCCATCGAGAGAACTCTCACCTTCACACCTGTCACCTACATCATTCAACATAAACATTAAGCCTAATGCTTAGCAAGGGAATGCACTATAAATGACGTATGCATGAATGCATGAATTTTCATAAAACATGTTCATTTACTTGTTCTTATTCTTTTTCATTTTCGTTAACATGGATTAAGGTGGGCATCTTGTCAGGGAGTGTAGGCCAAGTGCGTGTACATAGTCCTTTCGGCCGTATTCATGATCCATCGCGTGGATAGTGACAATAGTTTTGTTGTTATGGCCATACAGTCCCACCCACACTTATCATTACTTTTCCTTTACATACATCATACATGAACGTTTCATATGACATTTGAGAAAACATGATGCATGAGGAATCTACGTATAACATATCATCAAAACATATCATCAAACAATTCACAACGTACATGGACATACATTATTATTAACGAACTTCACAAACAACTAATAACTAACATCCTATGCTACCCGACTCAGTAAACCCCACAATCAGAAAATCATCATCAAAATGCAAAAGCCTAACGTTGACACGATGTAGGGTCTTAAGGGCTGGAAACCTAGCACCCACTTACCTGGCGTCCGTAGCAAGCCGAGCGCCGTCCAAAAGCCGTGTCCACCTAAGGCATTTCATAAATAAAGGACGTTAAAATCGATCCTAAACAAACGAATCCCAAACTTAAACTAAGCTCCTAGTTAAGGCAATTTCTCCTAAAACTTTCATTTTCTCCATTCGGGCATTTCATCGAGCACGTGGTGCTCACAATTTACTCAACCTCCATTAATGGTTTTTACAAAAATCTCTAATACCCAAACTTTAACTTAAATCCACCAATAATCATCAATTCATTTAATCTACCTAAATAAAGACAAGTGTATTCACTAATAAGCATAAAAGCACAATACCATCGATTTCTAACTAAAACCCCCAAAATCCTCAACCCTAAATCAATAACCCTAACGAAGCACTATCCCCAAAACAACATCCAAAGGAGCCTAGTGCTTAGAACTCACCTAGAGTATCGACTTGGGAAGAAAACCGAAGGATAAATGTTGGAAGAGGGAGTGTCGATCGGCGCTTGAAGAATCGGCGTAGGAGGAGAAGAATGGCGCCAAGGGAGAAAAGGGGGAAGCATCCACGATCTGGAGAAGGAAATGAAGGGGGAGGGGTATTTGTAAATTATAAAAATTTGACTTAACTAATTACAAGTTTGCCCCTCCATGAATCTCCCTTTTCAATTCTCTATTTCGTCACTCAATTTGGCTTTCCTAAAATTTCCTTAAACCTCCGAATATTTCAGTTTTAATCCTAGAGTTCTAACGAAACTCTCCGTTCGTAAAACTAGACTTAATTTACTACTTTTACGACTTAAAACACTATAGGCGGAAAATCGTAACTCGGCGTTACACTATCGATTGGATTTCTAAAAATTTACTTATTCTTCTAAAAATCCCTATAAATTCCTAGAGTCCTAATAAAACCTCCCGCTCACAAAACGGACCTAATTTACTTATTTACAAAAATACCCCTTAGAGCGAAACCCGAAAACTCGGGTGTTACAGAAAGTGCAGATCTCCATTGTATTGAGATGAAGTTGGAGAAGCACAATTGATTGGTCCTGATATTGTGCAGCAAACAGTGGAAAAGATTGCCCTCATCCGACAGAGAATTTTAAAAGCTCAAAGCCGGCAGAAAAGCTATGATGATAAGAGACGCAGAGGATTAGAGTTTGAGGTAAGTGATGAAGTTTTCCTCAAGGTATCACCATTTAAAGGAGTTGTGAGATTCGAGAAGAGAGGCAAGTTGAACCCCAGATTTATTGGACCGTTCACTATACTGAGGAGAGTTGGGAGGGCAGCCTATCAGTTGCAGCTACCGGCTTCTATGGAAGGAATCCATAATGTGTTCCATGTTGAAGAAGTGTGTGGGAGATCCATCGCAGATTGTGGATCAGCAGAGTATTGAAGTCCTTCCTACTCTTACATATTAGGAAAAACCAGTGAGGATCCTAGACTATGCTAGTGAAAGTGTTGCGCAACAAAGAAATCCCACTGGTGAAAGTCTTATGGCATAACTAGAACATAGAGGAGACAACTTGGGAGCGCCAGCAAGACATGATGGACCAATATCCAGAATTATTCAGGTACTAAATTTTGAGGACAAAATTCTTTTAAGGAGAATAGATTGTAGCACCCGGTTCTATTAAACCAAATTTAATTTATCAATTATGATTTGCTAATTTTATGAAAGAATTGGGAGAGAAACTGATTAGGTTAGTTAATAACTATACAAGGACAAAAGGGTAATTAGCAATTTGAAAAGTGGATAACGTATTTAAGGAAAGAGGTTTTGGGTTTAATGCACTGTAGCCGCCATTCAGTTTATCCCTTTTTCTCTCGGCCACCAGTTCTCCAGCAGGAACCTCTGGCGATTCCCCTGCCCGATTTTCCTTCAACCAAGGTGAGTTTTGATTCGATTACTTGCTGTTTTAGTGTCTAGCTAACTGAAGGATGACAATGTATGCGTTTTAGAAGTGCTGTGAGTGAGGGGTGGGATTTTGGGTTTAGCGATGAATCGAGAATGATGAAGAAAAGAACTCCCAGGACTAGCCCCTTAGATTTCCAAATGTTTAGAATGAAGTTTAAGTAATGTTGTGCTTATGTTTTAGGTGAGCCAGCTCTTGGAATATCCTAAAACCAGAAACCTCTCGGGAAGCAAGGTAAGTGAAGTAATATGTGTGCCTTCGGGCCTACATCACAAAACAGTAGGTTTTTGCATGTTGAGTGTTTTCTATTTGTCATGCATCATATTTTTGAAAGAATACGAAAATGAATTTACATGGAATGAATGGTAAGGCATGAACAGAACTTGTTATGATAGCTATTAAGGGAACTAATCGCCTCTTAGATGATGAAGTGGATTTATAACATTGGGAGAGTTGATTCCACTCCTAAGAGAATCTGGAGATCATGATAGCTATTAAGGGAACTAATCCGCCCCTTAATTGATGTAGAAGATTTATTACTTTGGGAGAATTGATCTCACTCCCAATGAAATATTGAGATCAGAATGTGGTGAATGCGAACGTAACTGAGTTGAGAAAGTAGAAACTGCATGATTAAGATTTACATTTCAGCATTTCGTTTCAATAATGCTTCACTTATTTACCATTAGGCTAATAGATGAGTTTTGTGATGTAGGTGAAGAAGTGACAACAGGTGTGTTCCCTGAATTTACTGAGGATTAGTTGAAGTTGCTGAAGCACATTCATGCCACGGTTCGGTGTTCTGTTGAGGCGGTTTAACATTTGTTGTAGGTGAAGTCTTAGTAGTCGAGTATTTTATCGATGAGTTCTGAGGATTTAATGACAACAGCTATTTGATGTTTTTAAAACCCCTTTGAAATTTTCTTATTTGGGATTTATTTGGTTAAGGATACAGATGTTGGTTTCAAATGGTTATCTGTTGAATTTCAAGTTGTTTTGAATGTTTTGAGAGAAATTTGCAAGTTCAACCATCGGTGAATGAAGTTCACTGGTGGTTGTTATATGTTTTGTCTACCGATAGATTTAGTCTATCGGAAGATGAAGTCTATCGGATGGATAGATCATCCGGCTGACGTCATCAGTGGATGTCGTGTGTTAACCTATCGGATGATGTAGCAGAAGTTTTGTCGTTTAGTCACCGGTGGATGTCGTGTGTTAAACCTATCGAAGATGTAGCAGAAGTTTTGTCGTTTAGTCACCGGTGGATGTTGTGTATTAGACTTATCGGTAGGTGTAGAAAGTAGTTTGTCGTTTAGTGAACGGATGATGTGCTCTGTTTGGTTTGTGATTTAAAAGACTTTCATTTGTCGTTTTGCGATCGGCAGAGGCTGGATGGATGATTCATTCGGCTGACGTCATCGGCAGATGCGAGTAGCAAAACTAGTCGTTTTGCGATCGGCTGAAGCAGGAAGAAAGATTCTGCCGGCTGACGTCATCGGTGGAAACCTTCAGTTTTGTTTTTGCCCTTTTTCGTTGACCTTGTTCAGCGGCAGATGCGTTTGACCTTTATAAATTTTAAGTATTTCATGCTTAAGTCTTCATCCCTTTTGGCCGAATTATTTTCTTAATATTTCAACTGTTATTTTCAAATATTGCTTCACAGTCCTGTTCAATTTCTGTTTTGCTCAAATGATTTTTCCGCTGCAAGATTTTAAATGCTTTTTAGTTTTTAGAAAATGTCGAATTTTTGACTTTCGAGGGAAGTTTAAAATTTGGTCCAAAGTTTCTTAGTTATGTTCGAGTTATATGTAACAAACCGGGTTTATATAATTCGGGGCGTTACAAGAGAGCCCAACATTAAGGTATGGATTTTTTAGGTACAAGTGTTAGTGTCAATGTGATGACCCGAATATGCACGTATGGGTACGATGGCTGCACGAACCGGAACCCGGATGGCGGTACGTCTGCGCGGGCGAACCGGAAGGTGACAGGTCGTAAAAAAGAGGTCGTCACAATCCCACATCGCTTGGGCAACTATGTGAAAATGAAACATATGTAAGAGATCCCTCCCAACATAGCAAGACGCATTTTGGAGCACAATTGACAACGGATCCCATAAGAACTCCGAAGTTAAAAGTGCTTCGGCGAGAGCAATTCCAGGTTGGATGACCTTCTGGGAAGTTCTCGCCAAACAAAGCTGTGAGGGGAGGATATTGTGCTACGGCCCAATCCCCAGAGCGGACAATATCTTGCTGGGAAATGGGGTCGTTACAGTCAACATGGATCAAAGACTTGGCAAAATCTCATCCATTGGCTAAGAAATGGCTCGGATCAAATGTGGCTGGATTCTGGCGCGCGCGGAGCATGAAGTCTAGCATCAGGCAGGCGCGCGCAGGAGCAAGGAGCAGCGGGTAAGCATGTGGGCAGCTTCATCAGGCGCTGTTGGATGCGCGCGCACGGATCGCTTGCGTTTCCCTGGGTGGCACGCAACGAACTCACCAGCGCCGCAAGATGAGCGCGTACGGGCAGATCTCAACCATCAGCTGGGGTGCGCACGAATAAGCCATATGGACCGCTGATGGCGCGTGCTCAGCAGCAACCTGGACTGCCTGATTGGCGCGCTGGCAGCACTCCTCCAATCTGCTTGCGCGCGCACAGCTAGCTCCTCTTGGCCATTGATTACCTTCTCATCCAATGGCTCACATCCACTCTTCCAATTGCCAAATCCTAATCATCCACCCTAGGTTTTCTATTTAAGCATTGCATTGGTGTTTGTAAGAGAACTTTTGCCAATTTTTATAAAATTACTACTTCCCTAACCAAGTGTTAGAAGCCTTTCGGGTGTTCCTCGATTTCTATCAAGTGGAGAGGTCCTCCATTGTTCCTATAGCCCTCGGGTTGCTAGGTGAACTCTTACTCATTCCCTCACCTTTGCTCTCTTTAGAGTTTAAGGTTTGAAGAAGAAAACCTAGGCCTACGATCGGCGTTTTTCTCTGGGAAAACATGCACCCGAGAGCACACGTAAGATAGCTCCTGGGTCCGCCGAGGGTATTTACTTTTCATTCACATTTTCACACACATTTTCACCCTTTTATTTTCTGTCATCACTCTTCACACACTCACATTTATTTTCTTGTATTTTCTCCATCTCCATCTTCATACTTCATTC
Source organism: Begonia masoniana (assembly GCA_022432975.1). NCBI lineage: Eukaryota > Viridiplantae > Streptophyta > Magnoliopsida > Cucurbitales > Begoniaceae > Begonia > Begonia masoniana. The sequence goes on along the minus strand of CM039516.1, from coordinate 34,169,784 downwards.
ACAGTTTCACACACTCCATTTCACCTCTCTTATTTGCTTCATTGCTCTACATTTCTCTTCATCTTAGCTTCCTCCATTCTCGGCCACTTACACACACAAGCCACCTTCCACTTTCCTTGCATTTTCTTCTTCATTTCTTTTCATCTTCTCTTCGATTTTTGTCACTTCTCACACACCTGAGCACTTCACTTATTTTCGTGGGTTACACGGCCCCTTTTCTAAGGGCCACCGTGTCATAGTACCACGCCCAAAGAGTGGTCAATGAGACAAGCTTCAAGTCGAAAATACTTTACGTGAACTAATACACAATGGCCAGGTTTAGAGAATATCAGGCCTCAAGAAACGCTTCATCACCGCCTTATCACCCTTTTTGTACGTGTGACAAGCAACTCGCGCTCATTAGGAGGTATATATCACTCAACTCCGGTTGCCTTGATTGTTCACCTAGATACAATCAAAGTAATTTGAACACCGATAAAAAGGCTCAATCAAATCAAAATAAGCATTTGGTCTAACACCAGTTATTTTGGTTGTTCGGCCGTTGTAGCCCAGAACAATTAAAGTCCTATACAAGAATGACTCATCCTGCCCAAATCAAAAACAGCTCATTGAGCATGCATATATATCAATGCAAAATGAAATATGATGCACCTGAATTTTAAATATGTAAAACATATGTGCATTTACGTAAAATCAGATGTGCTAGCGACTAATCCTCGTCAGAATTTTATAAGTGTCAATCTACCAAAATAGGTTTTTAAAACTATGCAAATGCAATGTAGAACCGTACAATATAGAAACATCTACCTTGATGAAGACAACAACTTACTAACTAGCCGACAGTTACTACCATAAATAGGCACCAAAAACAAGAACATCGTCAGGAATCTACAACCAATCCGACATCAGAAATCCCAATACAACACAGGGGATGACAAAAAGGGACTCTAAACTGAGACTAGGAACCCTAACTAGCAACAAATTACGATTTACTGAATAATTTGTTGATTCACACGTGCGACATTGACAAAACTCGAATATTCGATTATGCACGCTCGACCTTCAAAACTTCTTACAATTCTTTATAATTCTTGAATTTAACTAATAACGACACTAACCAACTTAACTTTGCAATTTCTAACCTAAACTTTTAATAATAAAGTTTAGAGTCACACCTAATTTTACATGTAAATCGATGAAGAAAGCATTTCAACAACGACCACCATCACGTTCAAAACGACTAAACGAGTCAAATGATAGGGTCTGAGAAATTTTATGACATCTTTTGGCAGTCCAAAAGGTGGTCAAAGTTACTGTCAAAGTTAGCAGTCAATGATCAACGTAACACCTCATTTGCCATGTCATAAGTCAATGACACATCAACAAGTCAGTGCCACGTCAGCACACCCGTGATGATGACTTTTCCAACAAACGGAGAACGACGTCAGATGGGAACAAAACCAATTGGGTCTTAAAGATCTCAAGCTCCTGAGTCCAATGGTTGCATTAGTTTTCCAAGGCGATGCCTAGATCGGCCGAAAAACATGTTAAAGAAGCGACCACAATTTTTTGGCGAGGCTTTGGCGACCACTTCCGATCACTGTTTCAAACAATTTTTTTGTTCGAACAGTTTTTATACCGAAGTGCTGTCCATTTAGGTTTCTTGAGCTAGAAACCCAACCTCTCCCACTCATACATTTAAGATGTATACCTTTGAGAATTCTCAATAAAGAATTCATGTGCTTGGGAGTCCCTGATGATTAATGATTAAATAAACCAAGATTTTACAATGATTGCAATTTTAGAGAGACGTGAAAGCGAAAGTCTATGGGTCATTTCTGTAACTGGATAGTCAGCACTGAAAATTGTCTTCTACATCCTAGATCTTCCCGTTTCTTCATCTGGCTTATGTTCTTCAATAGCATTTAGACCGAATGACTGTATGAAATTACGTCAATACTTTCACATATTACGGGTGACGTAGGAGACATCTCTATTTTTCCACTGGGAATCCTTAGAATTACCACTACTTAGCTTTCAATTTGCCTCTGACCATCGAATGAAATGTGAATAAGCCGTCCCCCTCTCTTTGAAACAAGAGGCGCTTCTTGTTCTATCGATGCTTGAAACAATTTTATCTTCTCGATATTACTATATCTCTAGAGTCAATAATTTGATATGAGGAACTACTGAACTCAATCACTTGCTACCGTTACTCTTCAGTTTTCTATTGAGGTCTATCCTGTAGAGGTATTCCAGTTGGATCAGTGATCAATTTCTAGGTTTTGTCGTAAACCTAATTGATTACTTCCAATTATGCAAATCAATTGTTCAAATCGCACTCAAAGTTAGAGCATTTCCATTTTTATAGGAACTTCTATACCAGAAACAATAATCTCTCCAATTATAGCCATTTTGAGATGTAAAATATATCTTTTCTCACCATCCTCATAGTGTATGAGACAAATGTATGCATTTCGATTAGGGTCGTATTCTATAGTTACGATTCTACCATATATGTCTTTTTCATTTTATGGAAAATCTATTTTACGGTATAGATGCTTATGACCTCCCCCTTTATGTCATGCGGTAATAATTCCTCTGGCAATATGACCTTTACCACAATGATGTTGTCCATAGATCAAATTATTTCATGGATTGGATTTCACTTGACTATCTACGACTCCATTGCGTGTGCTCGGGGTAAAAGTTTTGTATAAATATATCGCCATACTATTAAGTATTTTGATTTAAGTTCTTTTCTTTCTAAGAGGTAGAATAGAATACCCAGTAGAAGTGTAATGATCATACAGTCTGTAATGCATTAATAGGTCCCATTCTTCTACCCTTTTCCGGGAGTCGATGAATATTCATAGCTATTACCTTAACACCAAAGAAGAGTTCGACCCAATGCTTTATTTCGGTCCTAGTTGATTCTAATTCGACATTAGATGTATATTGATTTTTTCCCTAATAACTGAACACTTTTGTTTGTAAATACTGCATATTTGATTCCATCCATAAATTTTCTTCCTTATATCGAGACTTGAAACTACACTTCTGGTGGCCAAATATGAAAAACAAGGTTGCCAAACATGTGGAGTCTTGTATGATATGTCAACAAGTGAAGGCTAAACATCAACGACCGGGTGGGGTTCTTCAACCTCTTCCAATTCCTGATTGGAAGTAGGAGAACATTACTATGGACTTTGTTGTTGGCCTACCGAGAACGGTTAGGGGCCACAATAGCATATGGGTCATAGTGGACAGACTGACGAAGTCGATCTATTTTATACCTGTGAAGACCACATTCTCTATGGATCAGTATGTAGAGTTATACATTAGCGAGATTATCAAGCTACATGGTATTCCGGTGTCGATTGTTTCGGACCGGGATCCTAGATTTACTTCTAGGTTTTGGAGAAGTTTGCAAAGCTCCTTGGGTACTAAGTTAAATTTCAGCACGGCGTTTCATCCACAGACGGACAGACAATCCGAGAGGACGATTCAAATACGGGAAGATATGTTAAGGTCGTGCGTGTTGGAATTTCATACTCCTTGAAGTAAATATCTGCCATTAGTGGAGTTCTGTCATAACAATAGCTACCAGGCTACGAACGGTATGGCCCCGTATGAGGCTCTTTATGGCAGAAAGTGCAGATCTCCATTGTGTTGGGATGAAGTTGGAGAATCCAGGCTTGTCGGCCTCGAGCTATTACAGCAGATATCTGAGGCGGTGGCTGCTATCCGACAATGAATTAATGCTGCTCAGAGTCGACAGAAGAGTTATGCGGATCAGAGGAGAAGAGATTTGGAATTCGCTGAAGGCGATGAAGTATTCCTGAAGGTGTCACCTTTCAAGGGCGTGATGAGGCTTGGTAAGAAAGGAAAGTTCAACCCAAGGTTCGTTGGGCCATTTCCCATCTTAAAGAGAGTAGGATGCACAGCTTACAGACTGTAGCTGCCAGCGTCCATGGATGGTGTTCACAACGTTTTTCACGTTTCTATGTTGAGAAGATGCATACGAGATCCTACTCTGATCGTGGAACCGGTGGACATAGATATCATGCCGACGCTGACGTATGAAGAAAGGCCCATAAAGATTTTGGATTCTTCAATCAAAGTGTTGCGCAGCAGGGTGGTCCCATTGGTGAAAGTTTTATGGCACAATCATAACGTGGAGGAAGCCACTTGGGAAAGACAACAGGACGTTAGGGCCCAATATCCGAGCTATTGGCTTAAACAAATTTTTGGGACAAAATTCTGTTAAGGTGGGTGGGATGTAACACCCGGCATTTTGGCCATGTAATTATCCCCTAAATTATTAAACGGGATTCATTTGATATTAATACAATGAATGTTTTAGTGGAATTTGTCGGAGTGTTTAATAGAAAGAGAGAGTTTCGGATTGACTGAATCGACGAACTAATTAACGATTTAGTTAGAAACCAATGGAAGGGCAACATGGGAAGACAATTAAGGTGGTTGGGAGGGAGCCAATGAGGGCTTGGACACATCTTCAACTTGTTGAAGAAACCATGTTCACCCTGTCTCTTCCTCCCTTTTCTTCTCTCCTACGTGAAACCTTCCATTTCCTCTTCCTCTCTATTTTCTCTCTTCCAGATGAAGTGCGAAAAATTCCAAAACTCCGTCTTCTCCTTTTTTCTCCAGTTTTCTCCAGTAAGGGTAACCCTTTACGTTAGTTAATGAGTTTAGGTTAGTTATTCCTTAGTTTTGTTGAAGTTTAGGGTTAATGGTCCGGTTATATATGATATAGGTTCATGAATCGCCGAGGACTTACGTGCAAGATTTTCAACTTTATGGACATCAGGTAAGTTCATGCGTATAAGTTGGCCCTTAAGGCCCTACATCACGAAGATACTAGGTTTTTGTTTATCAGGATTGTTGTCGGGTAGTTAGGTTGTAAAATACGTTCTCACTTAAATGTGTTTTGTTCTATATCTTGCTTTGTTATTCTACCGCCTGTTCAAATTACGTTTAAGTACTGTATATGTTTATACATACACGTTTTCTTAAAAGTCATGTAAATGTTTTATGCAGTTGGTTTGAAGTTAAGAAAGATAAAACTTGTAATGTAATGTACAGTTAAGTGTGGGACGGGGACTGGCATCCTGTTATGTACCTGTTATGTATTCCTTTTACGTGCCTGTTTTGCACTTCTGTTATGTACCGGTTGTGTACTCTTGTTGCGCCAGTTCCTCTATAAGCCCCACTTATACCTCATGTCTACTTGAATATAATGTAAAATAATGTTCATGTATTTCAAAAGTTCATGCATAGCATATACATCACTGCATTGTATGTCCTTACTGAGCTCTAGGCTCATAGTTGAACTCCCTGTTGTAGGTATGGATCCTCCAGATGAGAACTTTGTGCCTCAAGCTGACGAGTAGGCGCAATTGGCGGGACGAGCTCGTGGGGTTGGTTGCAGACAGTCAGACGCATTTTGACCTGTGGGGTGTTGTTTTGAAGTGTATGTCGAGTTTTGTGCAATTTTGGGATTCATGTGATGTATAGGAGTTGTGTTGATGTTTTAAAACCTCTGTTCTGACAATTGTAATTTTCTTGAAATATAGTGGAATTGTTTGGAATCTTTTTCTTTTAGGTTGTGCATGGATTGTCTCGAGTTTTAGAGCTATCCATGCAGTTAGATTTCTTGAACCTCTGTCATGTTTTCTAACACATTTAAAAATTACGTTTTGAATTGGGTTTTTGGGGTTGAGAAGCATTTTATGTCTAAAGAGGTTGGGAAGAAGTTTAATAGTGAGTTGTGAGGTTATTAGGACATGTAGATGTGAAACAGAGAGGTTGTCGATTGATCGGCTGGGGTAGCAGATCAATCGGTGGAGTGTTGAATTCTATTCTTTTAACAGTCGTCCATTCTATTCTTTAAAACAGTCGTCCATTCTATTCTTTAAAACAGTCGTCCATTCTGTCCTTTAAAATAGTCATCCATTCTGTCCTTTAAAATAGTCGTCCATTCTGTCCTTTAAAACAGTCGTCCATTCTGTTCTTTAAAACAGTTGTCCATTCTGTTCTTTAAACAGTTGTCCATTTATGCAGTAGTCCAGTTCAGCAGTAGTCCAGTTCTGCAGTAGTCCATTTCTGCAGTCGTTCAGTCCTGCAGTAGTCCAATTTTGCAGTCGTCCATTCCTGCAGTAGTCCAGTTCTGCAGTAGTCCATTTCTGCAGTAGTCCATTCCTGCAGTAGTCCAGTTCTGCAGTAGTCCAGTTCTGCAGTAGTCCAGTTCTGCAGTAGTCCAGTTCTGCAGTTGTCCATTTCTGCAGTCGTCCAATTCTGTCTTCCAGTTTAAGTTTTCCAGTTTTTCTTATGTCTCCCATTTTACGTCGTCCATTTTAAGTCTCTCATTTTATGTCCATTTTATGTCTTGCCATTTTAAACATTCAAGAGTTTCAAAAAGGTCGAAAATTTTACGTCCAAAATGTCAGAGTCCTGTTTAAGTCGAAGTCAAAGTCCCGTTCCAGTTCCGTGGCGGCCCTAGCGGGTCGGGGTCGTCACATCTCTAACTAATGTCTAACTTTATACTATTTCTAAAAAAATCTCTAGACATTATGATTAATGTCTAATTTTATTTATGTTAATTACAATCATCTATATGTAAGAATCAATCAATGCTTGTAAATTAATATGCCTAGACACATGATAATTTAATTCATTGCCTAGATACTATGACTTAACTTTTTATAATTCTTATACTTAATTGTACGTAATGAATATACAATGCAACTCTCACACACCACTTATGCCATTATAATTAAATTAATGTGAGTGTGTATGTACACCATATTATTTACTTGATCTCATGTTTATCAATTATGATATTTATAACGCCCCGAATTAATCAACCCGGTTTGTTACTCATACTCACTAAACTGAACTAGGAAATTCTGAAAAATTTAAAACTCCACTCAACGACATAATCGACATCGTTTAAAACATCAAAACCTTGTAGCAGAAAACATTCATGTTAAAAACAGAATCATGACGAATACAGACTAGCAAAACCTTGGGTTCAAAATTGTTTAAAACTTTTCTGCGACATCTGCAAACAGTTCAACAATGCTAAGAAATCTGTCGTTGACAGAGTCTGTCATCCACAACCTTAGACGACGTACTCGTCTATGACTCTGGATGTCAAACTCTGGATGAGCGACTTTGGACGACGCGATTCTGGGCAACGTACCCAGAACGACGTCGCTTTGGACGATATCGCTACAAACAACATTAATTTAGACGACACCGTTTTGGATAACAACACTCTGGACGACAACTTTGGACGATGACTCATCCACTGTTCTCTACGACAATTTACTTATGACTTTGGACTACTATTCCCCTCGTCCACGGCTACATAGGTTTAACGTCTACGAATTTTTGTCCAAAGACTTACTTAGATTTATCGTCCACGGACCACGTGACTTTATCGTCCACAGTCCACGTGTCTTCATTACTCACGGGTTACATAGAATCATCGTCCACGGAACACGTGACTTTGTCGTCCACGGAACACGTAACTTTCTTGTCCACGGGGTTACATACACTCATCGTCCACGGACCAATGTCCATAGACTTACTTAAATTTGTCGTCCACGGACCACGTGACTTTATCGTCCATGGTCCACGTGACTTTATTAACTTCAGCTTTGGACTATTACCTTGTCTTCAACTATGGACGACTAATTTCACTTACAGTTTGGACGACTGATCTCGTCCACAGAATGAACTACTATTTTCCCTTTCAACTCTGGACGACTATCCTTATGACAGAAACATAACTTAACCGATTATACACTAAACGATGGACAATTCTGACTACAGGAGAACATATAAAAATTTGACAGCAACCATTCAAAACAACGTAAATCCATAACTTACTAAAAATCCAGAAAGAAAACTCCAGTTAAAACCAACCATGTTTCATCGTCAGAATAATTTCAAAAACGTATCAAAACATTAAAACTAACACTGTTTTTAAAATTCTCAACACACATTAACTAAACAATTGTCCACTAAATTTCACACATACTACCACTGGTTTAACTGCCTCATCAGTTACCAAGTTGAAGTCTGGATGCACTCCTCCAACTGCCCTTATTTCTCATCATGCTCAGAGAACACACCTGTAGTCACTTCTTCACCTACATCATAAAACTCATCTATTAGCCTAATGCTAAATAAGTAGAGCAATAATGAAATGAAATGCTGAAACATAAATCCTATTCATGCAGTTTCTACTTTCACAACTCTGTTGTATTTATGTTCGTTCCCTAGTTGATCCCCTGTTCGATGGGAAGCGGATCAATTTTTCCAAAGTATTATCATCTGACTCGATTAAGGGGCGGATTAATTCCCTTAATAGCTGAACTTGTTGCTGATCTTGATCCCCCTATTCGATGGGAAGCAGATCATTTTTCCCAAAGTATGTATCCTCTGACTCGATTAAGGGGCGGATTAATTCCCTTAATAGTTAATCTGATTCAATCTGTTCATGTCTCACCATGCCACTATATCAGTAAATTTATTTTCGTGTTCTTTCAAAAATCATGATACATGCCAAACTAAAAATCATGCAAAACATACATATACCATACTGTTTTGTGATGTAGGCCCGAAGGCACACACGTACTCTACTTACCTGGCTTCCTGGAAAATGTTTGGTGGAAGGCTACTTCGGGAGTTCGCTCAAACCTAAAACCATAGACAGAGTATTAATTAGGTCTTCGCTAAACTTCATTCTAAACTACCTAGAAGTCTAAGGAAGCTAGTTGGGAGCTCTACTCATTCGTGCATTCCCGATTCATCACAAATCCCAAACTCAACTCTCACTCACAGCATTCCTAAAACACGCATCTACAATCCCCTCTATCATCTATAATCACTAAAACAGCAAGAAACCAAAGTAAAACTCACCTAGGTTGAACAAAAATCGGAGAGGAAGTCGCCGAGAGGAACCTGCTGAGCTGAGCTGAATACTGAAAGAGGAAAGTGGAAAACAGTGGCGGCTAAACCTTCACCTCCATTTATATCACATGGATCACAAATTACTCATATGCCCTTGACTAACCAACTTTAACCTATTTAAGCAACCAATCATATTCGCTTAATTCCATAAAAATGAAGTCACAAAATGTTGTTATTAATTAAGGCTGACAATTACCGGTTGCTACAATATTAACATGTTATGTGAATGTCAATATCTTAATTCATATCGACATATAATGTGAATGTCAATATGCATGATCAATAATTCCAATGTATAAAGCCTCACACATACGTACATCCTACTGACTATTTCATAGTAGTGTATGCACGTCACAATATAAACCTCTCGAGGGTTAGGAATTGACAACACAAGGGGGACTCACAGTCACTCCCCTTTTATTTTTTGACTTTCCATACGTCACACAATACATAGCCGATGATATATATATTAAGTTCGAATATGTGCAATCATACATCCCGTAATACTTCTTTATAAATATAAATAATTTCATGATACATTATTCAAACATCCTTACTACGTATACGTTGAATGAATATAAATACTACTAATGCATGTGAAATGAACATGTAAATCTTGTTTATATGACAAGCAAAATGATGCATAAATAATGGTTATGCAACTAACTAGAAAGCCTATGTTGATGTTCCAAAATTTATAAACAATCCGACACTTTAACCACTTAAAATCATAACTTAAACTTTTTGTGGGTGCCTACTCCGCAACTTATATGATATTGCATAATTTATATCAATGTCTTTGTGTACATATTATTTTGATATTTTTATTCATTTTTCGTTACTGTGTATTCGTATCACCAGAAGCAAGTGCAAATTTTCAAAGTTCGGTCGTTTGCATTCTTATTACAGCGGTCTGCATTTCCATTGTCCGAAAACCTACTCTTCAATAGCGGTCATCCACTGCCAAACCTAATTTTCTGTTTTCAACTGACTCATAATCAAATTTCACTTTATTTCAAAGCAAGTTTGCATTTCGTCAATGATTCTAGCATGTTTCCACTATAAACCAATGTCAAACTCAATTACTTTCATAATAAGATTTAATATCGTAAAATGAACATGTTCTTATTATTTCAATTATTTTATATTTAACGTTTTATAATTCAGATTATTAATTTTTAATTTTCAATTATCATAAGATATCAATTAAACTACGTCAACATTTTTGTACCAATTAACTCATGAATTATACCAAATTCCTTACGTTTTTTGTGTATATTCATAAATCAATAGGATAAAGAATAACTTATTTGAAATCTCAGTTTCACTTTGAGAATTTTATACCAAAATGTTCCTCTCAATGCCATGAACACTTTTCGTGTTGGAGGTTTTCGTCAAAACCAGATGGCCCGTCGAATTTTTACATTTTCCTTCTCTTTTTTCTTTTTCTCCATTTCAATCTCCTCCTTCCTTTCTCTCTCATGGATTCTTCCCCTCCTTTCTTCTTCTGGCTGCTGTATATCTCGTTTTTTTTTTAATAATATTCATTTATTTAAATAGCAATTTATCATTTTACCATATTTATCCTTGCAAACTTACCATTTTGGCCTTCATTCCATAAATTTTTACAAAAATATAATATTTATTATCTTTTAATCATACTTAGCTTAAACTAAGTAATTTATATTAGTTCTAAGTTAATCACCAAGATTAAATTAATTAATCATGATTAATTAACTTTAATTACCCTCTAATTACACCTTAATGACATGATTAGTCACTAATCCTTGAATGACACGTGGCACTACCTCATTGGATGTCCAATTCATTACATGACCACATAGTTTAAGATATTAGGAACATTTCTCGTTCAATGAGTCTCCAAATTCTCACTTTAAAATCCAATTTAGAGTGATTTACCAAAACAATACAGTTTTTAATAAATTTGACTCAATCAATTTACAACATGCATAACTTTCATTACATATGTCAAATTGCTTCCATTTGAAAGTCATTTTCTTTCTTTATGTGTCTAGTTTATCAGTGAAAAGATTCAGAATTATCATAGTATCATAATATTTGTTATTAAATTTACATGTAGATGTGCTCCAATAAAGAATTTTCGCATATATCATAAGTGTTTTATATCACTTCTAATAACATTTAATTATTCTAATTGTGATTATTATAGTTAATAATAACTAGGGTCATCACAGCATGTATCGATCGGTCGGTAGATACCTGCACCCTACAGTCAGCCGAGGTCGACATTTGCCGAGGTGTTGATCCTTGCTCGGCTCTGCCATCATCATTGGTCGACACTTGTCCGTTGCGTCGATTTTCGATTCATACCGAAAAGATATTTTCATAGTTTGGAAGCATATGAGTTTTTGTCATGTACTGAAAATTAAATATTTCCTTTATTTTTAAATTTATTTATTTATTTAATAATATCTACCTATTAAGAGCGATTGTTACATATAAGTAACTTACTCGAACCTGATCGTTCATGGCTGAGGTGTGTAGTAGGCATAAATTAGGACATTAAACCATTTTTTTTATTTTATGATGATGGCAAAGCCACCCATGTTCTTACCCAAAGTATTAGGAAAACCATAACTAAAACATAACCTCACCCTGCATGAATTTGTTATTTATTTATTTATTTATTTATTTATTTATTTATTTATTTATTTATTTATTTATTTATTTATTTATTTATTTATTTATTTATTTATTTATTTATTTATTTATTTATTTATTTATTTATTTATTTATTTATTTATTTATTTATTTATTTATTTATTTATTTATTTATTTATTTATTTATTTATTTATTTATTTATTTATTTATTTATTTATTTATTTATTTATTTATTTATTTATTTATTTATTTATTTATTTATTTATTTATTTATTTATTTATTTATTTATTTATTTATTTATTTATTTATTTATTTATTTATTTATTTATTTATTTATTTATTTATTTATTTATTTATTTATTTATTTATTTATTTATTTATTTATTTATTTATTTATTTATTTATTTATTTATTTATTTATTTATTTATTTATTTATTTATTTATTTATTTATTTATTTATTTATTTATTTATTTATTTATTTATTTATTTATTTATTTATTTATAGATAGGAAAACCATAACTAAAACATAAACCTCACCCTGCATGAATTTGCTGGGTTGCTTCACATAGCAAAGATGGCGATTTTCATTCCATACTGGCAGTGCCCCGGAACACCACAGATAAAGAAATTTGGCCCCTTTACGAGCTTAATTTGATCCTTACCGCTCTTGAACACCTTCGCTCCGCGTGGCATCGTGCACGAATTGTGCCTTGCTTTGTTAACGGGTATCACATTATGTGCCTGAGAGTTGTAGTTAAACACTGCACAAAATGTTCCCAAGTTAGATTCAACGACTCCAAACACTCTTGTGCAAGAGTGGAAATTTATAATTGGATGGCCAATATTATAGGTTTTAACTCATAAACTTTATGATTCAAAGTCGTGAAGATGTGGGATATCGAACAAAACATGGAAAAAATAAGCAACATGAAAAATGACAACAGATGTTTAATAAAGAGTTACTTAACTATTCAAATTTAACGTGTGAGATTTCAAAGGAAGCATCCTTTTTTTTGTTATTTTTTATTTTTCCTTCCTAATATTTTCAAAGTGTAGAGTCATCTGGTGCTCTCAATACAATATTGTCCACTCTGACCGGAGCCCGCATAAATCTTTTCTAGTGGTTAGCAAAACGTGATGTACAAGGTAAGAAGGAAAAATTTACTTATAAAGCACTCAATTTCTACTCTCTCAAGCGACGTGAGATCATGCACTCCCACTAGTATGAGTTGGTCTCTCACAATCAACAGAACTTTCCTTGTGACGCAAAGTCATGCTAACTAGTTTGTTTGTATATATAATTATTTTGTGGTGTGTGTAAATAGTGTTAGTATGGTGCAAAAATATAAGAAAGTAGGTTAAGAAGCAAATAAGACATTACCCAGCGTATCACCAGCCCTAAAACGCTTGCCCTTAGTCCAGCTGCTAACCCCGAAAGTCCATCCTCCTCCACCTCCTACTGCGTAAGTGGCCGCATCAACCACCTGCGAATGAAGCAGCAGTAACCCAAGCAACGCCGCCGCAGCAACAGAAATCGCACTGCCTCTTCCCTCACCCATTTGAACAGCACCTAAGCACAGATAGATAGACTGACAGAAAAACAGATAGCAGCGAGAAAGAAGACGGTGAGGAAGAAGATGAAGATTGGCCCTTTTCTAGTGTTCCAACGAGAGTAGTTGGAGATGGTGGGTCGACCCCAGACCATTATTATTGTCGTTGAAATGTGAAACGGCCGACGATTTTCCTCTCAAAACTGGCAGCATTGGAAAATGGGAGATACTGCACCACCACTTCCATGGAAGACCAAATCTGACCCCCTGACTTTCAGTTTCTTTTATTTATTTATTTGTTTTTAACTTTTTTTTTTTTTTTTGAAAACTTTAAATTTGTATTTTTTTTATTTAGTGTATGGCATTCGTATTCAAACGTTTCATTATAGTTGATTAAATAATAGATATTTGAAATAAAATATCAAATCATTTTGATAATATAATTTATACGTAGAATTATAAAATAATGTTAAGAATCTTCAATTTTATTCGATTTATTTATATTGGCAATTTCAAATCATCATAAAGTTCATGTATTTACAAACTTTTAGAGTAAACAATTCTACAATTTTTCTTATTTAGTTATTACCGAAGTGCAAATTGTTTCTTTGGAATATGTTTATTATTATTACTGTTGTTGATTAAATAAAATTGAAATTATCATATTTGATATCAATAGTTATTAATTAAACAAACAAAAATAAAATTAATTAACTATTCTTATATATATTATCAGTTATATTTCATTAAAAAAAAAGGAGAAGAATATGGTTTGAACCTAAAAAGTTATAAATACAAATATAGTTTTCACTTTTCAACTTGTTCTGGGTGTAATTTATCTCGACACCGACACTACCCACCAATTCTGTTAAATTCAAAAAGAAAATATTAAAAAAAAGAATAATTATTAAAAAAGAATTGAACGTGGATCCATTAACCCACTAAATCAGAAAGAACACCGACCATTTTTATTGATTTTTTATAGTTGTTTAGTGTGTCTCTTCTTTGGTTTCTTAATCAATGTTCATTATTTGGTAGTTTTTATTCTTTTAGTTGGTAAAGCTTAAGTTGGGTTATGTCTCTTATAAGTTGTAACACCCGGTATTTTTGGCCAGGAAATTATCCCTCGAATTATCGAACGAGATTAGATTTATATTAATATAATGAATGTTTTGGTGAAATTTGTTGGGATGTTTAGTGAAAAACTAAACAAAAGTGTAACCAAAACAAATTGTTTAGTTAGAAAACCAATGGAGGGGCACTTTAGGTAGGAATTAAGGTTGGTGGGGGGAAGCCAATGGATGGATGTCATGTGTTCAACTTGTTGAACAAGATATGTTCTTCCTCCTACATGAAACCCTCATCATTTCTCTTCTCTGTTTCTCTCCACTCCTCTCTGCATTCTCTCTTCCAGACGACGAACTACCATCGAAGCTCCTCCGATCTCCCCAGTTTCTTTCTATTTCGCTGCCTAAGGTAGTCATCTACTAAAGTTAACGAGTTTGGACAAGTTAAACATTAGTTTTCTTGAAGTTTTAGGGTTAATGTCCGATCGTGCATGATGTAGATCCGTGGATCGCTGAGGACTTACGATCAAAGCTTCAATTCATGGACAACAAGTAAGTTCATGCGTAGGTTTGGCCCTTAAGGCCCTACATCACGGAGATACTAGGTTTTCCATTTCTGTCGGGTTGTTGTTGGGTAGATAAGTCATAGGTTATGTTCTGAGTTATCTGTGTTTTGCTTTACGTCTTGCTGTGTTATTCCTATCGCCTATTTGTATTAAGTTTAAGCACTGTAAATGTCCATGCATACACGTTTTTCCCGAAAGTCATGCAAATGTTTTCTGCACACGGTTTGAAGTTAAGAAAGATAAAACCTGTAATGTAATGTTCGGTTAAGTGTGGGGCGGGGACTGGCATCATGTTCTGTATTACTGTACTGCTGTAATGTGCTTGATAGTGCACCGTGCCTGATAGTGCATCCCCTGCGCCAGTTCCCCTATAAACCCCATTTATACCCCCTTGACAGATAAAAGTAATGTTCTGTAATGTCACTGTATTTCGAAAGATCATGTATAGCATATGCATCACTGCATTTTATGTTCTTACTGAGCTTTAGGCTCATAGTTGAACTCCCTGATGTAGGTACGGACCCCGTGGATGAGGATTTTGTGCCTCAGGCAGACGAATAGATGGTTGGTGGCACGAGCTTGCGGGGGTTGGTTGTGGCAGCCAGACATATTTTGATCCCGTGAGGTGTTTTGCAAGTGTATGTGTAACGCCCCGAGTTATCTGAACCCGATTTGTTACACAAAGCTCGAACCTAACTAAGAAACTTTGAACTAAATTTAAAAATTCACTCGAAAGTCTGGGTTTGACATTTTTCTAAAACTTCAAAACATTTAAATGCTTGCAGCGGAAATCATTTGAACAATACCACGAAATATTGTTTGAAATGTTAAGAAACAATCGGCAAATAGGAACTGAAGTTTAAACCGTGAAATACTTGAGAAGTCGCAGAAGTCACACTCATCTGCCGATGAATAAAGTCAACGGAAGGAGCAGAAACAAAATAGAAGGCTTCTACTGATGACTAAACGACAAAATTCCTCATTCCCTTCTTCCGACAGAATAAACTGCATACACCGATCACTAGGCGACAAAACACTTCCTACATCCACCGGTGACGTCAGCCGGATGATTCATTCATCCGATCACAAAACACTTCCTACATCCAACGGTGACGTCAGCCGGATGATTCATTCATCCGATCGACTTTATCACACATCCACCGGTGACGTCAGCCGGATGATTCATTATACCGGTTACTAACCGACAAATTACATTCTGTATCATCCGATGGCTTCCACTGAGGACATCTTCCGATAGAGAAAAAATTAACAACTCAACATCTGCCGATAGACTTCATCTACCGACAGGGAACAGAACAACAACTCTAACTACGGAAAGGAATTTACTCACTTTACTGAAACCATTCTGAAGCAATTCAAATCGTTGCATTACTCAAATCCAGTAAGAACCCAACATTTAAAATTCCACAGAATACTATTATCAGAAAATCTCAAAAGGTATTCAAAATACTAAAGACCATTACTGTCATGAAAACTTAACATACTCAGATTGAAACACTGTCAACCAAACTAACCATTCCAACTACAGACATTCAGTTAATCCGCCTCATCAGTTTACAGGCCGAAACAGGATGTACTCTTCCAACCACATCTATTCATCAGTGCACTCAAGGAATCACCTGCAGTCTCCTCAACACCTACATCACAAAATCATCTATTAGCCTAATGCTAAGTAAGTAAGTAGTAATGAAATGAAATACTAAAATATGAATTCCTACACATGCAATTTCTACTTTCTCATCTCAGTTGTTCATTCATCGTTTCTGTTCGGATCCCCCTGTGAAATTGGGAGTTGGATCAACTCTCCTAAAGTATAAACATCCACTGACTCATTAGGGGGCGGATAAATTCCCTTAACAGTAAATCTGATTCACATGTTCAGATCCCCCTGTGAAATTGTAAGTTGGATCAACTCTCCCAAAGTATAAATATCCACTGTCTCATTAAGGGGCGGATTATTTCCCTTAACAGTAAAACTGATTCACATAGCTATTTCAATATGTTCAATCCTTACCATGCCAAATGCATTCAAATTCATTTTTGTATACTTTTTAAAACATGATGCATGACATACCAACACATTCCAGCAAACAAACCCTAATATTTTGTGATGTAGGCGCGAAGGCACAAGCAAACTTTACTTACCTGGTCTCCTGGAAATCTCTCGGTTTCAACTACACTTGAAGTCTTGCTCACCTAATGTCATAAGCAGAATATCGATTAGATCATCACTAGCCTTATCCTATATCATTCAGAAACCTAAGGAGCTAGTTTGGAAGCTCTGGTCATCGTACATTCTCGGCTCAACACTAAACCCGAACTCAACTCACTCACAGCATTAACAAGGTACATACATTGCACTCATCTGCTATCTAGTCACTTAGATCTTAAGAAAACAAAAAGGAAAGAATTACCTAGTCCGAGAAATGAAGGTCGGAGGGGAAAATCGCCTGGAGTTCTACTGAGTTTGAGCTGAATACCGAGAAAGAAAAAATGAGAGAACAGAGGCGGCTAAACCTCATTGAACCCTCCATTAAATACGTTATCCAGTATAATATCTTAAATTACCACCATGCTCTTACTCACTCATTTATTAACCTAATAACTAAACCTCCCAATCCCATATTTAAAATATTCACTATAATTTAATAAAGTAAACTGGTTAAACGAAACCGGGTGCTACAATCTACCCTCCTTAAAAGAATTTTGTCCTCAAAATTCAATACCTGAATAGCTCTGGATGTTGGTCCATCATGTCTTGCTGGCGTTCCCAAGTGGTCTCTTCTACGTTCTGGTTGTGCCATAAGACTTTCACTAGTGGAACCTCCTTGTTGCGCAATACCTTCACTGCATAGTCTAAGATCCTTACCAGTTTCTCTTCATATGTAAGAGTAGGATGAACTTCAATACTCTGCTGTTCTACAATCTGGGAAGGGTCTCGTACACATTTCTTAAGCATGGAGATATGAAACACGTCATGGATTCCTTCCAAAGAGGCTGGTAACTGTAGTTGATAAGTTGACTTCCCAATCCTCTTCAAGATTGAGAAGGGTCCAATATATCTGGGGTTCAACTTGCCTCTCTTTCCAAATCTCACAACTCCCTTGAAAGGTGACACCTTAAGGAAAACTTCATTACCAACATCAAATTCCAGTTCTCTTCGTCTTTTGTCTGCATAGCTTTTCTGCTGGCTTTGAGCTGTCAAGATTCTTTGTCGGATAAGAGCAATTTTCTCCACTGTTTGCTGTACGATGTCAGGACCAATCAATTGTGCTTCTCCAACCTCATCCCAATACAATGGGGATCTGCACTTTCGTCCATACAATGCCTCGTATGGTGCCATATCTATTGTTACCTGAAAACTGTTGTTATAAGAAAATTCAACCAAGGACAAGTATTTGCTCCATGAACCTTGAAAGTCTAAGACACATGCACGGAGCATATCCTCTAATGTTTGAATAGTCCTTTCGGATTGTCCATCTGTTTGAGAGTGGAAAGCTGTGCTAAAACTAAGCTGGGTTCCCATAGCCTTGTGCAAACTTTTCTAGAACCTCAATGTAAATCTAGAGTCTCGGTCTGAAACTATGATGCTTGGAAATCCATGCAGTCTAACAACTTCATGCACATATAACTCAGCCAGTTGATCCATCGAGTATGTTATCTTCATTGGCAGAAAGTGAGCAGATTTGGTTAAACGATCGACTATTACCCAAATTGCATCGTGACCCTTTGCTGTTCTAGGTAACCCTATAACAAAATCCATAGCTATTTGTTCCCATTTCCATTCAGGAACTGGTAAAGGTTGCAAGGTTCCAGCAGGCCTCTGATGTTCAGCTTTGACTTGCTGGCAGATCAGACAGGACTCCACATACTCTGCCACACTTCTTTTCATACATGGCCACCAATAATGTTGCTTGAGATCTCTGTACATTTTCGTACTCCCGGGATGAACAGAGAGTCTAGAAGAATGTGCCTCAGATAGGATTCCGTTTCTAAGTTCAGTATCAGCCGGAACAAACCATCTATTTCGAAACTTGAAAATTCCATCAACTGAGCAGTTGAAATCCGACTTGTCAGTAGAATCCATGCACAACTTATACTCATTGCATTCAGTGTCATTCATTTGAACTTCCTTTATTCTCTCAAAAATAGTAGGCCTCAAAGATATGGTCGAAAGCATGGCTGTCACACTAGACACAGCTTCCAGGTTGAATCTTTGGAATTCTGTCTCTAAAGCTATCGGTATGTCAAGAATCAATGTAGAGACTGAAAGAGTTACTCTACTCAAAGCATCAGCCACTACATTCGCTTTACCGGGATGGTATTTAATCTCGAAATCATAGTCCTTTACAAATTCCAACCATCGACGTTGCCTCATGTTTAGTTCCTTCTGTGTGAAAATATATTTCAGACTCTTATGATCTGAAAATATCTCGCAAGATTGTCCATACAAGTAATGCCTCCAAATCTTAAGTGCAAATACCACTGCAGCTAATTCTAAGTCATGTGTAGGGTAATTCTTCTCATGTGTTTTCAACTATCTAGTGGCATAAGCTATTACTTTTCCATCCTGCATTAAAACACAACCAAGACCAATCTTGAAAGCATCACAGTAAATGCTAAACTTACCATTTTCAACAGGAAGGGTCAAGATTGGAGCGTTGGTCAGTTTCTGTTTCAAGGTCAGAAAGCTATGTTCACATTCTTCAGTCCACATATACTTCACATTTTTCCTTGTTAACCTGGTAAGGGGTGTAGCAATCTTTGAAAATCCTTCAATAAATTTTCTATAATATCCTGCTAATCCAAGGAAGCTCCTAATATCAGTAGTATTCTTTGGTTGGGGCCACTCCTTAACTGCCTGAACCTTGGCTGGATCGACAGATATTCCATCTCCAGAGATCACGTGACCAAGAAAGTGAACTTTGTCCAACCAAAACTCACACTTGGAAAACTTAGCATAAAGTTGATGCTGTCTAAGTACTCCTAACACCAAGCTCAAGTGACTTGCATGCTCATCTTTAGTACGGGAATAGATCAGAATATCATCAATGAATACTATGACAAATTTATCTAAGTACTCGTGAAACACCCTATTCATGAGATCCATAAAGGCTGCTGGTGCATTTGTCAATCCAAAAGACATAACCAAAAACTCATAATGTCCATACCTTGTGCGAAAGGCAGTCTTTGGGATATCTTCAGATTTAACCTTCAACTGATAATAACCGGACCTAAGGTCAATCTTAGAGAAAACTCTTGCACCATTAAGTTGGTCAAATAAATCGTCAATTCTCGGCAATGGATACTTATTCTTGACAGTTAACTTATTCAATTCCCTATAATCAATGCACATACACATTGATCCATATTTCTTTTTGACAAAAAGGACAGGCGCACCCCACGGTGAAAAGCTGGGGCATATGAACCCTTTCTCCAACAAATCCTCCAACTGCTTCTTTAATTCCTTAAGTTCGTTTGGAGCTAATCTATATGGATTTTTAGACACAGGCTCGGCTCCGGGGTAAACATTTACAACAAATTCAATTTCCCTATCTGGCGGTAAACCAGGAAGGTCATCTAAAAATACTTCGGGGAAGTCTTGGACAATTAAGACATTTTGAGGATTTATTTTTCCTACAAGCTGTGTGTCTAAAACGCTAGCTAAGAAGCACAAATACTCTCCACACAGGGAAGATCTAGTGTTAATAGAAGTCATCACAGACATTTCCTTACTCTTCTTTGAAACTTGAAAGGTATGTTTCAAATTACCAGGGGTTGAAAGCTAACTATTCCAGTTCTACAATCAATTGTGGCGTGGTGTTTAAATAGCCAGTCCATTCATAGGATTACATCAAATCCTATAATAACCATAATAATAAGATCAGCAGGCAAACTTACGTTCCCTAGTAACACATCACTGTCAAGCATCACTTGGTTAGAGTGCATGCGTTCACCATAGGGTAATGTAACGTTAAACATATGCATGGAAGGAGTAAACTGTACATTTAACTTATCAGCAAATGTAGAGGCTATAAATGAATGCGTTGCACCGGAATCTATCAAAGTAAAAGCAGGCACAGAGTTGATCAATATAGTACCTGACACCACAGCAGGCTGTTCTTCACCCGACTCCATCATGGAGAATATCCTCGGTTTAATCATAGCAGGGCCACTCTTAGGAACTGGCAATCTCTACTAATGTGACCGACCTTGTTACAATTGTAGCATCTGGTGACTCTAGGCTTCGAGCACTCCTTGTACGTGTGTCCAACCTCCTCACAGTTGAAACACTTCCCAAAGCCCAGTTACATTCCCCCGGGTGGTTCTTCAAACACTTAGGACACTGGGGAAATTTCCTGACATTCTGTACCTTCCCTCCTATTCCTTGGATATTTTGGCCTTCACTTGGCCTCTTCGTTCCTCTTTGTTGGTGTGGCTGGTTAAACCTTTGTGGGACCTCATTTGGTCTAGCACACTTCCTTTCAGCTTCTTCTACTTCCAGAGCAGTGGACAAAACTTCTCTAAATGTCAAACCTTTAATACCACAGAATTTAACTCCTCGGTAGATTTCTGGCTTCAGTCCATGCACAAATTTAAACACTTTATCCTCGTCCTTGTGAGCAAAATGTCCAGTAAACCTGGACAAGGACTCAAATTGCCTACTGTACTCTGCCACCGACCCTGTCTGCTTCAAATTCAGAAACTCTAACTTCTTCGCGGTTTGGACCGTGCTGTTAAAATACTTCCCATAGAAAATGTTCTTGAATTGTGACCAAGGCATCGCCAAAATATCTGTGGTGGTCTCTATTGTTTCCCACCAGAGTTGAGCTTCACCAGCCAAATGGAACGTGGCCAACGTGACTTTGTCTTCTTCTCCAACATTGGCACACCTAAACATACTCTCAATTTTTCTAAGCCATCCTTCAGCAATAACTGGATCAGATGACTATCCATCAAACGTGGGTGGTCTTAGTCTCCGGAATCTATCTCCAGAATGTTCATTGCTAGAACCTGAGTTGGCACTTCCTTGAACCTCTCGGTTTAACAGTACTCCTAGTTGGTCAGACTGCTGGCGCACTAAATCAGTTTGCTGACGCACTAAATCTGTCAGCTGCTTAATCACACTAGGCTCCTCTTCATCTCTCACATTAGGCATCTCTCTTGGCACTATAGGTCTCCCTGGGCATCTGGCCATTGTACTTAATTCCTGTACGGGGTTAATTACACTCTTAAATATCTAATAACTAAGGTTAACATAAACACTTACAGTTGTTGAAGTACTTCCATGCAACTGATTGACACTGATGAGTATTCTTTTGAACGGTTTAACTGAATGTCTCTGATACCATACTGTAACGCCCCGAGTTATCTGAACCCGATTCGTTACACAAAGCTCGAACCTAACTAAGAAACTTTGAACTAAATTTAAAAATTCACTCGAAAGTCTGGGTTTGACATTTTTCTAAAACTTCAAAACATTTAAATGCTTGCAGCGGAAATCATTTGAACAATAATGGAGTTAAACAATACCACGAAACATTGTTTGAAATGTTAAGAAACAATCGGCAAATAGGAACTGAAGTTTAAACCGTGAAATACTTGAGAAGTCGCAGAAGTCAAACGCATCTGCCGATGAATAAAGTCAACGGAAGGAGCAGAAACAAAATAGAAGGCTTCAACCGATGACTAAACGACAAAATTCCTCATTCCCTTCTTCCGACAGAATAAACTGCATACACCGATCACTAGGCGACAAAACACTTCCGATATCCACCGATGACGTCAGCCGGATGATTCATTCATCCGATCACAAAACACTTCCTATATCCACCGGTGACGTCAGCCGGATGATTCATTCATCCGATCGACTTTATTACACATCCACCGGTGACGTCAGCCGGATGATTCATTCATCCGATCGACTTTATTACACATCCACCGGTGACGTCAGCCGGATGATTCATTCATCCGATCGACTTTATCACACATCCACCGGTGACGTCAGCCGGATGATTCATTCATCCGATCGACTTTATCACACATCCACCGGTGACGTCAGCCGGATGATTCATTCATCCGATCGACTTTATCACACATCCACCGGTGACGTCAGCCGGATGATTCATTCATCCGATCGACTTTATCACACATCCACCGGTGACGTCAGCCGGATGATTCATTCATCCGATCGACTTTATCACACATCCACCGGTGACGTCAGCCGGATGATTCATTCATCCGATCGACTTTATCACACATCCACCGGTGACGTCAGCCGGATGATTCATTCATCCGATCGACTTTATCACACATCCACCGGTGACGTCAGCCGGATGATTCATTCATCCGATCGACTTTATCACACATCCACCGGTGACGTCAGCCGGATGATTCATTCATCCGATCGACTTTATCACACATCCACCGGTGACGTCAGCCGGATGATTCATTCATCCGATCGACTTTATCACACATCCACCGGTGACGTCAGCCGGATGATTCATTCATCCGATCGACTTTATCACACATCCACCGGTGACGTCAGCCGGATGATTCATTCATCCGATCGACTTTATCACACATCCACCGGTGACGTCAGCCGGATGATTCATTCATCCGATCGACTTTATCACACATCCACCGGTGACGTCAGCCGGATGATTCATTCATCCGATCGACTTTATCACACATCCACCGGTGACGTCAGCCGGATGATTCATTCATCCGATCGACTTTATCACACATCCACCGGTGACGTCAGCCGGATGATTCATTCATCCGATCGACTTTATCACACATCCACCGGTGACGTCAGCCGGATGATTCATTCATCCGATCGACTTTATCACACATCCACCGGTGACGTCAGCCGGATGATTCATTCATCCGATCGACTTTATCACACATCCACCGGTGACGTCAGCCGGATGATTCATTCATCCGATCGACTTTATCACACATCCACCGGTGACGTCAGCCGGATGATTCATTCATCCGATCGACTTTATCACACATCCACCGGTGACGTCAGCCGGATGATTCATTCATCCGATCGACTTTATCACACATCCACCGGTGACGTCAGCCGGATGATTCATTCATCCGATCGACTTTATCACACATCCACCGGTGACGTCAGCCGGATGATTCATTCATCCGATCGACTTTATCACACATCCACCGGTGACGTCAGCCGGATGATTCATTCATCCGATCGACTTTATCACACATCCACCGGTGACGTCAGCCGGATGATTCATTCATCCGATCGACTTTATCACACATCCACCGGTGACGTCAGCCGGATGATTCATTCATCCGATCGACTTTATCACACATCCACCGGTGACGTCAGCCGGATGATTCATTCATCCGATCGAGTTATCCGCCTCATCAGTTTACCAGGCCGAAACATGGATGTACTCCTCCAACCACATCTATTCATCAGTGCACTCAAGGAAATCACCTGCAGTCTCCTCAACACCTACATCACAAAACTCATCTATAGCCTAATGCTAAGTAAGTAAAGCATAATGAAATGAAATACTAAAGTATGAATTCCTAAACATGCAATTTCTACTTTCTCATCTCAGTTGTTCATTCATCGTTTCTATTCGGATCCCCCTGTGAAATTGGGAGTTGGATCAACTCTCCCAAAGTATAAACATCCACTGACTCATTAAGGGGCAGATAAATTCCCTTAACAGTAAATCTGATTCATATGTTCAGATCCCCCTGTGAAATTGGAAGTTGGATCAACTCTCCCAATGTATAAATATCCACTGTCTCATTAAGGGGCGGATTATTTCCCTTAACAGTAAAACTGATTCACATAGCTATTTCAATATGTTCAATCCTTACCATGCCAACATGCATTCAAATTCATTTTCGTATACTTTTTAAAACATGATGCATGACATACCAACACATTCCAGCAAACAAACCCTAATGTTTTGTGATGTAGGCGCAAAGGCACAAGCAAACTTTACTTACCTGGTCTACTGAAAATTGCTGGGTTTCAACTACACTGGAAGTCCTGCTCACCTAATGTCATAAGCAGAATATCGATTAGATCATCACTAGCCTTATCCTATATCATTCAGAAACCTAAGGAGCTAGTTTGGAAGCTCTGGTCATCGTACATTCTCGGCTCAACACTAAACCCGAACTCAACTCACTCACAGCATTAACAAGGTACATACATTGCACTCATCTGCTATCTAGCCACTCGGATCTTAAGAAAACAAAAAGGAAAGAATTACCTAGTCGGAGAAATGAAGGTCGGAGGGGAAAATTGCCTAGAGCTCTGCTGAGTTTGAGCTGAATACCGAGAAAGGAAAAATGAGAGAACAGTGGTGGCTAAACCTCATTGAACCCTCCATTAAATACGTTATCCGGTATAATATCTCAAATTACCACCATGCCCTTACTCACTCATTTATTAACCTAATCACTAAATCTCCCAATCCCATATTTAAAATATTCACTATAATTTAATAAAGTAAACTAGTTAAACGAAACCGGGTGCTACAGTATGTCAAGTTGTATGTAAAGTTTTGTATAGTTCTTGAAAATTCTTGATAATGTATAAGTTTTAGTGTTTAAGTTTTTAAACCTCTGTATTGACATTTGTATATATGTTCTAAAACATTCTGGAACTGTTCGGAGTTTTTCCTTTTAGGTTGTGCATGAATTGTCTCAAGTCTTTGAGCTATCCATGCAGTTTGATTTCTTGAATTCTGTCATGTTTTCCAACTTCTGTCGTGTTTTCAAGTATGTTTTAAAACTGTGTTTTGAATCAGTATTTAAAAGTTCAAAGTTTTCTGTGTCAAAGGAAAACAGTCGTCCACGCCTGCTGTAAAAGAGTTGTTCATTTTGTTCTGTGAACAGTCGTCCATGCCTGCTGTAAAAGAGTTGTTCATTTTGTTCTGTGAACAGTCGTCCACGACTTCTGTTGTCCACAGCTTCTGTCATCAGTTTCTGTCGTCCACAACCTCTGTTGTCTTCTGTCGTCTTCTGTCGTCCACAACCTCTGTTGTCTTCTGTCGTCCACAACCTCTGTTGTCTTCTGTCGTCCACAACCTCTGTTGTCTTCTGTCGTCCACAACCTCTGTTGTCTTCTGTCGTCCACAACCTCTGTTGTCTTCTGTCGTCCACAACCTCTGTTGTCTTCTGTCGTCCACAACCTCTGTTGTCTTCTGTCGTCCACAACCTCTGTTGTCTTCTGTCGTCCACAACCTCTGTTGTCTTCTGTCGTCCACAACCTCTGTTGTCTTCTGTCGTCCACAACCTCTGTTGTCTTCTGTCGTCCACAACCTCTGTTGTCTTCTGTCGTCCACAACCTCTGTTGTCTTCTGTCGTCCACAACCTCTGTTGTCTTCTGTCGTCCACAACCTCTGTTGTCTTCTGTCGTCCACAACCTCTGTTGTCTTCTGTCGTCCACAACCTCTGTTGTCTTCTGTCGTCCACAACCTCTGTTGTCTTCTGTCGTCCACAACCTCTGTTGTCTTCTTTCTGTCGGTCACGGCTTCTGTCATCAGTTTATGTTGTCTACTGTTTTTGCCTTTTATTTCAAACGTCCACGGTCACTGCCTTTTATCTTAAACGTCCACAGGCTTCTATTGTCTACTGTTTATGCCCTTTTATTTTAAACGTCCACAGGCTTCTGTTGTCTACTATTTCTGCCCTTTTATTTCAAACGTCTACGGCTTCTGTCATCCACAGTAAGTCTTCCACGGCATGACTTCCAGTTTCTGTTCCTTTTTTTATTAAGTCTTCCACTGCATGTCTGTCGTCCATTCTGCTATTCATTTTAAACTTTCATTTTTCTTGTTTTCATTTCTCCCTGTCTTCCTGCTCTCGTCCAGAGTACTCATCCAAGTCTTCAATTCCAGAGAAGGCTTTCTCCGTGTTTATGTCTTATACCTTCCAACTTCTATTTCATGAACATCATTTCTATCGATTTCCTGTCTTCCAATTTTATATCTTCTGACTTATGTTTTTCCCAAACGTTAAGACTTCCGATTTCTTGTCTTCCAAAGTTGAAGTCTTCCATTTTATGTCATCTGAAATTGCGCCATTAATTTTATGTCTTGCCATATTAAATGTTCCAGAGTTTTAGAAAGTCGAAAAAATTTTTCGTCCAAAATGTTAAAGTCAAACTCAACGTTAGGTTGAGTGCCATGGCGGCCCTAGGTGGTTTGGGGTCGTTACAAATGGTATCAAAGCCGCTAAGTTTTAAAAGCGGTTATGGAAAACTGTCTTGTTGCGCAACCCGCCACGTGAGATCTCTCCACCAACTGTAAGTGTTTAAGTTCCCGTAAAAGTTTTGTTTATTAAATTTAGTTAGCCTGTTTATAGAATCCTAAGAAAATGGTGAGAGGGAATCAAGGAGATGCAAACGACAGAGGCGACGCCCTCGATCATCTAACCGAGCTAGTTGACGTTCAGTCACGCATGATGGAACGCATGATGGCAGACAATGGGAACAACAACCATGCTCCACGTGACACCAATGGAGATAGATTCAGGCGACTCCAATCGCCTACGTTTGATGGGCTATCTATAGACCCGACTCACGCGGAGGAATGGATCCGGCATATAGAGAGAATGTTCATCAACGCAGAAGTGGAAGAAACTAAGAAAGTTGTATGTGCCATGTTTCATCTCACCAAGAATGCAGGATTTTGGTGGGACACCGTCCAGGCAACAACGGTGGCATTGAGCTGGAAGGATTTAAACGGATATTCTATGAGAAATATTTTGATCACAGCGCGAGGAAGGAGAAGATGATCGAATTCTCCCGACTACGCCAATTTGGATCGGTGGCCGAGTATGTTCAGAAGTTCAAGTCACTGTCTTGCTATGCACCTCATCTGGTGGCCACCGACGAAAACAAGGTACACTAGTTCATCCAGGGTCTGAAGATGAACCTTTTACAGGGAATCACGACTGGGGGTTTTGACGAGGCACCATATACAAAGGTGGTGGCCAAGGCCTATCAGTTGGAAGCCTTAGAGACAAAGTTCCAGAGACAGAGGAATTCATCAGAAAGGTTTTATCAGGATGTTCCTCAACAACAGCAAGGTCGTGATTGGCAACCACAGCAGCAATCGAACTGGGGCGTGAAGCGGCCTAATAAGATTTTTGCTTATCAGGATAAGGGGAAAAGACCAATGGGGGATCCTCAGCTTCCTGCATGCCCGCATTGCCAGAAAAGTCATAGAGGTGAATGCAGGCTCCTTACCGGCCATTGCTTTTGATGCGACAAAGAGGGCCATCACGTCTGGGATTGTCCAATGCCTGATACGACACCGAATCATGCTGTGCCAAGGGTTTTTGCATTAACAAAGAACAACGATGATGCCCAGCACACAGCGATCACAGGTACGGTCCCATTGTAGAAGTTCATAAAATAGAGAACCTTAGGATGAGGGTAAAAGGGGTTAAGAGACCTTTAAGTCTAAGCAAAATTTGGGGACAAAATTTCTATTAAGGTGGGTGGAATGTAACACCCGATATTTTTGGCCAGGAAATTATCCCTCGAATTATCGAACTGGATTAGGTTTATATTAATATAATGAATGTTTTGGTGAAATTTGTTGGGATGTTTAGTGGAAAACTAAACAAAACTGTAACCAAAATAAATCGTTTAGTTAGAAAACCAATGGAGGGGCAGTTTATGTAGGAATTAAGGTTGGTGGAGGGAAGCCAATGGATAGATGCCATGTGTTCAACTTGTTGAACAAGATATGTTCTTCCTCCTACGTGAAACCCTCCTCATTTCTCTTCTCTGTTTCTCTCAACTCCTCTCTGCATTCTCTCTCCCAGACGACGAACTACCATCGAAGCTCCTCGATCTCCCCAGTTTCTTTCTATTTCACTGCCTAAGGTAGTCATCTACTAAAGTTAACGAGTTTGAACAAGTTAAAGGTTAGTTTTCTTGAAGTTTTAGTATTAATATCTGATCGTGCATGATGTAGATCCGTGGATCGCTGAGGACTTACGATCAAAGCTGCAACTCACGGACAACAGGTAAGTTCATGCGTAGGTTTGGCCCTTAAGGCCCTACATCACGGAGGTACTAGGTTTTCCATTTCTGTTGGGTTGTTGTTGGGTAGATAAGTCATAGGTTATGTTCTGGTAAATCCAAAAGACATTACTAAAAACTCATAATGCTCATACTTCGTTCGAAATGCCGTCTTTTGAATATCTTCCCGTCGGACCTTCAACTGATAATAACCCGAGCGTAGGTCAATCCTCGAAAATACTCGGGCACCCTGTAGTTGATCAAACAGGTCATCTATTTGGGGCAACAGATATTTATTCTTCACTGTCAATTTATTCAACTCTCTGTAGTCGATGCACATTCTGAGAGTTCCATCTTTCTTCTTAACGAATAGAACTAGCGCACCCCATGTATAAAAGCAAGGTTGGATGAATCCCTTATCCAACAATTCTTCTAGCTGAGATTTTAACTCTTTCAGTTCGGCAGGTGCCAATCTGTATGGATTCTTAGACACAGATTCAAAACCTGGATATACTTCAATTACAAACTCGATCTCCCTGTCTGTCGGTAATCTGGGAAGATCGTTAAGAAAGATTTCTACAAACTCTTTAACTATTGGAAGGTCACTTGGCTTTACTCGATTAAGCAATTGAGTATCGACCATCGTGGCCAAATAAACTGAGCATCTATTCTTAAACTGCTTTCGAACCATCATCGAATAGGAAGTAGGCAGCCCACTTGTTCTATTCATTGCTTAGAAGGTAAACTTTCTCTGTTCGGGGGACGAAAAGTCACCATCCCGGATCTGCAGTCAATGGTAGCGAAATGGCGAGACAGTCAGTCCATCCCCAAAATAAGATCATGCCACTCTATGCCCATAACTATTAGACGGGCATAAAGGGTATTATTCCCCACTGAGACGACATTGCGTAGGAAAATATGATATGACTGCATATGCTCACCCGAAGGCGGCATCACTCTATACTCACACTCCGCTAACTCAAGCACTAACTTCCATCTAGCTATGCAAGCAGTGGAAATAAACGAGTGTGTAGCTCATGTTTCTATCAACGAAAATACAGTTACGCCGATAACTAAAACAGTACCTGTAATAACCGAAGGCTGAGCCTCATCATCAACGTCACCAGGCTCGATAAAAGCAAAGATTCTTGGCATAACTTTCTTCTGATTTCTGCCTGGCTGGTCTCTTCATGGCTTCGGGCAATCCTTGACATAGTGGTCAATCTCTCCACACTGATAGTACCTATCCGTACCCCATCGGCAATCGCCACTATGTTCATTCTGGCACTTAGGGCACAAAGGCTTTTGAGGAGCCTCCTGGACTTACTTTCCTTTCCCCTGATCACCTTTACCGTCATAGGGCCTCTTCACTCCTCGTTGTTGTACTTGTTGTTATCCCCTCGGTTGCCAACCCCTATTTCGAAGTTGGGGCTGAATTTCACGAAAGAAGCCCCGAGCAGGATCCCTTGGTTTAACGCAAGTCAATTCTACAGCTTTGAATTCCACATGTCAAGACCCTAGTACTGTACCCAATTTCCCGTACTATCATTTTTTTTTTGCACTTTTAACTTTAACTGTACTTAAGGCGAAATCTCAATCGAAATTGAAATCGAAGTTCGTTTAATAAATCGTTTAAAACAAATACTAATACAATTAAAACTTAAAACAATTAAATCAATTAAAACTATTAACTAATTAAAGTAAAACTTAAAATAAAAGAAACTATCATGCTATGGCGATCAGTCGCCCAAAAAGGGGGGCGACTGATTGCCCTTCGGAGATTGCAACAGGCGACCAGTCGCCTGTTGCAAATCACCTGTGGCGACTGATCGCCACAGTTTGTGGCGATCAGTCGCCACGCTCTCTGGATTTCTCCAGAGAACGGCGACCAGCAATCGCCTCGCCAGCGATTTCCAGGCAGGGAGAGGCGATTGATCACCTCCAAGAGGCGATCAATTGCCATGCTTTCTGGAATTTCTCCAGAGAGCACAGCTTTCTCCTCCCCCTTTCTTTCTTCCTTCGTTTCCTCACACCCTGCATTTCACATTCACAACACAAAACACACAACAACCTCATCTCCCTTCTCACTCCTCCTTCACACCATCTTTACCTACAACTTACAATATACACTTCCACCATGAAATTTATCCATACACTCAAAACCGACACAATTCACTTTTAAATATAATCAAATTTCATGAAAATGAACCGTGTAGTTCCGTTTAAAAGTTTAACATTTCTTCCTGTTTGAAAAAAAACGTCAAAAGCACTACAAAATGCAATATATTATCTATTCAGTCACCAAACATTCTAAAAGGTATCAAATTCTACGATGAATCTATCTAATTCACCATTAACCCAAACATCCCCAAAACTCTCAAAAATTATCTAACCATGAGTCAACTAGCCTGGCCAAATCACGCTCCGCCGCCACGAGCTCCGCCCATCGACCAACTACGCTTGATCATCATAAGAGGTTCCTCACTTTCGTTCTCGTCACCTACATCATACGATAAATACATTAAGCCTAATGCTTAGCAAAGAGTGCACTAAATATAACTGTTACATAGATGCATGTCATTTATAAAACATGTTCATTTCGTTTTTGTCTTTCTATCATTAGCACATTGTCTACTATATAGACCTCGATCTTGCCTCGTAAGAACCAAGACTTGCCCCGTGAGAACCAATACTTGCCCCGTGAGAACCAATACTTGCCCCATGAGAACCAATAGCATAACGCGTGAGATCCATTACACATTATCGTTGTTTAGTTCAATTTTTCATAAACATGCTCATAAATAGTTCATATGCACTTTAATAAAACATGATGCATGAGGAGTAACACACGTAAAAACACCTATCGAACAACCACTAACTAATCGCTAAAGCACTACTTTAAGCTACCCGTCTTACCACCAACCCCTATAACTACCTAACTTCATCATAACCAACAATATCAACATCGTCACGACGTAGGGCCTTAGGGGCCGGAAAACCTAACACTCACTTACCTGGCGTCCTAGATATGCCGAACATCATCCTTGAGCTTGGGGTTACCTAAGGGAGTTTCATAAAACGTCATTAGTTTTAACTCTAAATCATAAAATCTAAAACTAAACGAAATCCCAAGCTAAGCCAATTCTTCCAAAAACTTTACTTCACTTCTTTTGAGCATTTCGTCGAGCACATTGTGCTCGCATTTACTAAAACTCCATTAACGTTTTTCTCCAACCACCTTCAACAACCAACATTAACTCTAATCAACTACAAACATCATAAATTTGTTAAACTCACTTAAATAACCATCATTATATCATCAATGAGAAATAAATTAACAACCCTATCGATTTCCAACGAAATCCATAAATTTCTTCACAAACCCTAAACCAAAACCACTCCAAAAACGACAACTAACTTGACTAAAACATAGAGCTTACTTGGAGGGTTGTTTTGTTGAAGAAACTTGAAGGAAAAACGCCAGAATCAGAGGAGTCGATCGACGTGTAGGGAATCGGCGATGGAGGAGAGGAAAATCGCGAGGGAGAGGAAATCGTGAGGGAGGGAAGAAGTGAGGGAAAATAGAAAGTTTTCTTATTAAGTAATAATTTGATTTAACAAATTACCTAAATGCCCTTTTTATTATTTCCTTGCTTACGCCCTTTAATTAACCTATCAATTTAGTTTCTTCAAACTATTTTATTTCACCAAATATTCCTATTTATTCCTAGGGCTCCTACGAGACTTCCCGTTTGCCAATTGGACTTAATTTACTATTTCTACGAATTAATATGCTATAAGGCTTAAATCTCAAAACCCGTAAACTTAAAATTCAAAACCCATAGCCAAAATTTCTGGGCGTTACACCAGAGCCTTAGCCACAATCTCAGCATATGGTACACTCCCAACCCCAGATATAATCACGCTCTTTTGAATCTCCGGATTTAGCCCTTCCATGAATTTGTGCACCTTGTCTTCGTTATCACTCACCAACCGCAGTACAAATTGAGATAATGCTTCAAATCTCCTGACATAATCGGCAACCGAAGCAGTCTGCTTTAGCTGCGTGAACTGCATCCTTTTAGCTGCCCGCACCGTACGGCTAAAGTACTTATCATAAAACACGGTTTTAAACTGTTCCCAAGTCATAGTTGTCACGTTCGTAGTCACTTTGATGGAGTCCCACCAAAACTGAGCGTCCATGGCGAAGTGGAATGTAGCACATGCAACCATTTCCCCGTTCTCTATCTTTGCATAAGCTAACATATCCTCCATCGTTCGTATCCACTCTTCCGCAATAGTGGGATCCAAAGATTTACCGTCAAATATCGGAGGTCGCAGTTTCTGGAATCTCTCCATGCTATGATTGTTTGGAACTACCAACTCTTGGGCCCGGGGACCCTCACAGTTTATCAGTCTCTTGATTTGTTGAGCTTGCTTGTCCATATGTTGAGCCTGACGATCAAGCAAGTCCGTCAGCCTATCCAGGGCTTTGTCCCTAGCATCTCTACCTCGGACCATTTTGAATTCTCTACTAATTAAACAGTTAATCCTAAGAAATCAAAATCAAAGAAATCTTAAATACGTACTTACAGTTGAGGAAGCATTTCCGTGTAGTGGCTTGCACAGTCAAGCAGTCTACAGAACCGATTTTAAAACCCGGGAGCTCTGATACCATACTGTAACGTCCCGTAAATTTACCTTTGTCCCTATTCTCGAAAATCTCATAAAATTTGAACTTTATTTCAATCCATAGTCATACAAGTTTAAAAACGAGTGACTTCTTTCGGCGGAAGACATACTACGTGTGGAAGCCTCATACTAAACTAAACTTTCTTTGTAGTGCTAAAATAGTAAGACTGGGTTCGGTCGACATAGCCTCTGTAATGAGATCGGTCGACGTGGCCTCAGTAATAAGATCGGTCGACGAACTACTTTCGGCAGACAACACTTCCTCTCGGGTTTCATCAAATTGATCAGTGAGGGTTGACATCTATAACATAGATCGACTTCTGTCATTAACATCTACCGATTGCTTCTTCCGATCGCGTCTACTGATCTCTTCTTCTGATCGCATCTGCCGATCCGATGGTCAACGCTGACCAAAATCGGTCGATGTCAACACTGACTAAAATCGGTCAATGTCAACACTGACCTAAAATCGGTCGATGTCAACACTGACTAAAATCGGTCGATGTCAACACTGACCTAAAATCGGTCTATTATTTCCCTTTACCAGAAAACTTAACAACTTAATTAAATCGACCGGAACTCTACATCCACCTTTAACATCTGCCTATTTCCAAACATCAAAGTACAAGCCTAACTCGTCCAAAACCTATTTCATCAACATCCACAAATCAGTAGAAAGACATCACGCCCGTAAAACGTCAGCCGATCAATCGCCCTCCTTGGCGATCGATCGGTAAGCTCTCTGGACTTTAATTTCAGAGTGCTGCTTCCTTACTTTCTTCTTCACACATCTCCCACCCCCACCCCCCCCCCTCCTCGGCCCAATTTCTCTTTTCCACTAACTATACTAAAACAGCACAATACACATCCATAAATCAAGTTCATCAATATCAATAAAACAGCGGAAAGACAGACACTGGTTCGACAGTGGACTCATCTATATAACCTATCAAAATAGACATTTTGTGTCTTTGTTCACAAATCTAACCAAAACATCATATTACCAATACATACACTACCCAAATACCAATCACCCAAAAATGAATTTTCTACACAATTTCTATGTTTTCACACTTAAGCCCAAAATAAACCCAAAATCTCAAAATACTTAACCATTTGCTCTCACGGGTCAAAATTTGCCCCGATTGCGCCATCGCACTCCCACGGGCACCCTTCTTCAACCTATTTGTTCATCGAGCGGAGGGATGTCATTCTCACCTGTTTCAATATCACCTACACTATAGAAACATTCTATGAGCTAAGGGCTCAATAAGTCTACGTAAATGAGAGTGCATGCCATGCATATGCCGTTCATAAAATCATGCTTTCATTTTCATTCTTTAGTTACACAGCAGGGGGTGTCACCAGGGATTGACTCTCACCAAATGAAGAGGGCACATCTCGCGGTTAGATAGCCCTTTCCATCTACCGGGGGAAAAACATGCTCCTCCTCTTAGGATAGCCATGTCTGAACCCCACCCCGTACGTGACCAGGATTACATACATTCATAACTTTTCATTAGTCGTTTCTTTTCATGAAAAAATATGTAGAAGTTCATTTTTCGTGCTAGTTCGAAAAACATGATGCATGGACATGTAAGATGCATTAAACGTAAGGAAAGCATAAAACAATACATAAAACCTAGGAAAAACATTCTAGCATAACGAATATCCTAAGCTACCCATCCAACCTACACTGAACACTAAAATCACAAAATATCTTTAATTGACAATTTCTCTTATGGTGTAGTCGAATCGGCCAAGCAAGTCACTAAGACTTACCTCGGGTCCTTGGGCACATCGAGCACTGTCCGTGAGCCTTGTTCACCTAAGCCAATCCACAACATTCTTCATTAAAATCAACTAACTACGTCCGATAATCACTAATACGGTAATACCAAACCGTCTCTAACATAACCCGACTATTTTGACGAAAACCCTAACAAAACCCTAACCGTTTAAACCCTAGAAATCGAGAACCAACCGTCCAAAAACATAGAATCTTACTTAGGACGTCGATTGGAGAAGAAAACGTAAAGAACCGGAGTTGATCGGAGGGAGAATCGTTGAAGAACCATGGAGAAAGGAGGAGAGGCGATGAAGAAATCGCCAGAGAGAGGTCTCTGGAAAATGAAAATCGTGAAGTGTTAGAGAAGATGGACTTTTGTGGTTTTAATGAAATTTGGCTTATCAAATTACCACATTGCCCCTCCATTTGATTTTCCATTCGTTTCGTTACTTAACTATCAATTCAGTTTATCTAAATTTCTTTATTTCACCAAAAATTGTAGTTTATCCCTAGGGTTCTAACAAAACTTTCTGTTCGCAAAACGGACTTAATTTGATATATTTACAAAAATACCATTATGCATCAGCAATTCAAAAATCCGTAAAACCGGGTGTTACAAATGACAAGTTAGCTATTGTGACACTTTGATTTTGGCTAGAATATCATCAATTTGTAATTAGGTTCATATTGGTTTTGACTGTTTATTATTATTTATTTATTGAATAAAATTTTTAGTATTAGAGCCATAGAATGTAATTTATTACAAAATGCATTCTTAGCCTATGATGTTTTTGTCATTAAATTAAAAAGTGCATAAGCTTTCCATAGCAAAATCATTAATGACAATATTATTAACGTACCCACGAGGGGAATGGGCGATCATGCATGACTAACGGTGGACGTGGCTACTATCGTGGCGGCCTTGTTCGCTTGCGGGGGGCTTGGTTGCTTGTGCCTCACAATGGAGGCATGTTGTTGATGCTCACTCGTGACCCTTGCTCGATATTTGATTTTCGTGACTCGGCGCACCCACAGGGGGACATGGGTGATCTTGCGTGATCAACGGTGGGCGTGGCTGCTATCACAGCGGTCATGTTCACTTGCAGGGAGCTTGGTTGCATGTGCCTCACAACGGAGGCATGTGGTTGATGCTCACTCGTGACCCTTGCTCGATAGTTAGATTTTGTGATCGGCAGTCATGTGCGCCCACTGGAGGACATGGGTGATCTTGCGAGAACAAAGTACCGATCTATGTGAATTCACTTTTATGGATTTTTACACGAGCAAATTAAATAATTTAATATGCATTTGATATTTAAATTATTTAGTGTACGAAAGACATGAATAGCTACTCGAATTTCTTTTGTTACTTAGCGGTAAATAGAAATTAATATCGATTATTGAATTGTGTGATTTATTAACTCATAATTGTATGATGTTAATGTCAAACATTTAAATATCGTTTTCTTTAAATCACATGACTAATTGGAATTGCGCTTAAATTGAATTCTTTAGAATAATTATCAGTTATAGGCATTAAAGAAATTATTGTAATATTTAGTCGTGTAACTCTAGCTAGACTTGATAAATTAAAATTTTAAGTCATCTAATTTTGGTAACTGCAACACTCCATACAAAAAAATCGACTCTAAGCCGTACTTTGAACTCTTGATAATGTTATCTACATTATTTTAACTTTGTTATTGTTTTTTTTCTAAAATTCATATTTCCTAATTTTTCTTTCATAAATTAATTTTGTTTACTTAGATTTAAAGTTTGATAATTTTATCCTTGTGGGATTCGATACTTTCTTATCAATATTACTTGATTGCGATACGTGCATTTGCGATGTGTTAAATTTTGCACAACATTAACTAACATGTTCAACATTTGATAAATAAATGGTAGAAGAAAACGATCTTTTCTCGTGGCGTTATTTGATTTCTCATACCCAAACAACTTACCCTTGTACCATTAGTTATCTAATCTTTATTATTGTTCTCGTTCCTTCAATTACTGTTTAAAACTTGACTGTTGAAAATGAGTTTCTTGCCAAAATTTTGGAACCTAATCCCCAATTCTCTTCCTTCTCAATAGAGAAGTTGCTAACCTTCTTCTGAAAATAAAGAATTAGTTTTAAATGGGAAAATTACGTCTCCCCATTCAATTGCCATGGCATCCTAACGGCTACTTATTTATGGAAATAAAATATTGTATTGATGACCTATCAAATGTTTTCACTAGATTTTGGTTGATGGGCTTCACAAAATTGTTGACTTACAGAAGTATCAATGTTATTCTTACTCGTGGGAATTCGTTGTGCTAAAATATTGAGGATTATGTTCACTATTACTACCATCATCATCAGATGTATCTCAAAAAATAGTACTTTTATCAAACCAAAAGATGTTTTAGAAATGTGGCTTCCTACAAATACAAGTCTTATTATGCCATTTATAATATAAATCTTAATAAATGTAAGTGGCAACGTGTAGGCAAGGAAGAAGAGAATGAAGGATGCTGACAAGCCAAAAGGTCAGTCATCAATGTGTAGGAAGGATATGATAATGACATGTCGCAAATAAGGTAACGTGAATCACAATTCAAGAACATGCACAGTAAGTGGCATTTTTCTAGGAAGAGATTTGTCATCAGTAGGAGGTACGATCAATGACACGACTACGATTAGCATCGGTGAAGTAAGACTTTTTAGGTGATTTCCAGGAAAAAGAAGGTCATGCAACACATAGGTTTTAGTTCAGTCAGTGACAATGGAACCCAATTAACCTTCGTATGCTTTAAGGATTGCATGCCTTTAATATTTTTAATTTTAATGTTTGTATGATTCATCGATGGGATGAACTAGTCATTTATTTTTGGTTTGCTGGAGTAATGAAGGGAGATTTAGTCATACCTTAGGTCGTTGTGCTGGTAAACAAATAATTTAGTGTGCCTTGCTTTTTTGGTTGTTTATTTTCCCTTTTGGACGGAAACTTCGGTATCTATATGTTCTATCTACTAGTTATTTTTGTGTTTCACTTGTGAACAACTCTTTTGGGGAGACCTAAGTTGCAATTACAATATTAATCACAGTTAAAATTATAAATTGCGATTAGAAATAGTAATATATTAGAAACTAACTACAAAATAGGTGCAATGAGAAGTCATTTGAGGTGAGAGGAATTTGGTTTGGTCATTGACTAACCAATCATGATTAGGGGTTTGAACTAGAAATTCTAAGAAAAAAATTGATTGCAAAATCAAGTCAATTGAAGTTAAAATGAGAAAGTTGTAAACCGTGGAAGTTGACATCTAATCTTAAGTTAGTAAAAGGATAACTTTAAATTTTGAAAGGTCAAAAGCTGATGTTGTGCTCGAAATTGACGAGCGTAAATCAAAACGTAAAAACACTTTGTGACATGGTTATGCAACTAGTGCAATGAAAATTTATCAACTGATAAGACGTTAACACGTGATTTAGATTAATTAAATTAATTACTTAGATCTAAGTTAATTAGATTCAATATTATTGTAAATACGTATAAAATGAAGGGTGAAACGAACTTCTAAGAAAGACAAAATGAATAATATGGTTATTAACTCTTATAATATTAAATAAATTAATGAAAAGTGAGAATTTATCTCAAATCATTAAGAAAGAAAGAGAGGGAGAGGATAAAAAGAGAGTAAAAGAAGATCTAACAAGTTTTAGCGAAAACGTTCAACACAAATAGTGTTTCAGGTGTCAAGAGGAACCCTTGGAAGTAAAAATTAGAGGTGAACAAAACCGACCCTGACCGAAGAATCAGACCAAAACCGACATATTTGGTCTGATTCTGGTCAATTTTGCACATAAAATAAAGATATTTTGGTTTTTCTTTATCAGAACCGAAGTTCTCTGTTCGGTTTTCAGGTTTAATCACGCAAACCCACTAAAACCGAATCACACCATTATCAACTAACCCTAAAACCGAAGTTCCTCTTCTCACTTCTCAGTTCTCTTTTCTCTCGACTCTCGGCTCTCGCAGACTCGCAGACGCAGTCACATAGTCGCATCGCACCTGGAGCGCCTCGCCGCTGGACTGCCTTGTGAAACCCACCAATTAATTTGGGGGAGAGAACGTTAGAGGAGTGGAGGGAGAAAAAAATAATTTTCCATTTATTCATTAACTTGTCACCTGTACATTTTTCTCTTCCTCCTTAAAGTTTTCTTTCTGTTTATTCTTCCAGAAACCCTTTTTCTTATGAGGGCGCCACACAAAGAAGAGAAAGAGGGGAACAGAGAGAGTGAAACCGAGAGAGAAAAATTGATCGACGACCGATTCGATATCCGATTTCAATGATTTTAGTTTTATAAGATTTCTTGTGTATTGTTCTTCAACTTTTGTGAAACGAGTTTGAGAGGAAATGTTCCGCCTGTCTTATTCCTTTGGATCAGCACCCCTTCTCCATTTTTGTAGTGTTTGCAGGTTCTGTTCTTGGTTTGGAAAAGTGGGTATTGTAATTTGAATGTTGTTGGTCTTGCTAAGAGAAGATTTGGAAACTTCTTGTTCCAATTCTAGGTTATTATTGGTGCTGTCTATGTGATTTTGGTATTTAAATAGCACTCGAATAGTTGTCGACCGTAAGTAAAAATCATAGTCTTTTGCCTCTCTGTTTGTGTTGAAAATTTTGATTTGAAGGTTAAAATTGTGAGAGTATGAATATGAGGCACCGCTTCTGACTTGGGTGATTATTGTTTCGTAACTTTTGTCGGCTTTATAAATAAATTACCCGTTTAGAGAAGAATATTTGAGGGAATAATTTAGAATTTAAGTGTATCAATCTTAATCCAAAATTAAACAATTTTACTCTTGATTGGGTACCAATTTATCAAATTAAAGTATGGACTCATTTATTTGGACCCTTTGATTTATTGAGTTTTGACCTAATATAAGTCCACTCGAGGTAGAAGTTTATTTTATTTTTGGTTAAGTGTAATTTTTAATTCAATATTTAAATTCATTTTATTTAGCATAAAATGATCATTTAATTTTATGTCATTGTTTTATTCATATTTTTATCAATTGCATACTTTTATCGATTGTTGAAAACTATGTCTTTTAACTCAAAGTAATAAGACAGTTGTATGAGCCATGTCTTTGGGCGCGAAACCCTAAATCTGATCAAGGTAATTGTGGCAGTGCCACTGCCGAATGTCGATGTTTTGGCCAATGACCTAGTATGCTTGTAGTCCATGAGCGGCTCAATTTTCACTGAATATCTATCAAAATTGCATAATTGGATTTTTATTAAATTTATCCGTCGCATCTTATAAATGCAGGAAATAAACTCTATTCCTAGTGAGTTTAGTCAAGACATATGTTGTTCTTATTGGAATGAATTAAGACTTTTTGTTCCTAGATTTTGATTCAATGATGGATTATACTGTATACTTGGTTCGAGAAAGTATTAGTGAGCATTCTGGATATGTCTAAATTGGTGTGATTCGGTTTGATAGTAGGTTTCTGTATAAGTAGTTAAAGATATTCCGATCAAGAACTGGAGTCGTTCAGGTGGAGGGACGATTGTAGTAAAGATTTCCCTGATTCGAAGCTTATTTCTAATATACTTAGAAAGAGATTGTGTGGAATTTAAAAGTTATTGTTATGGTTGTCAAGCACAGGATTGACTTTGCCATAAATTATTTTTAAGTATAATAGAGAAATTTTATGGATTAATTAATGGTTGAAGATATGATATTGAGGAGATTTGAAGCAAATTCAGGTGTCATACGGGACAAGAATATACAACCAATTGAGTTGAGAGAACCTATATTTTTGGAAGAATGATGCTAAGCTTTGGAATTAGTATATTATAGTCATTGACTGCGTTTGAGAAGCATTTTGGAAGCTTCAAAATCATATTTAGCCATATGGGTTCAACTTTACATTTGAAAGTTTGGTGACTTCTTTTAATGTTTTTAAGGTAAGTTCTAATGATTGTAGTGTGTCGAGAAATCTTTTAGCAAAGAGAAACTTATTTAATGATGATGAAAATGATCAATATAATGTCTGTTTAATATGATAAATAATGATTTTAATATCTATGATTGGATTGAATTTCATTAGACTCATTGATATGAAGTTTAATGTATTTAGCATGATACAACTGTTTGTAGAGTGTTTTGATGAGGATAAAAATTGAATGATAAGAAGAATCTAGTAAGAATGAATTGAGCAATAAGAGCTAGCAGAGTAGTTCTTTTAAGTACTTATATTTTGATTAGACATTTAGTCCCAAATAGTGCGACAATTATTTTTATTGGATGAATTTATGAGATTTTAGAATTTGACATATTGATATTGTCACCTTATTGTCTTTATTTGGGAAGTTGTGATATCAAGACTTGGATATTCTTTTATAAACTGGTGACTATAATAGTGAGTTAATTCACATCTTCAAATGTTATGATCATTAGACTCAAATTGTCTGCTAAAATGAATGGTTTATATATATTACATTGATTCAACCATGGGTAGGAACCAGGTAAAAGAACATTTAACGTGGGGTTGGAGCATTTGGTTTATATTTCTTGTTATTAGTGGTGACTATGTAATAGTCAGGCGGTGTCTAGATTTGTCAGTTTGACTGTGTGCCCTGATGTTTGTTTTTGAGGATCTGTGTAACAACCTCTTTTTCTTAGTAAGATATTGTCCGCTCTGGGGATTGGGTCGTACCCCAATATCCTCCCCTCACAATTTTTGTTTGGCGAGGACTTCTCAGTCGGTCACCCAACCTGGTACTACTCTCGCCGAAGCACTTTTAACTTCGGAGTTCTTATGAGATCCCTTACATATGTTTCATTTATATATACCGCCCCAAGCGATTTGGGATTTCTGTAACGACCCTCCGGCTCACCCGAAAAAGGCCGTGCGGTCCCTCCGGCTCACTCGGATCAGGCCCCGCCATGTGGCTTCAGCCCGACGGCACCATGTGTCATCACAATCACCCCCCCTCGGGGGCGTAACGTCCTCGTTGGCCACATTTTCGGTTGGGTACAAGCTCTGATACCATTTGTAACGACCCATTTTTCCTAGTAAGATATTGTCCGCTCTGGGGATTGGGCCGTAGCCCAATCTCCTCCCCTCATGGCTTTGTTTGGCGAGGACTTCCCAGTCGGTCACCCAACCTAGTACTACTCTCGCCGAAGCACTTTTAACTTCGAGTTCTTATGGGATCAGTTGTCAATTGTACTCCAAAACGCGTCTTACTATATTGGGAGGGTTTCCTTACATATGTTTCATTTCCATATACCACCCCAAGCGATGTGGGATTGCTGTAACGACCCTCCGGCTCACCCGGAATAGGTCGTGCGGTCCGTCCGGCTCACCCGAATCAGGCCCCACCACGTGGCTTAAGCCCAACGGCACCACGTGTCATCCCAATCTGCCAAAGATACACCCGACCACGAGGCTTTTATGTTATATTAGTTTTATTCTCGCATTGTTCTAATTCCTTATACTCTGTTTATGTTGGACTCCAATTTAGTGGAGAGGCCTTTGTACAAAATTGAAGGATTTATAGTGTTGAATTTTTTTTCAGTGATACTACACTGTGGGAGGTACTTCTATTACTCAGTTAGAGACGTGGTCACTATCATAGCTAAAATTTTTATTGAATGTTAGATCAGTGTCCAACATTGATTAGTATATGGAATTGAAGAGTTTCAGTGATGAATGGATTAAAGAAATTTATTGAGATTAAATTATGGGTTGACTATCATCAAACTTGAGAGTGAAAAGTTTAAGACAACCATTCTATTGTTTTTGGGCATGTTTGATGTTGGTATGTCATAGGTCACTTATATAGAAGGCTGAGTGTTAGAATCAATTATGGGTTAATAAAGTCATTTTGAATAAATTGTTGTGGTGTGACAGTTAAGGTTATCTCGGATACGGTCCATTAATGT
Organism: Begonia masoniana; assembly: GCA_022432975.1. Lineage (NCBI taxonomy): Eukaryota > Viridiplantae > Streptophyta > Magnoliopsida > Cucurbitales > Begoniaceae > Begonia > Begonia masoniana. The sequence goes on along the minus strand of CM039516.1, from coordinate 34,126,465 downwards.
TGGTGCTAAATGATTTCTTCTACTAATATGTAATGGTATTGGTACTTGGTGTTTTAGATTTAAAACCAACAGTTTTGGTCAAGGACTATAAGTTGAAGTTTCAGGTCTTATCAAGTGATTTTAAAGTGTATAAAGTGTATGGTAGATTGAAACTTTAATAATTGAACTGATTTTGAACTATGTGTGTTGCAACAACAATTAAACCCTCATTATGTGATCAGAAAATTTGAGTTAAGCAAATGAGACTTGTTAGAACGTTGTTTCTTGAATATAGTTTGTTGGGAATCAAGCAGTAATACGGCGTTGATTAAGTTGATGTTGTTCTAATTGACTAATTGTGCTTGTCAACTCGTCTAATAAAGGTTAGTCTGTGTTTAGGCTTTGAAAGGTTGGAATTAAAAGCATCGTCTGTTTATTTGTGTTAATTTTATGCTAAGTTATAAGTATTTGACGTTACGTTTCAATTTTTGGATAGTCATATGGAGAATCAGCCGGGAAGGATCAAAACTTTAAAGATTATTTGAGAACTGTTTAGAATCCGTAGAAAAATTAAGTATGTCTTATGAACAAATAAATTTAATTTGAGTACATTTATTAGGGCTGGGCACGGTCCGGGCCGGGCCAGTTCTTGGCTGGAACCGGACCGGACCGTGGGTTTCGGGAAATGAATTCCCGAAACCGAAACCGGAACCGGTCCCTGGCAGAACCGGTACCGAACCGGAACCGGACCGCCGGTCCGGTTCCAGTTCGGTACCGGTTCCCTCCCATACATTTTTTTTTAAATTTAAAAAAAAAAATAAACATTTAAAGCAACATTTAAGACAGAGAGAGACTGAAGTAATTTCTCACCTACCACCAAATTGTTGTCTTCTCTCTGTCTCTCTCCTTCGCCTCTACTCGAGATGGCTTTCACTGCTCTGGTAATGGAAGATTCCGCTGCATCCCAGTTGAATTCGGCTCTTCGAAATTCCTCTTCTTCTTCTTCCTCTTCATCTTCTTCTTCCCTGCTTAATTTTCCTGTAACAATGTCCCGAAATTCTTCGTCTTTCGAAACCCTAACCCCTTCTCGCCATATTGATCGGATGATAAATGTTAATCACCGTAAATCCCCTTCGAGAAATATATATTCTGATAGGTTTATTCTGAGTAGATCAGGTTCTAATTTTGCGTTGTTCGACATCTCTCCTTCGGCGAATTCTCCAGCAGATACCCGTGAAGATAGCTCTAGTGCATACGCGACGCTTATTCGAGCAGCCCTGTTTGGTCTCTATGTGTTAGCCCTGTTTGGTCCCAACATCAAGTACGTCTCTGGGGACGGGTCGTCGAAGCTAAGCCAATGAGGAGTGAAAGGAAATGAGGAAGTTCAGGGGCGCAGGGCTCGCTTGCTTGTTGCTGGACGTGAAAGTTGAAATGAAATTACTGAGTTTTTTTTTTAAGTTATCCGACCCATGGGTCGGATAATTCATCTGGCCGACCCATGGGTCGGTTCTCCCAGTGGGATTTCCCGGGACCGGCACGGGGAACCGGGCACCGGACCGCGGTTCCCGGTTCCCCAATCAGTGGAACCGGAACCGGTCCCACGGTAGGCAAAACCGGCCGAGAACCTGGCCCAGGACCGACGGTCCGGTCCGGTTTTGCGGTTCCGGGCCGGTTCTGCCCACCCCTAACATTTATACCCCACTAAAAATCACACGTTAGACGAATCAGCTAGCAGCCTGTGAAGAACGAGGTAAGTTCTCTGCTCTTTACCTCTTTCGGGTTTCTGTATTTTTACGAAGTGGGGATGATTATTCTAGGTCAATGCATATGTATATTTCTGTCATGTTGGTCCGAAGCGAAGTAGCATCATTTTGTATTGCTCTGCCTGCAAGTTTTGAGGCGAGCCTGGATTGCTCTGATGCATTTCGGTTTCTATATATAGAGCCTGAGAAACCAGTACATTTAGTCAAATCCACTAAAGCTCTTCGTCTTAGCAAAACCATTAAGGTCCAACAATGGCGGACATCCAGGTGTACGCCGTTTACACCATCATCTTCTTCGTCTTCACCCTTCTTCTCCAGTTTTTCCTGCACAAACCCTCAAAAAAAGCCACCAAGCTTCATCTCCCAATCAGCCCACCATCTCCACCCATCATCGGCCACCTCCACCTCCTCACCTCCCACGTCCACAAAGGCCTTCACAGCATTGCCACTACCACGGCCCATTGGTTCTCCTCCGAATCAGCACAGCCAAATCCGTCCACGTCTCGTCGGCTTCCATGGCCGCCGAGGTATTCAAGCACCAGGACGTTGTCTTCTCCAATCGCCGTCGATTTGCTTTTAGTGACGAGCTCCCTTATGGTAGCTCCGGCTTCTTCGCCGCTCCATATGGAGAGTACTGGCTGTTCATGAGAAACTGACCATCACAGAGCTTCTCGGACCAAAGCAGATCGAGCTCTCTCGGGCCGTCCGAAATGCCGAGATCGAGAGGTATCTGAGAAAAATGGTGGACAGTAGTGAGAGGGAAGAATTCATCGACATGGGAGCTGAGCTAATGAAGGTGACATAAAAAAACCCATCTAGTATATATATTTAAGGGTAAATTCCAAAAACAACTCTGAAGTAAGTGTAATTTCTCGAAAAAACCCTCGAACTAAAAGTGGTCGTAGTTAAAACTTCAAAGTTCTAAAAAATGTCAAAATTACCCCTGGCGGGGGCCGCATGTATTAATTCGGCCCCCCGTACTCTCAAATTATTCTTCATTATTTTAAAATAATTTTAAAAAATATCAAATCATATTCAATTCACTTAAAATTTTTACCACATATTCATCACATCATAGGAAGATCACGTAAAAAGTTTCGTGATTTTTTCAAAATTGTTATGATTTAATATAATTTTTTAATAAAATAATGTCATTAAAATTACAATATATTGCACAAGTGTTATAAAATCACGAAACTTTTTTCATTATGTTTCCATAATGTAATAAACATGTGGTAAAAATTTCAAATAAATTGAATATGATTTGTTAGTTTTTAAAAAATTAAATCCTCATTTTTTCTTAAAAAGTCAATTTGAGGCCTTAAAAGATAGATTTTGGGTTCGAAAAAAGCTGTCATGGGGTTGTACCTAAATGATGTGTGTAGATCTACATAATGCACTTGGGTACAACCCCATGACAGCTTTTTCGGGCAAAAAATGTATCGTCTAAAGCCTCAAATTGACGTCTTAAGAAGAAATGATGATTTAATTTTTAAAAAAATACCAAATCATATTCAATTTATTTGACATTTTTACCACATGTTCATTACATCATGGCAAGATAATAAAAAAAATTTTCTTGATTTTATAACACTTGGGTGATATATTGTAATTTTAATGACATTATTTTATAAAAAAATTATATTAAATCATAAAAATTTTGAAAAAATAACGAAACTTTTTATGTTATCTTCCTATGATGTGATGAATATTTTGTAAAAATTTTAAGTGAATTGAATATGATTTGATATTTTTTTAAATTATTTTAAAATAATGAAAAATAATTTGAGAGTGCGGGGGGTCGAATTTCAGCATGCGGCCCCCCGAATTTGTGCGGCCCCCGCATGTTGTATGCAGCCCCCCAAATTTTTTTGTAATTGCACATTCGGGGGCATGCGGCCCCCCGCCAGGGATTATTTTGACACTTTTTAAAACTTTGAGGTTTTGATTGCGACGACTTTTAGTTCGAGGGTTTTTTCGAGAATTACCCTTACTTCATGGTTGTTTTTGGAATTTACCCTATATTTAAGTAAATGTTTGTATTATTAGATGAAGCAAATATCAGTTCAAAGAATTTAATTCAACAGGTTACGAATAACACCATCTGCACCATGGTTACGAGTACAAGATGCTCTGGTAAAAACGAAGTAAGCAGAGAAGATAAGGAAGCTGGTGAAGGAGACGGTAGAAATGGCTTCCAAAGTTTCTTTCGGCGACGTGTTTGGATGGCCGCTGAAGAGGGTAGGTTTCTGGTTATTCGGAGCAAAAGCCAGAGACGTAACCCTAAAGTACGACGCCATTTTAGAGGTCATTCTGAAGCGCCATGAAGAGAGAGGAAAGAGAGAAGGTTATGACAGAGAAGATAAGGATTTAATGGACATCATTCTCAAAGTCTTCTACGATGAAAACGCTGAGTACAAGCTCAACAGAATCAACATCAAGTCTTTCTTGCTTGTAAATACTCTTATTAACTAAATTTTGATACTTCTAAACTTTAAATTTACAATATTTTTATACGGAAAATGAGATGATTATGCTCAGGGACTAAAAAAAAATGTTGTTGTTTATACAGGAACTCTTTCTCGGCGGCACAAGTACACTAACAGAGGTCACACAATGGATAATGGCTGAACTAATCAACCAGCCAGAAGCGATGAAGAGGGTGAGAGAGGAAATCAACACAACCGTCGGCAACAGCAAAAGATTAGTTCAAGAATCCGATCTGCCGAACCTCCCATACTTCCAGGCGGTCGTCAAGGAGAGCTTGAGGCTGCACCCGGCAGCGCCGCTGGCATTCCGGAGGTGCAGTGAGGCAACTAAACTCGACGGCTACGACGTCCCTAAAGAAACTACCATTGCGGTGAATCTGTATTCGATAATGAGAGATCCTCAAGTGTGGGAGAATCCAGACCAGTTCGATCCAGAAAGATTCTTGATTTCTTCCATCAAGTTCGAGATAAAGGGATTGAACTCTACTTATGTGCCGTTCGGAGGGGGGACGAGAGGTTGTCCTGGAGCCGGTTTGGCTTACTCCATGGCCAATATGATGGTTGCGACCTCGGTTCAGTGCTTTGATTGGAAGGTTGATGGCGATGGTGAGGCCATGGTTGATATGGAGGTAGGAGCTGGAGTTAGCTTGCCTTTGGCTAAGCCATTCCGTCTGCAGCCTGTTCTACGTTTCAACCCATATGCTCTTGAAAACTAATGGGTAGCTGCAACGATGGAGTTGATCGAGGATCAAATTTGGTCTTCAAGTTTCCTTTTTTTTTTTTTTTGCAGCCTACTGCATAACTTAAAATAATTTTGTAATAATTTGGAATAATTTGCTTTTACCAAATTGATTGAAGTTTATGAAGTTCTTGACCAGAAATTGTAGTGACTAGCTTTATTAAATTAGATCAAAACCCATTATATTGTTTTAAGTTTTAATCTCTTTTTCTAGTGCTAACCGAGAGAATTAAAAAGCCTGACACAGTAATCCCACTTTCTTAGCACTATCTCATGTATAGTTTGGCAATAAACTTTAAATTGAAGATCTTTTTTCACAATATTACGTCAATGTTAGGCTAACCCCTCCACTAATTGAGGTGAGTCCACTCTTGTCAGTATTAAAAATAAAATAAAATAAACTTGATAAACAATTTTTCGCAATACGTAACTTGTATTCGTCGAGCCTACAGCTCTCCCGTGATTTTCGAGGAGCATCTAATGTATCATTGTCGCACAATGAGATGGAGTTGAAGTAATAATACATACAGGAGAAGAAGAACGGAAGTAAGATATCTATCATGAAAAGTCGATAATCGCATGTTCTTAGAGGCCAGAATCCTTACCCTTAAACTTGCAGTTTAGTGAATAAAACAGAACCGGACCTATTGATCACGTAGTTACCAGCTGCAGATCGGTTACGGCCGGTTGAAGAAAAAAAAAACTTATTGATGTCAAACTAAAGATGGATCAAGACAAGATAAAAAATGGAGGGTTAGTTGCAAATCTAGCATTCAAAGCTGTACACAATTGAAAAAGATCAATATGTTCAGAAGAAGATTTCAGATACCCGAGTCATATAAAAAGATAAAAAACACATCGCCTACTCGAGAAAAAGTTTCCCGACAGGAAAATTTCGCGAGAATGAAAAGTTCTGAAGCTTAGTTATTGCGAACATGTCCCGCCATTACCCAAAAAAAACGAAGTATAAATCTATGAAGTTCTGCATCAACTGAATCTCCCTTGAGGCGCCGGCTCTGGTCCAGGAACGACAATTTTAGTTCCTTTGAGAAGAGAGGAAACCCCTCCAGATTCTGCTTCGTCGTTGGCGATTAGAGCCTTCTTGCTAATGATTCGATAAATCTCTGTAAGGACGGTTAGGAACGAGGATTCGACGTTTGTAGCCTCGAGAGCTGATGTCTCGATGAAGAACAGGTTTTCCCTTTGGGAAAACTCTTTCGCATCCTCGGTGGGTACGGTTCGGAGAGTCCCCAGGTCGGACTTGTTGCCGACGAGTACGATGACGATATTTTTGTCGGCATGGCTCCTCAGTTCTTCTAACCATCGAGCCACATGACCAAAAGACTGTCGCTTTGTGATGTCGTAGACCAGCATCGCCCCCACTGCGCCTCTGTAGTAAGCACTCGTCACAGCCCAGTACCTGAAATCATTAACCATGGAAGACAATCTTAGGTTGAGTGGCCGGAAAATAACAATCTTTTGGCAAAAACATTGGAAAATGAAACATTAAACTACGTGAAAAACATCAAATTTAAGAATGAAAATAGATTGTTTCACAGAAAGCATTCTTTCCCATCAAGAAAAACACAAAGCAAACTATGAACATTTGAAAGGGATGTCATTGGAAACTTGTTCAGTGATAGTTTTGCTCGCATAGTCCAAGTAAATCCTCACGGACAAGGGAGCCCGAGCTCGAGCACGAGCACAGTTGCTTCTTAGCAAAATGCTTAACTTAGCAAAATGCTTAACCGTTCCTACAGCATAAATCATTAGAAACAAGATACTTTTACCCCTTCCGAGTGATACAATCGGTGCAATTAAGTTCCTAAAAAATATATAAATTATTAAATTATTTTCAACTCATAAATTTTCGACTCATAAGTTAAAAATTTTAAAATTGTTAGTAATTTATTATGACATCATAACAAAGAGTTTCAAACTCGGATCTCAACAAAGTGAAGAAATCAACCTCACTTAAAAAAATCTACATGTAAGGGTCCATAGAAATAGATTGGCCTACACGGAAAAGGAATATTAAGTAACGTGGAAATAACTCATAAACTTAATCTTTTGAAATTATTGATAATTTATCTATGTTTAGTGAATCCTAATTTGATATTATATGATATCATTTGTCTTCAGTTCAGGCCAACATTTTTATCCAATAGCTTACGAGGGTTTAACAGTTCGACATATAGAACCATGGCATCGAGATTAGCAGATCAGGCTTATCCAACGGAGTTACAAACTAGGGGTGGGCACGGGCCAGTTCGGTCCGGTTTTGAGCCCGGACCAGTTCTGTCCTGTGACGACCCCGACCCCATGCCAGGGCCACCACGACCTGTGCCGTGACGTGCATACATATTACCCTCGCCCGTTCTCATAAAATTTTTCATTTTTCCTTTCATTTCCTTTTCATTCGCTCATTCATCGTTAGAGAACGGACTCGGGCATTAAATCCATATCTATCGACGTTTGAGCTTTAACTTAAATCGTACCCAAAATGACTCGTCTAAGGTTGGGAATCATCAAAAGAGGCTTAGGACATCAAAACATGTCAATTGGCATGCATGGGGCGCGCCCTTGCATTCGGCGCGCACGCCCACTGTGCACCTTGCGCGCACGCCGCGCCTGTACCGCGCGGCCACGGCGCGCGCCCTGTGTGCTCGTGCCGCGCTACCATCGCGCGCTCACCGCGCGCCTACCCGCTTGCATTCCTGTATCTATCGTCTCAGACCGTGATCCCAGATTCACTTCCAGGTTTTGGAGAAGTTTGCAGAACTCCTTGGGTACAAAGTTGGATTTCAGCACGGTATTTCATCCACAGACTGACGGACAATCTGAGAGAACAATTCAAATACTGGAAGATATGTTAAGATCCTGCGTATTGGAATTTCATGCCCCTTGGAGTAGATATTTGCCACTCGTGGAGTTTGCTTACAACAATAGTTACAAGGCTACAATTGACATGACACCTTATGAAGCTCTGTACGGCAGAAAGTGTAGATCCCCATTGTGTTGGGATGAGGTCGGAGAAACCAAGCTTATCGGCCTTGAGATATTACAGCAGATGTCCGAGGTGATAGCTGCAATCAAGCAACGAATAAAGATTGCTCAGAATCGACAGAAGAGTTATGCAGACCATAGAAGAAGAGACTTAGAGTTCGCTGAGGGCGATGAAGTATTTTTGAAAGTGTCACCTTGCAAAGGTGTAATGAGATTCGGTAAGAAAGGAAAGCTCAGCCCACGGTTTATTGGACCTTTTCCCATCATAAAGCGTGTGGGAAGCATGACCTACAGACTACAGCTGCCAGCATCAATGGATGGAGTTCACAATGTCTTCCACGTTTCGATGCTGAGGAAATGTGTGCGAGATCCAACTCAGATCGTGGAACGGGTGGACTTTGATATCATGCCGACGCTGACATATGAAGAAAGGCCCATACAGATTTTGGACACTTCAGTCAAAGTATTGCGCAACAAAGTGGTTCCGCTGGTGAAGGTTTTATGGTGTAACCATAATGTGGAAGAAGCCACTTGGGAAAGACAACCAATATCCGGACCTCTTTGCTTAGGACAAATTTTGGGGACAAAATTTCTGTTAAGGTGGGTGGAATGTAACACCCGGTATTTTGGCCGTGTAATAATCTGTTGAATTATTGTATGGATTTAAATTGCCATGAATACAGTAACTATTTTATTATAAAATTTTGGAACATTTAGTTAGGGGAGAACCAAACTAATGAATAACTAACCAAAACATGTTAGTTGGTAATGGATGGAAGGGTAAATTGGGAAGGAATTAAGGTTGGTGGGAAGGAACCAATGAACCATCGACACTTGGCAACTTAGTTGAAGAAGCCATGTTCTTTTCTCTCCCCTCCTACGTGAAACCATCACTTTTCTCATATGCTTCATTCTGCTTCCTTCTATTTCTCTCTGTTTTCTCTCATCCGAGTGATTTCAACCTTTCCAAAAGACTCTCATTCTCCAGTTTTTCCAGCGAAGGTTCGTACATTACCGAGACGATCAAGAACATCAACTCTACAACAAACAGGTAAGTTCATATCTGTTGGTTGACCCTACATCACGGAGGTACTAGGTTTTCTGTTCTGTCGGGTTGTTTTGGGTAGAAGAGTAGAGTTATGTTCTGAAATGTCTGGCTTTGATTTACTTTCTGTTGTCTTATTTCTGTTGTCCACCAGTTTAAGTTCAAGCACCGTTCATGCATACACGTTTTCTCTGAAAGACATGCAAATGTTTTCTGTACACTGTTTGAAACTAAACAAGATAAAATCTGACTGAAATGTATTGGTTAAGTGCGGGACGGGGACTGGCCCCCAGATCTGTTTCTGTTCTGTTCTGTATTACTGTTTGTGCCTGATAGTGCACCCACTGTCGCCCACTGAAACATAATGTTCCCACTTATACCCCTCTGCCACTGAAACGTAATGTTCTGTACTGTCACTGTTTTTCTGAAAAGTTTCATGCATAGCATATGCATCACTGCATTTTATATGTTCTTATTGAGTTTTAGACTCATAGGTGAACTCCTGATGTAGGTATTGAACCAGAAAATGAGGACTTTGTGCCTCAGTCTGATGAATAGGTGGCTAGTGGTTCGAGCTCTCGGGTTGGTTGTGGCTGTCAGACAAATTCCCGATTGAGAGAGTGAAATTCTAAACTATGTTCTGTTTATGTATTTAAAAACTTCTGTTTTGGAAATTCTGTAAATATATGTTAGGTTCTGTACTGATCCTCAGATTTTAAAACAATGCATAGATTTTGATGTCCAAGTTTTAAAAAAAAAAAACTGTTGTATTTGACAGTTGAATTCATGTTCTGAATGTTTTAGAATTTGTTAGGAGATATTTTCTGTTAGTTTGTGCATGGATGACTTTTGGTTTTGGAACTATCCATGCAGTCTGTTTTTTGAATATGTCAATTGTAAAGTATGTCCTACAACCTTGTTTAGAATCAGGTATTGAGGGTCTACAACTTTCATGCCTTCTGTCTGTGCTGTATTTGATAGTTGAATTATGTTCTGAAGTATTCTGAAAATGGTTTGGAATATTTTTTGTTAGTCTATGCATGGATGGTCTCTGGTTTTTTAAGCTATCTATGCAGAGTGATTATTCCTAAGTTTCTGTTATGTCTTCTGTTGTGTTCGAGAACCATGTTTTGCAGTGGTTTGAGAATCTGAGACTTTTAGGTCTTCTGTTTTTATGCTCTTTGTCTGTGTGTCTTCCTGTTGAAAGTTGTCAAATTGTGCCTTAAAAACTACATCTTCCGATTTCATCCACCGCTAGCCCTTCTAAAAATCACATCCACCGATGTTTTAAAATCACAACTGCCCGCTGCCCTGTTTGATTCGCTGCCTTTAGAAATCATGTCCACCGCTGCCCGCTCCTCTTTAGAAATTTCATCCACCACTGCCCTTTTAAATTGCGTCTTCCGCCTGACGTCATCCATCTTCCGGCTGACGTCATCACCTCATCCGACTTCATCTGCTGCCTGCGTCTTCCGCCTGACGTCATCCATCTTTCGGCTGACGTCATCCCCTCATCCGATTCCATCTGCTGCCTGCGTCTTCTGGCTGACGTCATCCATCTTCCGGCTGACGTCATCCCCTCATCCAATTTCATTTGCTGCCTGTATCTTTCGGCTGACATCATCCATCTTCCGGATGACATCATCTCTGCTTTTGCCTTCAAAACTACATCATCCGACAGACTCTTTTCGCCAGTCTTCCGCCTTGCCTCCTGTTTTATTTGGTTTATTTATTATCTAAATTCACAGCTGCCCTTTTAAAACTAAGTCTTCCGCCTTGCCTCCTGTTTTATTTGGTTTATTTATTATCTAAATTCACCGCTGCCCTTTTTAAACTAAGTCTTCCGCCTGAGTCTTCCGCCAATATTTCCAGTAATTCCTTGCCATTCCTGTCTGTTTATTTCTCTATCTGTTTGTTTTATCGTTCATCTCTGTTTCCTGTTTTTACCATTTTCTTCTCACATGTTTTGCTGCACTCTTCAGATTTCTCCTTGCCTGATATTCTAAATGTCCAAAGACTAGTTTACTTCTGTCTCCTCTTTTCTTCAGTTTGTTATTTATGTGGTTCAAAGTTGCCAACATGTTTTCTGATTTTGTTCCAAGTATTCTGATTCCCTTCTGTTGTTTATCCTGTAGTTCATTTCTAACTGTTCTTTCCATTTCGATTTTGTCTCCAGAGAACTCTCCCTCCCCATCAATATTTTAAAAGTATAATGTTAAAAAAAAAAAACTGTTGTATTTGACAGTTGAATTCATGTTCTGAATGTTTTAGAATTTGTTAGGAGATATTTTCTGTTAGTTTGTGCATGGATGACTTTTGGTTTTGGAACTATCCATACAGTCTGTTTTTTTGAATATGTCAATTGTAAAGTATGTCCTACAACCTTGTTTAGAATCAGGTATTGAGGGTCTACAACTTTCATGCCTTCTGTCTGTGCTGTATTTGACAGTTGAATTCATGTTCTGAATGTTTTAGAATTTGTTAGGAGATATTTTCTGTTAGTTTGTGCCTGATAGTGCACCCACTGCCACTGAAACGTAATGTTCTGTACTGTCACTGTTTTTCTGAAAAGTTTCATGCATAGCATATGCATCACTGCATTTTATATGTTCTTATTGAGTTTTAGACTCATAGGTGAACTCCCTGATGTAGGTATTGAACCAGAAAATGAGGACTTTGTGCCTCAGTCTGATGAATAGGTGGCTGGTGGTTCGAGCTCTCGGGTTTGTTGTGGCTGTCAGACAATTCCCGATTGAGAGAGTGAAATTCTAAACTATGTTCTGTTTATGTATTTAAAAACTTCTGTTTTGGAAATTCTGTAAATATATGTTAGGTCTTGTACTGATCCTCAGATTTTAAAACAATGCATAGATTTTGATGTCCAAGTTTTTTAAAAAAACTGTTGTATTTGACAGTTGAATTCAGTTCTGCAATGTTTTAGAATTGTTAGGATATATTTTTGTTAGTTTGTGCATGGATGATTTTTGGTTTTGGAACTCCATGCAGTCTGTTTTCTTTGAATCTGTCAATTGTAAAGTATGTCCTACAACCTGTTAGAATCGGGTATTGAGGGTCTACATTTCATGCCTTCTGTCTGTGCTGTATTTGACTAGTTGAATTATGTTCTGAAGTATTATGAAAGGTTTGGAATATTTTTGTTAGTCTATGCATGGATGGTCTCTGGTTTTTTAAGCTATCTAATGCAGAGTGATATTCCTAAGTTTCTGTTATGTCTTTCTGTTGTGTTCGAGAACCATGTTTTGAAGTGGTTTTGAGAATCTGAGACTTTTAGGCCTTCTGTTTTTATGCTCTCTTGTCTGTGTGTCTTCCTGTTGAAAGTTGTCAAATTGTGCCTTAAAAACTACATCTTCCGATTTCATCCACCGCTGCCCTTCTAAAAATCACATCCACCGATGTTTAAAATCACAACTACCGCTGCCTGTTTGATTTGCTGCCTTTAGAAATCATGTCCACCGCTGCCCGCTCCTCTTTAGAAATTTCATCCACCACTGCCCTTTTAAATTGCGTCTTCCGCCTGACGTCATCCATCTTCCGGCTGACGTCATCACCTCATCCGACTTCATCTGCTGCCTGCGTCTTCCGCCTGACGTCATCCATCTTTCGGCTGACGTCATCCCCTCATCCGATTCCATCTGCTGCCTGCGTCTTCTGGCTGACGTCATCCATCTTCCGGCTGACGTCATCCCCTCATCCAATTTCATTTGCTGCCTGTATCTTTCGGCTGACATCATCCATCTTCCGGATGACATCATCTCTGCTTTTGCCTTCAAAACTACATCATCCGACAGACTCTTTTCGCCAGTCTTCCGCCTTGCCTCCTGTTTTATTTGGTTTATTTATTATCTAAATTCACAGCTGCCCTTTTAAAACTAAGTCTTCCGCCTTGCCTCCTGTTTTATTTGGTTTATTTATTATCTAAATTCACCGCTGCCCTTTTTAAACTAAGTCTTCCGCCTGAGTCTTCCGCCAATATTTCCAGTAATTCCTTGCCATTCCTGTCTGTTTATTTCTCTATCTGTTTGTTTTATCGTTCATCTCTGTTTCCTGTTTTTACCTATTTTCTTCTCACATGTTTTGTTGTACTCTTCAGATTTCTCCTTGCCTGATATTCTAAATGTCCAAAGACTAGTTTACTTCTGTCTCCTCTTTTCTTCAGTTTGTTATTTATGTGGTTCAAAAGTTGCCAACATGTTTTCTGATTTTGTTCCAAGTATTCTGATTCCCTTCTGTTGTTTATCCTGTAGTTCAGTTTCTAACTGTTCTTTCCATTTCGATTTTGTCTCCAGAGAACTCTCCCTCCCCATCAATATTTTAAAAGTATAATGTTAAAAAAAAAATATAGTCTGAGTTTTCTGTTATGTCCCGGAGTGATGGCTTGACTCTCTGACCCCGATCGGGTTCGGTCCCGGGCCGTCACAGTTATGGTATCAGAGCGACAAGGTTTTAAAAACGATTCTGTAAAATGTCTGACTGCACAACCCGCCACGTGAGATCGCTCCACCAACTGTAAGTGTTTATATTCGCGTAAAAGTCCTGTTTATTAAATTAGGTTATCCTGTTTTTAAAAATGGTGAGAGGGCATCGGGAAGAGTCAAGCGAAAGCTCTCGTGCCATTGACCGACTAACTGAACTGGTGGGTGTACAGTCCCGTATGGTTGAACGTTTGATTGCCAGAGAAGATAACGGAAATAACAACCATGGTAATGCTCCGCGTGACACCAGTGGAGATAGATTCAGAAGACTCCAGCCGCCTGCATTCGAAGGACTATCTACTGATCCGATTCATGCTGAAGAATGGGTTAGGCAGATTGAACAGATGTTTAACTATGCCGAGGTGGAGGAGAGCAAGAAGGTTACATGTGCCGCGTTTCATCTCACCAAGAGTGCTGGATTCTGGTGGGACACAGTACGGTCGACTACTATGGCATTAAGCTGGGAAGGATTCAAGAATATCTTCTATGAAAAGTATTTCAACCGTGGTGTGAGGAAGGAGAAGTTGGTTGAATTTTCTTGGCTACGACAATACGGATCAGTGGCCGAATATGTCTAGAGGTTTGAATCATTATCCTGCTATGCACCTCATTTAGTGGCCACTGGTAAGAATAAGGTGCACCAATTCATTCAAGGTTTGAAGCTAGACCTCTTACGAGGAATTTCATACGGGGGATTTGATGAGGCCCCGTATACGAAGGTGGTGGCCAAGGCTTACCAGTTAAAAGCCTTGGAAATGAAATCCCAGAGACAAAGGGATTCATCAAGGGGGATTATTCGGAATGCCCCTAAACAGCAACAACAACAACAAAGGGGTCAAAATTTACAACCTCAACAGCAACAGAACAGGGGCATTAAGAGGCCCAATGAGACCATCATTTATCAAGACAAAGGAAAGAGACCAATGGGGGCTCCTCAACTTCCAGCATGCCCAAAATGCCAGAAAATTCATAGAGGGGAGTGCAGACTTATTACCGGCCATTGTTTCCGATGTGGCAAAGGAGGCCATCATGTTCGGGATTGCCCGATGCCGGACATGAGACCAAACCTTGCCGTACCAAGAGTTTTTGCAATGATGAAGGATGTTGATGATGCCGCTCCACACACAGTAATTACAGGTACAATTTTGATATGTGATGCACCTGCTTATACCTTGTGGGACACGGGGGCCACACAATCGTTTGTGGCAGGAGACTTTGTGGTTAGACAGAAGGTTATTTGTACGCCGTCAGATCAGCCCTACAGCATTATGCTACCATCTGGAGAGTTTATGCACTCCGAGCAGGTTGTATGGGGTGATATAGTGTCAGTAGGAGACCAGAAGTTGTATGCCAGTCTTATCGTTATCGGTATGAAAGGATACGACGTTATTCTGGGGATGGACTGGCTGTTTAGACATCATGCCACCATCAACTGCAGGTCCGAGCTCGTGTCTTTTAAGCGCCCGAACGAGGTAGAGTTCTTCTATCAGGCAATACCAAAGAAACGTAATATGCTTGTTATATCTTCCTTGAAAGCTCAGCAGCTGATGAGGTCAGGATGTATGAGTTTTCTCGCCCACGTAGTAGACGTTGAAAGACAAGTGAGGTGGAACTTCAAAGTATTCCGGTAGTTCGAGACTTCTCAGAGGTTTTCTTAGATGACTTACCAGGATTACCACCTGATCGTGAAATCGAGTTTGAAATTGACATATATCCTGGTGCTGAACCAATATCGAAGAATTCGTACCGCATGGCGCCAATAGAGCTGAGGGAGTTGAAAGCTCAGCTGAAGGAATTGGTGGACAAGGGTTTTGTGCGCCCTAGTTTCTCTCCGTGGGGTGCTCCCATCTTGTTCGTCAAGAAGAAGGATGGGTCCCTACGAATGTGCATTGATTATCGGGAGCTGAACAAGTTGACCATCAGGAATAAGTACCCATTGCCGAGGATCGATGATTTGTTTGACCAGCTGCAAGGAGCTCGGGTATTCTCAAAAATTGACTTGCGCTCCAGTTATTACCAGTTAAAGGTTAGGGCTGAAGATATTCCAAAGATTGCCTTCAGAACTCAGTACGGACATTATGAGTTTTTGGTGATGTCGTTCGGGTTGACTAATGCCCCCGGAGCATTTATGGACTTGATGAATAGGATATTCCAGGAGTTCTTGGACAAATTTGTAATCGTCTTCATTGACGACATCCTGGTTTATTCTCGGAACGAGGAAGAGCATAAAGAGCACTTGGCTATTGTGTTGTCAACTCTAAAACAGCATCAATTATATGCCAAGCTATCAAAGTGTGAATTCTGGTTGAGTAGGATTAACTTCCTAGGCCACGTGGTGTCTGCAGAGGGAGTTTCCGTGGATCCAGCCAAGATTCTGGCAGTGAAGGAATGGCCGAGACCGAGAAATGCCAGTGAGGTACGGAGCTTTTTCGGACTAGCTGGTTATTACAGAAATTTTATCAAGGAATTTTCTGTGATAGCAAAACCTATGACCAGCCTAACGAGGAAAGACATCAAGTTCAAGTGGTCTGAAGCTTGTGAGATGAGTTTTCAGACATTTAAACAGAAGTTAACCACTGCTCCCCTATTAGTATTGCCAGTTGAAGATGGCAAATTCAGTGTATATTGTGATGCTTCCAAGGTTCGCTTGGGATGTGTACTGATGCAGGGGGGAAAGTGGTGGCATATGCATCCGGGAAATTGAAGAACCATGAACAAAACTACCCCACTCACGACCTTGAATTAGCGGCGGTTGTATTCGCGCTGAAAGTATGGAGACACCACTTATACGAACAATCATGCCAGGTGTTTTCTAATCGCAAGAGTTTAAAATACATATTCACTCAAAAGGAGTTAAACATGAGGCAAATGAGGTGGTTAGAATTTGTAAAAGATTACGATGTTGAGATCAAGTACCATCCTGGTAAAGCTAATGTGGTAGCTGATGCACTGAGCAAAATGCCAGCTACTATGCAGCCAGTTATGTCGGCCGTATCAATGCCTTTGAGGACAGAGATACAGAAGTTCGATATAGAGATAGTTTCTGGGCTGTCGGCCATACTAGCAAACTTGACGTTGCGGCCCACCGTCCTGGACCAAATTAAGGAGGCCCAGAAGACCTATTCAAAGGAGATGGCTGATATTGTGAGCAAGTTACCTATGGCCTCTTCCGATTTCAGTTACTCGAGAGATGGTATTCTGAAGTTCAAAAACAGATGGTATGTTCCGAAAGACGAAGAGCTACGGAAGCACATCTTGTCGGAAGCCCATTCATCTTCTTTCTCTGTGCATCCTGGAAGCACAAAGATGTATCAAGATTTGAAACTTCGCTTCTGGTGGCCGAATATGAAGAATAAAGTGGCCAAATATGTGGAGTCGTCCATGATATGCCAACAGGTCAAAGCTGAACATCAACGACCAAGTGGAACGCTTCAGCCTCTCCTGATCCCCGAATGGAAATGAGAGAACATAACGATGGATTTTGTTGTTGGCCTACCAAGAACAGCTAAGGGACATAATGGAATTTGGGTCATAGTGGACAGATTGACTAAGTCGGCCCACTTTCTACCTGTGAAGACGACGTACTCCATGGATCAGTACGCAGAGCTGTATATTAATGAGATTATTAAGCTGCATAGCATTCCTATATCGATCGTCTCAGACCGTGATCCCAGATTCACTTCCAGGTTTTGGAGAAGTTTGCAGAACTCCTTGGGTACAAAGTTGGATTTCAGCACGGCATTTCATCCACAGACTGACGGACAATCTGAGAGAACAATTCAAATACTGGAAGATATGTTAAGATCCTGCGTATTGGAATTTCATGCCCTTGGAGTAGATATTTGCCACTCGTGGAGTTTGCTTACAACAATAGTTACCAGGCTACAATTGGCATGGCACCTTATGAAGCTCTGTACGGCAGAAAGTGTAGATCCCCATTTTGTTGGGATGAGGTCAGAGAAACCAAGCTTATCGGCCCTGAGATATTACAGTAGATGTCCGAGGTGATAGCTGCAATCAAGCAACGAATAAAGATTGCTCAGAATCGACAGAAGAGTTATGCGGACCATAGAAGAAGAGACTTAGAGTTCGCTGAGGGCGATGAAGTATTTTTGAAGGTGTCACCTTTCAAAGGTGTAATGAGATTCGGTAAAAAGAAAAGCTCAGCCCACGGTTCATTGGACCTTTTCCCATCATAAAGCGTGTGGGAAGCATGACCTACAGACTACAGCTGCCAGCATCAATGGATGGAGTTCACAATGTCTTCCACGTTTCGATGCTGAGGAAATGTGTGCGAGATCCAACTCAGATCGTGGAACAGGAGGACTTTGATATCATGCCGACGCTGATATATGAAGAAAGGCCCATACAGATTTTGGACACTTCAGTCAAAGTATTGCGCAACAAAGTGATTCCGCTGGTAAAGGTTTTATGGCGTAATCATAATGTGGAAGAAGCCACTTGGGAAAGACAACCAATATCCGGACCTCTTTGCTTAGGCAAATTTTGGGGACAAAATTTCTGTTAAGGTTGGTGGAATGTAACACCCGGCATTTTGGCCGTGTAATAATCTGTTGAATTATTGTATGGATTTAAATTGCCATGAATACAGTAACTATTTTATTATAAAATTTTGGAACATTTAGTTAGGGGAGAACCGAACTAATGACTAACTAAACAAAACATGTTAGTTGGTAATGGATGGAAGGGTATATTGGGAAGGAATTAAGGTTGGTGGGAAGGAACCAATGAACCATCGACACTTGGCAACTTGTTGAAGAAGCCATGTTCTTTTCTCTCCCCTCCTACATGAAACCTTCACTTTTCTCATATGCTTCCTTCTGCTTCCTTCTATTTCTCTATGTTTTCTCTTCTCCGAGCGATTTCAACCTTTCCAAAAGACTCTCATTCTCCAGTTTCTCCAGCGAAGGTTCGTACATTACCGAGACGATCAAGAACATCAACTCTACAGCAAACAGGTAAGTTCATATCTGTTGGTTGGCCCTACATCACGGAGGTACTAGGTTTTCTGTTCTGTCGGGTTGTTTTGGGTAGAAGAGTAGAGTTATGTTCTGAAATGTCTGGCTTTGATTTACTTTCTGTTGTCTTATTTCTGTTGTCCGCCAGTTTAAGTTCAAGCACCGTTCATGCATACACGTTGTCTTTGAAAGACATGCAAATGTTTTCTGTACACTGTTTGAAACTAAACAAGATAAAATCTGACTGAAATGTATTGGTTAAGTGTGGGATGGGGACTGGCCCCCAGATCTGTTTCTGTTCTGTTCTGTATTACTGTTTGTGCCTAATAGTGCACCCACTGTTCGCCAGTTCCCCTATAAGCCCCACTTATATCCCTCTGCCACTGAAACGTAATGTTCTGTACTGTCACTGTTTTTCTGAAAAGTTTCATGCATAGCATATGCATCACTGCATTTTATATGTTCTTATTGAGTTTTAGACTCATAGGTGAACTCCCTGATGTAGGTATTGAACCAGAAAATGAGAACTTTGTGCCTCAGTCTGATGAATAGGTGGCTGGTGGTTCGAGCTCTCGGGTTGGTTGTGGTTGTCAGACAAATTACTGACTGAGAGAGTGAAATTCTAAACTATGTTCTGTTTATGTATTTAAAAACTTCTGTTTTGGAAATTCTGCAAATATATGTTAGGTTCTGTACTGATCTCAGATTTTAAAACAATGCATAGATTTTGATGTCCAAGTTTTTTTTTTAAAAAACTGTTGTATTTGACAGTTAATTCATGTTCTGAATGTTTTAGAATTTGTTAGGAGATATTTTCTGTTAGTTTGTGCATGGATGACTTTTGGTTTTGGAACTATCCATGCAGTCTGTTTCTTTGAATTTGTCAATTGTAAAGTATGTCCTACAACCTTGTTTAGAATCGGGTATTGAGGGTTTACAACTTTCATGCCTTCTGTCTGTACTGTATTTGACAGTTGAATTATGTTCTGAAGTATTCTGAAATGGTTTGGAATATTTTTTGTTAGTCTATGCATGGATGGTCTCTGGTTTTTTGAGCTATCTATGCAGAGTGATTATTCCTAAGTTTCTGTTATGCCTTCTGTTGTGTTCGAGAACCATGTTTTGAAGTGGTTTGAGAATCTGAGACTTTTAGGTCTTCTGTTTTTATGCTCTCTATCTGTGTGTCCTCCTGTTGAAAGTTGTCAAATTGTGCCTTAAAAACTACATCTTCCGATTTCATCCACCGCTGCGTTTCTAAAAATCACATCCACCGATGTTTTAAAATCACAACTGCCTGCTGCCCGTTTGATTCGCTGCCTTTAGAAATCATGTCCACCGCTGCCCGCTCCTCTTTAGAAATTTCACCCACCGCTGCCCTTTTAAATTGCGTCTTCTGCCTGATGTCATCCATCTTCCGGCTGACGTCATCACGTCATCCTACTTCATCTGCTGCCTGCGTCTTCCACCTGACGTCATCCATTTTTCGGCTGACGTCATCCCCTCATCCGATTCCATCTGCTGCCTGCGTCTTTCGGCTGACGTCATCAATCTTCCGGCTGACGTCATCCCCTCATCCGATTTCATTTGCTGCCTGTATCTTCCGGCTGACGTCATCCATCTTCCGGCAGACGTCATCTCCGCTTCTGCCTTCAAAACTACATCATCCGACAGACTCTTTCCGCCAGTCTTCTGCCTTGCCTCCTGTTTTATTTGGTTTAATTATTATCTAAATTCACCGCTGCCCTTTTTAAACTAAGTCTTCCGCCAGTCTTCCGCCTGAGTCTTTCGCCAATATTTCCAGTAATTCCCTGCCATTCCTGTCTGTTTATTTCTTTATCTGTTTATTTTATCGTTCATCTCTGTTTCCTATTTTTACCATTTTCTTCTCACATGTTTTGCTGCACTCTTCAAATTTCTCCTTGCCTGATATTCTAAATGTCCAAAGACTAGTTTACTTTTATCTCCTGTTTTCTTCAGTTTAATATTTATGTGGTTCAAAAGCCGCCAACATGTTTTCTGATTCCCTTCTGTTGTTTATCTTGTAGTTCAGTTTCTAACTGTTCTTCCCATTTCGGTTTTGTCTCCAGAGAACTCTCCCTCCCCGTCAATGTTTTAAAAGTATAATGTTAAAAAAAAAATAATATAGTCTAAGTTTTCTGTTATGTCCCGAAGTGATGGCTTGACTCTCTGACCCCGATCGGGTTCGGTCCCGGGCCGTCACAGTCATCCTCACCTTGCTCAATATCACCTACACCATAAAGACGCCTATGAGATAAATCTCAGTAAATTCTACGTAAATGCCAATGCATGAATATGTTATGCAATGCTATAAAATAGTCCATCCATATCATTTCATTTATCAGTACGTGACGGTCTATAGTTATCTAGGCAGCACTCGACAGATGGATAGGGCACATCAAGCGGTTAGATTGCCCACACCATCTGAAGGGAGGAAAACCCGCTTACCACGGATGCCAGGTCTGAACCTCATCCCCGATAACCCCATGCGTTGTTTACATGATATTTTATTTGTAACACCCGGCATTTTTGGCCAGGAAATTATCCCGCGAACTATCGATCGGGATTAGGCTTATATTAATATATTGTATATTTTGGTGAAATTTGTTGGAATGTTTAGTGAAAAACTAAACTATGGAGTAACCAAAACAAATCTTTAGTTAGAACCAATTGAGGGGCAGTCTAGGTAGGAATTAAGGTAGGTGGGAGGAAGCCAATGGATGGCTGCCAAATGTCCATAACTTACTGAGAAACCTACCTATTGTCTTCTCTTCAATTCTTTTCTACGGGAGACCTTCCATTTTCTCCATCTCCTCTTCTCTGTTCTCTCTTCCAGACGACTGAGACAAATCTCCAAAACTTGTTTCTCCTGTTTTCTTCTGTTTCCTTCAGCAAAGGTAATCATCTAACCTCGTTAACAAGTTTGGACATATTAAAATGTGAGTTTTGTCGAAGTTTAGGGTTATGATATTTGGACAAGCTCACTGTCTTTGTATGAAAACACGTTGGTGTGTTTTCTAAAGGTTTGAATGGGGTTTGAAGCATATTCTACTAAGTTATTAGTTAGCATTTGCAGCTTTGTTAAATTCCCTTTTCGTGCGCGTCATAGGTTCGTGCATCATCTTGGTTTCACAAGCAAAGCTTGCTGCTTTTCGGACTACAGGTAAGTTCATTTTCGTAGGTTGGCTCTTAAGGCCCTACAACACGGAGGTACTAGGTTTTCATTTCTGTCGAGTTGTTTCGGGTAGAAAAGTTAGAGTTACGTCCTGAGTTATCTGCTTTTTCCTTATGTTCTGCTGTTTTATTCATGTTGTCTGCTATTTTAAGTTCAAGCACTGTAAATGCTTAAGCATACACGATTTTCTTGAAAGACATGCAAAAGTTTTCTGTGCACGGTTTTGAAGTTAAGAAGGATAAAAACTCTGACTGTAATGTACCGGTTAAGTGTGGGACCGGGACTGGTGTTCTGCTCTGAATTTCCAGTGCCTTATAGTGCACTTCTGTTACGCCTGTTCCCCTATAAGCCCCACTTTCTGACAGATAAAAAGTAATGTTCTGCACTGTCACTGAATTTTGAAAGTTCATGCATGGCATGTTCATCACTGCATTTTTATATGTTTTTACTGAGCTCTAGGCTCATAGTTGAACTCTCTGATGTAGGTACGGATCCCGTGGATGAGGACTTTGTGCCTCAGTTCGACAAATAGGTAGCTGGTGGCTCGAGCTTTAGGTGGTGGTTGCGGCAGCCAGACATATTTCTATCCCGAGGTTTAAGTTTTTAAAACAAAGTTCATGTCTGTAAACTCTACTGGGATTCTGGTGTTTTGTTTTTGAAAAAACTTTGTTGGAAATTTGGATAATGTATAGGTTTGGTGTCTAAGTATTTAAAACCTCTGTTTGACAGTTGTATCTATGTTTTGAAAACATTCTGGAACTGCTTGAGTTCTTCCTTTTTAGGTTATGCATGGATACTCTCGAACTTTAGAGCTATCCATACAGTTCGTTTTTCTTGAATTTCTATCATCTGTAAAAGCATGTTTTACAACCTTGTTTTGAATCAGGTTTTGAGCGTCTGAAACTTCAATGCATCTGTTTTTATGCTTCCTGTTCGTATGCCCTTCCTGTTAAAAGTTGTCAAATTTTGTCTTTAAAACTACATCTTCCGATCACATCCACCGCTGTTTTTAAAATCACTTCTACCGTTGCCCGTTTGAAAATCACATCCACCGCTGCTTTTAAATCACTTCTACCGCTGCACGTTTTAAAAACACATCACCGCTGCTTTTAAATCACTTATACACGCTGCCCGTTTAAAATCACATCTACCGCTGCCTTTAAAATCACTTCTACCGTTGCCCGTTTAAAAATCACATCCACCGCTGCTTTTAAAATCACTTCTACCGTTGCCCGTTTGAAAATCACATCCACCGCTGCTTTTAAAATCACTTCTACCGCTGCCCGTTTAAAAATCACATCCACCGCTGCTTTTAAAATCACTTCTACCGCTGCCCGTTTGAAAATCACATCCACCGCTGCTTTTAAAATCACTTCTACCGTTGCCCGTTTGAAAATCACATCCACCGCTGCTTTTAAAATCACTTCTACCGTTGCCCGTTTGAAAATCACATCCACCGCTGCTTTTAAAATCACTTCTACCGTTGCCCGTTTGAAAATCACATCCACCGCTGCTTTTAAAATCACTTCTACCGTTGCCCGTTTGAAAATCACATCCACCGCTGCTTTTAAAATCACTTCTACCGTTGCCCGTTTGAAAATCACATCCACCGCTGCTTTTAAAATCACTTCTACCGTTGCCCGTTTGAAAATCACATCCACCGCTGCTTTTAAAATCACTTCTACCGTTGCCCGTTTGAAAATCACATCCACCGCTGCTTTTAAAATCACTTCTACCGTTGCCCGTTTGAAAATCACATCCACCGCTGCTTTTAAAATCACTTCTACCGTTGCCCGTTTGAAAATCACATCCACCGCTGCTTTTAAAATCACTTCTACCGTTGCCCGTTTGAAAATCACATCCACCGCTGCTTTTAAAATCACTTCTACCGTTGCCCGTTTGAAAATCACATCCACCGCTGCTTTTAAAATCACTTCTACCGTTGCCCGTTTGAAAATCACATCCACCGCTGCTTTTAAAATCACTTCTACCGTTGCCCGTTTGAAAATCACATCCACCGCTGCTTTTAAAATCACTTCTACCGTTGCCCGTTTGAAAATCACATCCACCGCTGCTTTTAAAATCACTTCTACCGTTGCCCGTTTGAAAATCACATCCACCGCTGCTTTTAAAATCACTTCTACCGTTGCCCGTTTGAAATCACATCCACCGCTGCTTTTAAAATCACTTCTACCGTTGCCCGTTTGAAAATCACATCCACCGCTGCTTTTAAAATCACTTCTACCGTTGCCCGTTTGAAATCACATCCACCGCTGCTTTTAAAATCACTTCTACCGTTGCCCGTTTGAAATCACATCCACCGCTGCTTTTAAAATCACTTCTACCGTTGCCCGTTTGAAAATCACATCCACCGCTGCTTTTAAAATCACTTCTACCGTTGCCCGTTTGAAATCACATCCACCGCTGCTTTTAAAATCACTTCTACCGTTGCCCGTTTGAAAATCACATCCACCGCTGCTTTTAAAATCACTTCTACCGTTGCCCGTTTGAAATCACATCCACCGCTGCTTTTAAAATCACTTCTACCGTTGCCCGTTTGAAATCACATCCACCGCTGCTTTTAAAATCACTTCTACCGTTGCCCGTTTGAAATCACATCCACCGCTGCTTTTAAAATCACTTCTACCGTTGCCCGTTTGAAATCACATCCACCGCTGCTTTTAAAATCACTTCTACCGTTGCCCGTTTGAAATCACATCCACCGCTGCTTTTAAAATCACTTCTACCGTTGCCCGTTTGAAAATCACATCCACCGCTGCTTTTAAAATCACTTCTACCGTTGCCCGTTTGAAATCACATCCACCGCTGCTTTTAAAATCACTTCTACCGTTGCCCGTTTGAAAATCACATCCACCGCTGCTTTTAAAATCACTTCTACCGTTGCCCGTTTGAAAATCACATCCACCGCTGCTTTTAAAATCACTTCTACCGTTGCCCGTTTGAAAATCACATCCACCGCTGCTTTTAAAATCACTTCTACCGTTGCCCGTTTGAAAATCACATCCACCGCTGCTTTTAAAATCACTTCTACCGTTGCCCGTTTGAAAATCACATCCACCGCTGCTTTTAAAATCACTTCTACCGTTGCCCGTTTGAAAATCACATCCACCGCTGCTTTTAAAATCACTTCTACCGTTGCCCGTATAGAACACCAAAGTAAGTCTAACGCTTAGCAAGCAGGGAAATAATGCACAACAACACACTAACTGCTCGACTCAACCCTAACATGTAGTTTCTACACACTCAGTTGCTTTCTTTTCATTTAGGTTGCATTTATCTTTCACTTTCATGTTAATCAAGTAGGCACACGTCCCAACACAATCCTGGACGGCCACGCCTTGACCCACGGAGCAAGACCGGAGGCACACGCCCTAACACAATCCTGGACAGCCAACCAAATCTCCCCTAATCGATCGTAGAATCCTCATTGTGCCTTCAAGCACGAACATATCGAGCCATTCATACTCACGACACATTACATACATTATCATAGCATCTCAAGTAAAATCCCCCGCGGGGTGCTCAGCGAGCCACGAGCCCGACGAGGCTATTCTACTCAAGACCAAGTTGCATATCAATTTTCTTATCTTTCAATTCATTCTCACCACTCAAGTATGCAAAACACGTGGTTTCGTAGTTAGAAAACAATGATGCATGACACACGATGCATGACACAAATTAAAACACAGCAAACAAACAAACAATCCCTACCGTTCTATGGTGTAGGCCCATAGGCAACAAACAAGCACTCCACTACTTACCTGGTGTCCTAGCCCACTGAGGATATTCAGTTACCTGTCCACCTACGGCTCGATCTACGACAAATATTCAAATTTCATTAAAATCAAGTCTACATTCACCAATTACTCTCAAACTACTATTTTTAGCCTAATCCAACTAAAACCTAACTAAACGGCCACTAATTTGGGTTCGGTAAAAACCGACCCAAAACTTCGAATGTGCGTAACTTTTACGTCGGTTATCGGAATCGAACGATTCCAGCGGCCACGTACTCCTCTAATAACCTATTTTAACCTGCCAAAATGAATTTAAAAACGACCGTAGCTAGGTAAAAATTGGCAAAACCCGATTCTACCGTAAACCAAAAATTTCCCTTTTCTAGTTTTTCATCAATTCTCATCCAATTACTCACCAATCAACTACCCTCACACCCAATTAACATAATCTAACCAAAATTCAAAGACTTCACGCAACAAAACCAGAAATGCCCGAACAGGGCTTCCTGATTTTTGCCCAAATAGGGTTCATCACGGCCAGGCGATGAAAGCCGGACCAAGGGTCGGCAAACCCACGCCGGAAACAATCACAAACCGCCGGTGATCGGAGCCAAAACTGGCTTGTCACTCACGGCCTCGAACAGAGAGGAAAACAGGGGAAAATCGAGCTTACCCGTCTGTTTCGGTGCGGAGACAGGCCGGAACTCGCTCGCCGCCGTCACCTGACCGGAAAATCTCAAAAATCAGCGGTGAACCAGTCACCGATCGTCGCTCGCTTCTCTCCCTTCTTCTCCGATTGCGAGCGGGTTCGTCGAACCCGAACAACAGAATGGCTCCTTCGAGCCATTCTATTGTTTTAATTAATAATAATAATAATAATAATAGTAATACTAATCTTATTAAACATTAGTAAACCCTCATTTACCGTTTTGCCCTCCCGTGTTTTCGACCATTTCGAATTTTGTTAAATCTCGTTCTTAAATTATAACCCCCGGCTTAATTTCATTGGGATTACCCGAACCTAAATTAAGAAACCATTCACTTTTCTTTTAAATTAATTGAAACAACCTATTTTATTATTCTTTTATTTTCTCTCAAATTTTTCCTTTAAAAATCCCGGGTGTTACAATCCACCCTCCTTACAAAAATTTTGTCCTCAAAATTTGTATATCCTAGGTATTCCTCAACTTATTCATCTCAACTCTACCCTCTTAACTTAGAGTTGCCACACTAAGTCTTAACTACTTCTACGACTTTATCAGTTATCAGTAGTGAAAATTTCTACATCCCAAAAGTTTGACTTTACCTATATCTACATTCTATAACTCGAATACTCATACTTCCATTAACTTTAGCCTAAACACTTATCACTTAGACTCTTTATCTTACCAACTTAGTTCTCAACTCTAGCTTTTCCTTAGGCTAAGTTTATCCAATTCTTCATCCTTCTACTACACGTACAACCACTACATTTCTTACCTCAAGTTTTACTCACCTCTATAAATTCTTAGATCAGGACTAACTCATTCCTAACTCTCAATGGTGTACAACATCCTTAATGTCCACTGCCTTCATCCCCTAAATCAGTGCATATCCTAACTTATTCATCCTATTAGTTAACATCGTTTGGCTGAAATACCTATCGTAATTCACAGCCCTAAATCTTCCTAACGAAGTTCACCTAATCACTTACTTTTCTAATTCAGTGTCTGTCGAATACTTACATAACTATCTCAGATCTCCAAAGCTACCTCAAAAGCGTAACACGAAAACCTACTAATAAATGTCTTACCCTACGTCCTCAATTTCAAGTTCTTTTCTACTCAATCATCTCCTTTCTACTTTATCACTCTCATTTCTTCTACAAACGTACCTCGAGAAATCACGATATTTCATTAATCACCCTAACACTATCTATGTATTTCAAGCTCTCACTACCAAAATTTATCAACTATTCATTCAATCGGTCATCACCAAACACTCTTAAAGTCTTAAGTCTAAACTAACTCTTTCCCGACTTTACACTCGACACCCTAAATGATGTTTACGCACTTCCTTTCGACCCCAAAATTTCAAATTAAAACTTCCATAATTCTCCTAAATTAACCCTACTCTAAGTTCCCTCGAATAATCTTCAGGTCCTTTTCATCCCATATCCTCCATTAGAATGTACTAATCGCCTCATTTACCTCACTTCTCACTCTTCCCCCACTAACATAGTTCAAACGCATAACTTAGTCTAACTTTCATAACTATGTACTCTTACACATTTTATTAACTTTAACTTAATCACCCTTATCTCTTACACTACTTATATCAGATAATCAAGACAGTTTATACCTCGAACAATCATGATATTTCAGTAGTTATTCCAACACAACTCTTATACTCAAAGCTCTCATCTCTTAAACTTATCAACTATTTCTCAAAGTATACTATGAATCTTAGTATTTACATTCTCTATACTCAATTTGTCTAACTCACGTTCACTATACTCAATTTGTCTAACTCCTAATTTCAGTCACTACCAAACATTGAAATTCCTAGGTCTAAACAAACTTGTTCCCAACTTTACACTCAACACTCATCACCCAAATATCTTAAATGATCTATACTCACTTTGACTTCAACCTCATTAATTTTAAAATTGAAACTTCTCTAGATTCACAGCCTTCCGGAATTACCCTTACTGGGTGAACTTTCTTTCCTTCTATCTGATATTCTCTACATACCACAGTTTCTCACGAAACTCTAAATAACCAATGGTTTACCTCTTCCCTCTAAAGTCTATCCGAAATTCATAATCTAACGTAGCACTTCTTCTATCTATATTGCATAATCCCAGCATTTGAGTTCTAACTTATGTCCTATACTTAAACCTATCCACTCTTAAGCTCGCCAACTCTTAAGCTTATCAATTCTAGCCTAATCTATTTATGACATTAGCAGTTTCGACTTCGTTACATACGAGTCGAACCTTTAAACTTTCTAACTTAACATTATCCCTAAATCACTCACACACTTTTCGTACAATTTCTCATTTCTCTTACTCAAATAATTCCATACCATTCCATAACTTAAAATCTAAACTTTCGTAACTTTCCCAAACTCTCCCAAACTCAACTTACTTCTAAGTCCATTTGAACCTGTCTTCACTTTCGTATTCAATATCTTCTAACTTTCCTAGCTTCATACGGAACACTAAATATTTAATATCTCACCAGCTTATCTTAACTCTCTCTTTTAAGTCGACTCCAACATCTAGAATATCGGCTACCCATCTATCTTGCATCACGCATCCTCTATACTCCTGATCTCATAGCACTTGAGTCCTTATTTACCTTTTAAGCTTGAGTCTATTCACTCCTAAACTTAATGACTCTGGCCGAAACTATTTACACTCCTACATGATCCTTCGGATTTCACAGTCACCACATTGCCTTGATCAGTAACATTCTCTACAAGTATTACGGCAATAGCTACTTCCCATACCTTCTTAACAATTTACTTAAACTAAACACTCACACATAATCAACATCTAACTACTCCACACTATGCGTAACTCTAACTATTCTACATTTTTCCATTGATCCACGTAAACATACTAATGATACCTCCACAATCTAAGGTATCTCTCGATAAATTTCATTACCAACTTCACGCACTCTTATCTAGTTCATCGTATCCTAAAACTTCAAGGGTTTGCTAAATATGGTCAAATTTCTATCTATTCAAATCTTATTATTATTTTATAAAATGTATCTCCTTATGGGTAACACTCCTAGGCGTATCACCCTAAGTTATCTATGTCTTCTATCTCCCTCATTCTAAAGTCTATTTTGCTATGCACTTAACTCATCGTGTCCTCACCCTTTTTCACGCTAGAACGTAACTCACGTCTCTCTTAATAACTCTCACTTCTACCTGGCTAACGCTTACACTCCGCTCATACCAACCCTACCTCTTTCCTCACATCCTTTGGTTATCAAACTTACATTCACATCATAATATTCTCTAAGCTTTATATTCCCAATCCTACTTGTATCTATTCTATGCATGTTATCTTATTTGTTCCCTTTTCCAAATAAACTTCCTAACTATTCGAACTATCGGTTCATTACATCCATAAATTGGCTTACAAGATCCACCGAGGTTGTCTCGGTACTCTCGGGATTTTCTAATCCATTATAATCACAAAACAAATAGGGTTTAAACCAAACAAATAGGTAAACTAACTAAAAGTAAAGAAATACTTATAGTCGGTGAAGCACGTTGCATGGCGGCCGACATTGTTGGGTAATCATTTGAACGACTTAAACATTTATGCTCTGATACCATCTTGTAACGCCCCCGAACCCACCCTTGCTCGGTGTGCTACTTTGCTAACCAATCCCACGTTAAAACATAATTTGAAATAAAATTGACACAGCAGAATTTAAAACTAAGTCTCTCAAAACTGTCTTACGTCATACCTAGCTGCCTAGACTTATTAATTTCCCTTAATTCTAACCATTAAATACCACGGCGTCTTCCCCGAAAATTTTGACAGAGTAACGCCTGAAAATGGCGCCTCCAAAATGCTAAATACCTGAATAAAATCTAATCCCAACAAATCCAGAATCCTCTTACTTAAATAACCAGCATACGAAATCTCCAAATATCAGTAAGGAGGGAAACTAAAATACAAACATCCATAAGTGAAGAAAGTCCACAGTATAGGGCGACACATCACCCTAACTATGACTATATACAACAAATACAAATAGTTATACCATAACTGTCAAAAACATCAACCAAAATACAAAACCCCCATCCCCCGAAGACCATGGTCGAGGCGCCCCGACAACTGCCTGCACCGGCATGCCCCGAACTCCTCTGACTGCGGCCTAGTCCTCGGCTGTCCCCTCTACCTCACCTGGATAATACTCGCCACCTACACCATAGAACACAAAAGTAAGTCTAACGCTTAGCAAGCAGGGAAATAATGCACAACAACACACTAAATGCTCGACTCAACCCTAACATGTAGTTTCTACACACTCAGTTGCTTTCTTTTCATTTAGGTTGCATTTATCTTTCACTTTCATGTTAATCAAGTAGGCACACGTTCCAACACAATCCTGGACGGCCACGCCTTGACCCACGGAGCAAGACCGGAGGCACACGCCCTAACACAATCCTGGACAGCCAACCAAATTTCCCCTAATCGATCGTAGAATCCTCATTGTGCCTTCAAGCACGAACATATCGAGCCATTCATACTCACGACACATTACGTACATTATCATAGCATCTTAAGTAAAATCCCCCGCGGGGTGCTCAGCGAGCCACGAGCCCGACGAGGCTATTGTACTCAAGACCAAGTTGCATATCAATTTTCTTAACTTTCAATTCATTCTCACCACTCAAGTATGCAAAACACGTGGTTTCGTAGTTAAAAAACAATGATGCATGACACACGATGCATGACACAAATTAAAACACAGCAAACAAACAAACAATCCCTACCGTTCTATGGTGTAGGCCAGAAGGCAACAAACAAGCACTTCACTACTTACCTGGTGTCCTAGCCCACTGAGGATATTAGGTTACCTGTCCACCTACGGCTCGACCTACGACAAATATTCAAATTTCATTAAAATCAAGTCTACATTCACCAATTACTCTCAAACTACTATTTTTAGGCTAATCCAACTAAAACCTAACTAAACGGCCACTAATTTGGGTTCGGTAAAAACCGACCCAAAACTTCGAACGCGTATAACTTTTGCGTCGGTTATCGGAATCGAACGATTCCAGTGGCCACGTACTCCTCTAATAACTTATTTTAACCTGCCAAAAGAAATTTTAAAACAAACGACCGTAGCTAGGTCAAAAATGGCAAAACCCGATTCTGCCATAAACCAAAGATTTCCCTTTTCTAGTTTTTCATCAATTCTCATCCAATTACTCACCAATCAACTACGCTCACACCCAAACAGGGCTTCCTGGTTTTTGCCCAAATAGGGCTCATCACGGCCAGGCGATGAAAGTCGGACCAAGGGTCAGCAAACCCACGCTGGAAACAATCACAAATTGCCGGTGATCGGAGCCAAAATTGGCTCGTCACTCACGGCCTCGAACAGAGTGGAAAACAGGGGAAAATAGAGCTTACCTGTCTGTTTGGGCGCGGAGACAGGCCGGAACTCGCTCGCCGTTGTCGCCTGACCGGAAAACCTCAGAAGTCGGCGGTGAACCAGTCGCCGATCGTCGCTCGCTTCTCTCCCTTCTTCTCCGATCGCGAGCGGGTTCGTCGAACTCGAACAACAGAATGGCTCCTTCGAGCCATTCTGTTGTTTTAATTAATAATAATAATAATAATAATAATAATAATAATAATAATAATAATAATCTTATTCAACATTAGTAAACCCTCATTTACCGTTTTGCCCTCCCGTGTTTTCGACCATTTCAAATTTCGTTAAATCTCGTTCTTAAATTATAACTCCCGGCTTAATTTCATTTGGAATACCCAAACCTAAATTAAGAAACCATTCACTTTTCTTTTAAATTAATTAAAACAACCTATTTTATTATTCTTTTATTTTCTCTCCAATTTTTCCTTTAAAAATCCCCGGTGTTACATCACTTTTGTCTTATTCACATCTGCCGCTATTTTCTGTTCACTTTTGTCTTATCCACATCTACCGCTAGTCTATATTGCCCGCCCAATTTACTCACATCTACCGCTAGTCTATATCGCCCGCCTAGTTTACTTATATTTTCTGCTTCGTCTACTGCCTACGTCTTCCGCCCAGTTTATTCATGCCATCCACTGTAGCCCTTCTACAGTATGCCCTCCTCCAGTTGTTTTCATTCTCTTTGTTATCCTATTTTATTCTGCTTCTTTATTTCAACCGTCTATTTCTGTTTACTGTTTTTCCTAGTTTCCTTCTGTCAATCACCCCTGTAATCCAATTTTAAATTATCTCCCAGTTTACAAATCCAAAGAAAGTTCTCTCTCTCTGTTTTGCTTTTAAGGGTTTGCTCTTAAAAGTTCAGTCTGCTTGGTTCAAAAAAAAAAATATACGTCCCGTTCTCTGTTAAATGTCCCGGAGTGATGGCTCCTTGGCCCCGATCGGGTTTGGGGCCGTCACATTACTTGCATTTTTACCATTTTCATGAAAACTATGCATGAATCCATTTTCATGACATTTTATAAAACAATGGTGCATGAACGATTTAATGCATAACGAAAGCACAAAGAGCATGTATACCATCAAAACATACAAAAGCATAACCTATAACAATAACTAATCCTAAGCTACCCATCCAAAGCATAAAAACATACATTGCACCAACTTTCCTCAACAACAAAACGACGTATGGTGTAGGCCTATCGGCCACAGTAAGTCACGAGAACTTACCTCAGGTCCTTAGCACACCGAGCTCTTTTCGTGAGCCTTGTTTACCTAAGCCAATCCACAACATTTTTTATCAAAACCAGGCCTAAACAATCAAACTTCGAAAACTAATGGAACTCTAAGCTAAAGGAAATTTTCTAAAATTCTAATTTACTTCTCTCGGGCATTTTATCGAGCAATTTACGCTTCACATTACTAAAACCTCCATTAATGGATTTTTCTCAAGCTTTAAACCTCCAAAACTCCAACAATCACCAATAAATCGCTTAACTACGTCTAATAATCGCAAATGCATCTATTTAAGTCGTAAATACAGTAAACCTAACCGTTTCTAGCATAACCCGACTATTTTGCAAAACCCTAAACAAAACCCTAACCGTTTAAGAAATCGACAACCGACCATCCAAAAGCATAGAACCTTACCTAAGACGTCGATTGGGGAAGAAAACGTGAAGAACCGAAGTTGATCGGAGGAGGAAATGTTGAAGAACCGTGGAGAAGGAGGAGGGGCGATGAAAAATCGCCAGAGGGTTTTTGGGTTGCTCTGGAAATTTCGTTAAGTGTTGAAGGGGAGGTTTTTGTCTATTTAATTAAAACTTGGCTTGTTAAATGACAAGTTTACCCTTTTGTTTAATTTTCCATTTGTCTCGTTATTTAACTATCAATTCGGTTTCTCCAAATTTTCTTATTTCACCAAAAATTTCGTTTATTACTAGGGCTCTAATAAAACTTTCTGTTCACAAAACGGACTTAATTTGCTATATTTACAAAAATGCCAATATATTACGAGAAATATCTAAAACTCGTAAAATCAGCGTTATATCTCATAAAATTCCCTTATTCCTCAGATACTCAAATTCATTCATAGGGTTCCAATAAGACTTCCCGCCCGCAAAACAGGTTAAATTCACAATATTTACAAAAATACCAGTATATAGCAAAATTCTAAAATCCCGTAAAATTGGGTGTTACAGGTCCCGTCCTGAGCCCGAAACGAAACCGGCCCGAGTCTTCGGGATTTTTTTCCCGAAGACCAGAACCGGTCCCAGTTCCTCCCATTATTTTTTTATTATTTTAAAACATTATACAGTTTTAAAATAAATCTTCTGCAGAATCCAAATCTGTCATCTCCTTCAATTTCTGATAGTTACTTGAGCTTGACCTTCCGCATCACTTCTCTCTCTCTCTCAATGGACGCCTTCTCCTCCTTCGTCTTCCAGTTGGCTTCGAGAAATCACTGGAATTATGATTCCCTTAAGAATTTCTGTCAAATCTCCCCTGTCGTCCAAACTCATCTCAAAAAGGTTTAGTATTCAAAAAATCTGGCTTTCCAAGCTCTCTTTGGTTGTTGAGAAGTTTAGTTTATTGTGGGAATTTTGTCTGTTCGTTTGATTTCAATTGTGAGTTATCCTTATCCCCCATAGTCTTAAGGGTACTCGTCGAGTAAGGGGGAATGTTGGAACGTGAGTCGGGAGTTGTGATTCGGGGTCGGGTGTCGTCGTCGGACTGTCAGTGTTCAGCTGAGCAAAAGAACGGAGGTCGTCACCGAGTCAGGAGGGATTCTGGCTGGTCTTTGGATTCTAGAATGGAAGACTGAAGAGGGAAGAGTGAAACTGAAGTGCCGATTCCCATTTTTTTAAGCCCTCGGTCCGGTCCCGGATTTTTAGGAATTTTGGTTATAGACCGAGAACCGGTGGAATTATGAAGTTTGAACCGAGGACCGGACCGTGGTCCAGAGACTTGGGACCAAAACCAGACTGAAACCAGTGGTTCGGTCTGGTTCTCGATCCTCGATCCGGTTCTACCCACCTCTATCACAAACAGATCTACAGGTTAACTTTACTTCTTATCCTAATCATCCTATTCTTTCTTTTTACAAAAAAAGTATACATCTAGTAGGTTTCAAATGATTTATATATAGTAGCTCGTCTACCACTGTAACACCCGGCATTTTGGCCATGTAATTATTCCTTGAACAATTAAATGAGATATACATATATTGGCCATTAATGAAGTGCGTATTTCATTGGAGTTTTAAGATACCCCAAGTGGATGTCTAGAGAAAACGGATCGGTGAATTTAACTAATAATTCAATTGGAAAACCAAACTAAAAATCAACCAAAACAGAACACCTTGGTTAAAAACCAATGGGAGGGCAAATTAGGAAAACCAATTAAGGTTGGTGGGAGGAAGCCAATGGTTGAGTGACACTTGGCAACTTGTTGAAGAAGCCATGTTCTTTTCTCTTCCCTCCTACGTGAAACCCTCATTTCTCATCTGCTTCTTTCCTACTGCTCTCTGTTTTCTCTCCTCTAGACGACTGCAACCTTTCCAAAAGACTTCCATTCTTCTGTTTTCTCCAGTGAAGGTAATCATCTACTAAAGTTAACGAGTTTGGATAAGTTAAAATGTGAGTTTTGTGGAAGTTTAAGGCTACAATATTTTGAGAAAACTCACTGTTTTTGGATGAAAACACATTAGTCTGTTTTCTAAAGGTTGAATGGAGTTTGCTGCATTTTCTACTAAGTTATTAGTTAGTATTTGGAGCTTGTTAATTTCCCTTTTCGTGCACGTCATAGGTTCGTGCATCACCGAGACGTTCAAGACTTTCAACTCTGCAGCAAACAGGTAAGTTCATATCCATAGGTTGGCCCTTAAGGCCCTACATCACAGAGATTCTAGGTATTACTTATGTCAGGTGGTTTCGGGTAGAGAAAGTTAGAGTTAAGTTCTGAGTTATCTGTGTCACACATTACGTTCTATTGTAATATTTCTGTTGTCTGCCGTTTTATGTTTAAGTACTGTAAATGCTCATGCATACACGATTTTCCCGAAAGACATGTAAAAGTTTTCTGTGCACGGTTTTGAAGTTAAGAAAGATAAAATCTAACTGTAATGTATTGGTTAAGTGCGGGACGGGGACTGGCCTACTGTTCTGTACAGTTCTGTCTGTTCTGTTCAGTTTCTGTTCTGTAAATCTGTTATGTGCCTGTCGTGCACTTGCCAGTTCCCCTATAAGCCCCACTTATACCCCTCTGACAGATAAAAACAATGTTCTGAAATGTCACTGCATTCTGAAAAGTTCATGCATAGCATATGCATCGCTGCATTTATATGTTCTTACTGAGTTTTAGACTCATAGGTGAGCTCTCTGATGTAGGTACTGAAACCATGGATGAGGACCTTGTGCCTCAAGATGATGATTTGATGTAGTTGGCGGATCGAGCTCATGGGGGTTGGTTGCTGCAGCCAGACACATTCTGTTTCTGTAAGGGTATTTTAAAATTATGTCAAGTCTTGTATAACTTTTGAAATTTTAAACCTGTGTATAGGATTGGTGTTGATGTTTGAAAACCCCTGTCTGGTGAAGTTTTGGTAATGTATATCGAGTTCTGTACAGTCTTCCAGGATTTTAAAACAATGTATAAGTTCTGATGTTTAAGTTTTAAAAACTCTGTATTTGACAGTTGTGTATATTCTGAAGTATTCTGGAATTGTTTGGAATATTTCTCTTTTAGGGTGTGCATGGATTAGCTCTGGTTTTAGAGTTATCCTATGTAATCTGTGACGACCCGATCGGAGTCCGGGATCAGAGCCATCACTCCGGGACAGATAACGGAAAAATAGTGACTATTTTCTTTGAACAGATCGGTCAAAACAGTAGACATTATACTTTTAAAATATTTACAGAGAAACAGAATCGAATGACAGAAAACATGCACTGTCAATGCAAACCCTAAAAGAGCATAGCTTTACAGAGGGGAGAAACTACAGTGAGTAACAGAGTATAAATAACAGCAGAAAAACAGGGAATGAAGTCGGAAGGCATAGGCAGAAATCTGGCGAAAAACTTAGTTTAAAACTGGGCGGAAGATTTGAATGACGTCAGCCGGAAGATATAAATGCAAAGGCAGAAGCGGAGATGACGTTAACCGGAAGGAACAGACAGCAGCTGAGATCAGATGAGGTGATGACGTCAGCCGGAAGATGGATGGCGTCAATCGGAAGATGTGAAGACGTCATCGGCAGATACAGATAGTAAACGAAATCGGCAGAAGGTGATGACGTCATCGGAAGATAGATGACGTCACCGGAAGATGTAGGCATTAAACGAAATCGAATTATGTGATGACATCATCGGAAGATGTGATGACATCATCGGCAGATAAAGGCAGTAAACGTAATCGGCAGAAGAAAAGCTATGGTGACGTCATCAGAAGAGGAGATGACGTCGTCGAAAGATGAAGTTAAACTGAGAGACAGATGAAACCGGCAGAAGTAACTAAGACTGATGAAATCAACTGTTCACCGGTGGATGAGATAAGACAAAATGTGAACAGTGACTATCGGTGGATGCATTAAACATGATCGGAAGATGCAGTTTAAAAGGGAAAAACTTGATAACTTTCAACAGAAAACATATAGACAGAGAGCTTAAAGAACAGAAAACATGAAAGTCTCAGATTCTCAAACCAATTCAAAACATGGTTCTCGAGCACAACAGAAGGCATACAGGTTTCAGACCTTCAAACCCAATTCTAAACACAGTTTTAAAACATGCATGGGAACATGACAGAAGTTAGAAAACCTAATAGAAGATCAAGAAAACAACTGCATGGATTATTCCAAAACCAGAGACAATCTATGCACAGATTATCAGAGAATATCCCAAACAAATTCCATAAGTACTCTAGAATACAAAGGTTCCTAAAACTGAAACATCAGAACTTGTACATTGTTTCAAAATCCGAGGGACAGTACAGGACATAACATATAATTACAGAAACTCCCAAAACAGAATTTTTCTACAGGGCTTTTAACACAAAGACCAGAATTTCATAAAACTTTACAATATAAACTATATTTTAAAGACTTGAACCTCAGAACAGAATTATGTCTAACTGCAACAACCACCCTGTGAGCTCGATCCACCATTTACATCAGATCATCATTTTGAAGAACAAGGTCCTCGGTTTCAGGTTCAGTGCCTACATCAGAGAGTTCACCTATGAGTCTAAAACTCAATAAGGACATAATCAGAATGCTGTGATGGAAAATGCTATGCATGCAGTTTTTCAGAAATACGGTGACAGTACAGAGCATTAAGTTACAGTGGCAGTAGAATTAAGTGGAGCTTATAGGGGAACTGACAAACAGTGGGGAAGGGGGAGGGTGCACTATCAGGCACATTCAGGGGATACAGTACAGTAAACAGTTCTTGGGCCAGTCCCCGTCTCGCACTTAACCTAGTACATTTCAGTCGGATTTTATCTTGTTTAGTTCAAACAGTGTACATAAAACATTTGCATGTCTTTCAGAGAAAACGTATATGCATGAACGGTGCTTGAACTTAAACAGGCAGACAGCAGAAATATGACAACAGAAAGTAAATCGAAGCCAGACATTTCAGAACATAGACTATAACCTTTCTACCAAAAACAACCCGACAAAACAGAAAACCTAGTACCTCCGAGATGTAGGGCCTTAAGGGCCAACCTACGGTTATGAACTTACCTGTTTTTCCTCGATGCAGTTAGCTGGAAGGTCTCGGAAATGCTCGAACCTGTTTGCTGCAATGTAGTGAAATTAAACAAGCTGCAAATGCTAACAAATAACTTGTAGAATATGCAGCAAGGTCATTTCAACTCTTTAGGAAAACACACTAACGTATTTTCATCCAAAACAGTGAGTTTTTACAGAAATAATAACCCTAAACCCCAGTGAAAACTCGCATTAATCTTGTCCAAAATCAATAACTTCCGTAGATGATTACCTTGGTTGAAGGAAACAGAAGAAAAACGAGGAAACAAAGTGTTGGTGCTTTGTCAAAATCACCAGGAAGAGAGAACAAAGAGCAGTGGGAAGAAACAGATGAGAAGTGAGGGTTTCACGTAGGAGGAAGAACTTAGCTTCTTCATCAAGTCGCCAGATGTCACTCAACCATTGGCTATCTCCTACCAACCTTAATTTCTCTCCAATTTACCCTTCCATGCATTTTAAACTTAATGTTTAGTTTAGTTAGCCTTTAGTTCAGTTCTCTCCCCATTAAATGCTCCAAAGTTAGCCTTCCGAGGACGGTTAAAGGCCATAACTGTATATGGGTCATTGTAGATAGACTAACCAAGTCGGCCCACTTTCTACCTGTGAAGACGACATTCTCTATGGACCAGTATGCAGAGTTATACATTGGTGAGATTGTCAAGTTGCATGGTATTCCAGTTTCAATTGTATCTGACCGGGATCCCAGGTTCACTTCCAGGTTTTGGAAAAGCTTGCAAAACTCCTTGGGTACAAAGCTGGATTTCAGCACGGCGTTTCACCCACAGACAGATGGACAATCTGAGAGAACAATTCAGATATTGGAGGACATGTTAAGGTCGTGCGTGTTGGAACTTCATGCTCCTTGGAGTAGATATTTGCCGTTAATTGAATTCGCTTATAATAACAGCTACTAGGGTACTATCGGCATGGCTCCATATGAAGCCCTCTATGGCAGAAAATGTAGATCTCCGTTATGTTGGGATGAAGTTAGAGAGTCCAGACTTGTCGGCCCTGAGATATTACAGCAGATGTCTGAGGTGATTGCTGTTATCAAACAACGAATCAACACTGCTATGAGTCGACAGAAAAGTTATGCAGATCGGAGACGGAGAGACTTGGAGTTCGCTGAAGGCGATGAAGTATTCCTGAAGGTGTCGCCTTTCAAAGGTGTAATGAGATTTGGCAAGAAAGGGAAGCTCAGCCCACGGTTCGTTGGACCTTTTCCCATTCTGAAGCGTGTGGGAAGCGTGGCTTACAAGCTACAGTTGCCAGCGTCAATGGATGGAGTTCATAATGTCTTCCATGTTTCGATGCTGAGAAAGTGCGTACGAGATCCAACCCAAATAGTGGAACATGTGGACTTTGATATCATGCCGACGCTGACATATGAAGAAAGACCTATAAAGATATTGGATATGTCACTCAAAGTATTGCGAAACAGGGTGGTTCCACTGGTAAAAGTGTTATGACGCAACCACAATGTGGAGGAAGCCACGTGAGAAAGACAAGCAGATGTTAGAGCCCAATATCCGGAGCTATTAGCTTAGGCAAATTTTGGGGACAAAATTCCTGTTAAGGTGGGTGGAATGTAACACCCGGCATTTTGCCTATGTAATAATTCCCCGAATATGTAAGCGGAATTTCTCCAATATTAATGCAATGATTGTTTTTAATAAAATTTTCGACGTGTTTAATCGAACAAGGGTGATTCGTGAGACCGAATCGATTAACTAAATAATGTTTTAGTTAAAAACCAATGGAAGGGCAAATTAGGAAGAAATTAAGGTTGGTGGGAGAAATCAAATGGATGATTGACACTTGGCAAACTTGTGGAAGAAGATAAGCCATGTATCTCATTTCCTTCTCTTCCTTCTACGTGAGACATTTCCCCCTCTCTGCTTCCCTCTTTCGGTTGAAGAAAACTAACGCAAGGAGTTTCTTCCTTCTCTGATTTTCCTCCTGCTTTTCAGTCTAAGGTAATCATCTTAGATAGAAAACGATTTTTTTGTTTATTCATTTGCTAGTTTCGTGATGTTTAGGGTTAATGTCCGTTTATGCATGCTATAGGTTCGCGAACCAACGTTGTTGTGCGCGCATAGCTTGCTGTATTTCGGACAACAGGTAAGTTCATACGTATAGGTTTGGACCTTAAGGCCCTACAATACGGAGATACTAGGTTTATGTTGTCGAGATTTCTGTTGGGTAGCTAAACCATAGGTTATGTTTTAGGTTAAGTGTATTCTGTTTTATATTCTGCTTATTCTGCTTATTATTCTGTTGCCTGTCTATGAATGTTCATGCATACACGTTTTCTCTGAAAGTCATGAAAATGTTTTCTGTACACTGTTTGAAGTTAAGTAAGATAAAACCTGTAATGAAATGTATAGTTAAGTGTCGATGAGGACTGGCATCCTGTCATGTACTCCTGTTATGTCCTGTTGTGGCATGTACTCCTGTTGCGCTAGCTCTTCTTCCCACTTATACCTTCCTGTCCAGTGAAATGTAATGTAATATAATGTAATGTTCATGTATTTGGAAATATTCATGCATAGCACGTGCATCACTTTGCATCGTATGATCTTACTGAGCTCTAGGCTCATAGTTGAACTCCCTGTTGTAGGTACGGATCCTCCAGATGAGGAGCTTGAGCCTCAAACTGATGAGTTGATGTAGTTGGCGAGAGGAGCTCACGGGATGGTTGCTGCAATCAGACAAATGTCATTCCTGTGAGAATGTGTTTTATGTAAAGTTATGTCAAGTTTTGTACAAGTTGTTTTGGGGTTTTAAAACGTTTTGAAGTGTATGTCAAGTTCTGTAAAACTTTTGGGATCTTCAAAACGAGGTATAAAATCTGTGTTGATGTTTTTTTTTTTAAAACTCATGTTTGACAGTTGAATGTATATTTTGAAATATTCTGGAACTGCCTTGAGTTTTCTCTGTTAGTGTGTGCATGGATTGTTTCGAGTTTTAGAGCTATCCATGCAGTTTGTTTTCTCGAATCTCTGTCATGTTGTCTGTCATGTTGTCAAGTATGTTTTTTTAAAACTATGTTTTGAATCGGGTTTTTAGTAAATTTTGTTTAGTAAAATTTGAAGTTTCATGCCTTCTGTTCTTATGTTTTCTGTAAAAATGTCATCCTGTTAAATTCAATCATCCGCCCAGTTATATGCCTTAGTCAT
This sequence comes from Begonia masoniana, assembly GCA_022432975.1. NCBI lineage: Eukaryota > Viridiplantae > Streptophyta > Magnoliopsida > Cucurbitales > Begoniaceae > Begonia > Begonia masoniana. The sequence goes on along the minus strand of CM039516.1, from coordinate 34,084,897 downwards.
CCGCCCCAGTCAAAGTCAATTCAGTCATCCGCCCAGTGTATTTATGTCTTCCGGCTGATGTCAGCATAAGTCTTCCGCCCAGTTTAAAACTTCGTCATCCGGCTGACGTCACCCAAGTCTTCCGCCAGTATAAATATGTCTTCCGGCTGACGTCATCTCCTCATCCAATCTCAGTTACTGTCTATGTCTTACGCCTGACGTCACCCATCTTCCGGCTGACGTCACCACCTCTTCTGTCCAGTTTTACTCAGCCTCTTCCGCTAAATACTGTTTGTCTTTTGTCGTATCCGAATCCACCGATAGCTCTAGTCTCCCGGTTGACGTCATCTTCGCTTCTGTCTTTGCATTTACATCTTCCGGCTGACGTCATTCAAGCCTTCTGCCCAGTTTTATCCAGTCTCTTCTGCTGAACCCTGTTCACTTCTGTCTTATTTGAATTCACCGCTGCCCCTTTTAAACTAAGTCTTCCGCCAGCTTATTTATTTCTGCTTCCTGCTTTATCCTGTAATTCCGCCATTTATTTCTGAAGCCCGTCTTTCCCTTCCTCTGAAAAGATTATGAGTCTACTTTAAAAGCTCATTCTGTTTATGTTCAAAAAAAAATAATAATAGTCCCCGTTTCCTGTTATCTGTCCCGGAGTGATGGCTCCGATCTCGAACCCCGATCGGGTTCCGGTTTCGGGTTGTCACACTGGAACTGCTTGAATTCTTCTTTTCTAGGTTTTGCATGGATGGTTTAAAATTTCTGAGCTATCCATGCAGTTTGTTTTCTTGAATCTCTGTCATTTGTAAAGCATGTTTTACAACTTTGTTTTGAAACGGGTTTGAGGGTTTGAAACTTTTATGCCTTCTGTTTTATGTTCCCTGTTTATGTCTTCCTGTTAAAAGTTGTCAATTCTGCCTTTAAATCCACATGTTCTGCCTGACGTCATCCACATCTTCCCCCTAACGTCATCTGCCCACATCTTCCACCCAGTTCACTACATCTTCTGTCTGACGTCATCCATCCACATCTTCCACCTGACGTCATCCACATCTTCCGCCTGACGTCATCTGCCCACATCCTCCGCCCAATTCACTACATCTTCCGCCTGACGTCATCTGCCCACATCTTCCGCCTAACGTCATCTGCCCACATCTTCTGCCCAGTTCATTACATCTTCTGCCTGACATCATCTATCCACATCTTCCGCCTGACGTCATCCATCCACATCTTTCGCCTGACGTCATCCACATCTTCCGCCTGACATCATCCACCCACATCTTCTGCCTAGTTCACTACATCTTCCGCCTGACGTCATCTGCCCACATCTTCCGCCTTTGTCACCCAGTTCACTACATCTTCTGCCTGACGTCATCTGCCCACATCTTCCGCCTGACGTCATCCATCCACATCTTCCGCTCAGTTCAATTACATCTACTGCCTTATGACTACTTCCACCGCTTCAATTTATTTAAGCCCCCCCCCCCCTCCGGTTTATTTACATCTTCCGCTCAGTTCAATTACTTCTTCCATCTTACGTCACCAGTCCACATCTTCTACCTTACTTCTTCTGCCCCGATTTATTTAAATTTTTCGCCCTACTTCTTCTGCCATGTATTACCCGATTCTATTATTCACTGTAGCCTTTCTTCCAATATGCCTTCCAATTTATATTATCCGGTCATTTATGTTCACTACTGTAGCTTATCACGTGTCAAAAAAAAAATGCTAATTACAAAAATAAAGTCAAAATAAAAAATGAAGTAAAAAAATTGTATAGAAATACTAAAAAATAAAATAATTAAATTCAAATTATTTCATGATATCCAATT